>BSBM01000322.1:2000000-2245000 GCA_027924585.1 Larix kaempferi
CGATGTGGGGGGAAGGTTTGGCATTAAATGGTGTAAACATTGGGGAATAAATGGTGTAAAAGTTATATAGGGGCACATGCACATGTTTTAGCGTGTGCGTGCTAGTGACGTGTATGCGCTAAAAACACGCATGCACGCGTTTAGGCATGCGTGCACGTGCCTGTTACTAGTTAAAAAAAACAGAGTTTTTTTTCTTGAGAATTCTACCAATTTCTTTCGCGGGTTTCAAGCTCTTACAGGTTTCTTATTGGCTCACTGTAATGTCCCTTGTTAGGAATTTTTTTAAAAGGGCAATTTTTCACTTTTTTTCCTAGTTAGACCTTTGACTAGTTTTGAGCTCTGGGTCCCCGAATTGCTCCAATTGCTCCCAAATATCCTGAGAAGGTATATGGATGATGTTAGAACATAAATATGTGTTTTAGAGATGCTTTTATACCTTTAAAATACTTCTGCAAATCCTCTTTCAATTCTAGCCAATGTAGGGAACTTTACTAGTAATTTCCCTTTGACTAGTATTGGTCTCTAGGTCTCAAATTGACTCCAAATGCATTCAAATCTTCAAGGAAGGTGTATGAATGATATTAGGAATTGAATATGATGTTCAGGGATGAGATATAGCCACCAAAGGACCTCTTCAAACTCTATTAAGATTCTGTACCAAGTATGCAATTTTACTAGTAATTTGGGGTTCAAATCCCCCTAGGGTAAGTATTGAAAATGGCTTCCCAAATGCCTCCAAACCCACTCAAATTTCAGAACAGAGGTAGGGTATGTATAAAGGATTTTATTAAGGCCTCATGTGCAGCATTAATTTATTATTATCTCTGGTACAACCCTCTCCCATTCAGCTGCAAATATCACCAATTCGACCCTTGGGGAAATGACACTATTTCTTCTCCCAATGCAATTAAACTGAGTAAAAGTACTTCAAATGCTCAAGTAGAGTACATGAAACTTGTAAAATACATCCATGGCAGTATATTAATCATAAATTTATCAGAGAAATATCCATTCATTTGAAATCATCAACATTATCATGCTATACATCAAGGTAGTGGGGAAATGGCACTGTTCTTTCATTAAAAATGAGATTTATACATTTCTACTTGGAATTTCGACCTGAAAATTTCTAGAGATTAAGAACAGAGTATTTAGTTCATATTAAAAAATAAATGGGGCATTAGCAGCTCCCCCAAAGAGTACAATAGCTCATCAAAAATGCCCTCCCTCAAGGATCAAGAATATGCCACCAAAACTGGAAATGGTTGAAGGAGTGAGCTGCAATAAAAGAAACCATGAGCTGCCCTGTAGATTACACCTAAGAATAAAGACTCCATTAAAGATCCAAATGAAAGGTCTGAATGGCCTTTCCCATTACCAACTTGGATGGGAATCTTTCACCCTTGAAATTGGCTAAGGCAAGAAACTAGTCATCCAGTAGCTCTCCCTCTTCACAAATGCAATTGCAAATTTCTCAAATGATCAAAAGATGCCTTCATTCTTTGTTCTTGACATTTAGAAAGTTCTATTTTCCTCCATGGGTCGAATTCCTTCCAAGAGACTCATTCCAACTCAAGTTGGGAAGAGATTCCAAAGAACGCCACTTGTACAACAATTCCTAGTCTCCCACTTCCACCAAATCACATGTGGAAGCATCTTAGCTGCCCTAACACCCTTGAGTGCCCTATTGGAGTCTATTTTTAGCCTTGGCATGTCATATATGTCATATGTCATCCTTCAGGTCTGATTTGTGTCATAGGTGTCATAGCATCTACATCATTGTTGTCATAGAGCTAGAGAATCTAGCCCAAGTGTCTCACTAGCTCCAAATTGCCTCTTCCTCTTCCATGGGAGTTACTCTTCCTCTATATTTCAACATCATTGACTCATGCTAAGTATTATTGACCTTATAACTCATACCAAGAACATTAGGCTTCCCATGGATTTGAAATTGCAAGAAGAGGATGCCATGTGGCACATAAATTCTAGCTTGTGTGGGTCCCACTTCCTCCATGTGTCTTCATGATCAAATGCCACTTTGATTTTCATTTGTATCTATTTATTTATATCCTTTATTAAATATTTATGCCATCTTAATTTTCCAACATCATTTATTATCCCCATTATTCCAAATCCCAAAGCTTCCACCCCAAACCTAGGAAACTAGTAATTTTCCTCTTTGGCAATTTGACCTTTAGCATCAATTTGACAAACTCTAATGAATAGGGCCAATTTGCTTAGGCCATTGTGACCCAATGCCAAATTTGAGACGTGAAACTCACACTCATTGATATTTTGGACACTCATTGATCTATTGGACACAAAATCACCCTTGGAATTTGTTTGTGCTAGAAATTGTACCTAGACTACAAAGGATACAAGCTAGAACAATCTCATAGAAAGTCTAAAGAAACCAATCTGTTTTTGTAATTTTTTGTTGGAACCAAGCATGGAAAGGGGGCAAGAAAATAAAAACAACATACAAAAAACTAATCAATAATTAATTTTGAAGTAACTGGATATTCAAAACAGAATTCATAACATAAACCATAATAAATTTTGAGATCAAGCATTCAGTAAAGTCCAGAGGTTCAAAAGCACATTATGATAAATACTTTTATCAAAACATGAAATTATAAACAAGGTGATAAAACATATCAGAAACTAAAACCAAAACATAGAGGTAAACATGGCTTATATTATAATTTTATTTCAAAATATACAGTCTACAAAACAACTCACTAAGAATTCATCATATGTGGCAGGCTACATCAGCTTGCTAGCTCCAATCCTTTCCAAAACAAAAATACCCCAACACTGAGTGCTTGTCCTCCTTTTATCATTACAAAGATGTAGTAGTTCCATAACTACTTCTTTAGCTCAAGTTTAGAAATATTCAGCAGTTACACTTAGTGGTTATTAAAGAAAAATTAAACAAAAATAACAAAATCGGATTCTGGGAAAAATGGCAAATTTCTAAAAAAAAGGGCCTCAAAGAAGCCTCCACATCTCTCGATTCATGACACCTGTTAAAACAATGAGAGAGTTTTTTATAAATGAGTCCATGAATAACAAAAACCTCTCTTGGTTTTTAAAAATTCCTCTCCAATTGATCGTAATACGTGCCAGAAATTTGTGACTAAAACAGGAAACTATTAAATATCTTAAACCCTGAAAAATAGGCCACAAAGATTAATTCGAATCTTTCAAATGATGACACCTGTTGCAAAAATGAGATAGGTTTTTGTGATTGAATCCGTGATGGACAAAAAAATCTTTGGGATTTCTGAAATTCATCTTCATCTCCTCGTAATCTGTGCTTAATTACAATGACTAAAACAGGGAAAACATAGTCATTCTCAGGAAAATGCTTATGCTTCTTTTCATACATGTGTTCCTACTCTGCAATATTAGGCTTCATTAATTCTCCCTGTAGATTGTACTTCTGCATAATACATTAAACTGCATCTTCAAATACATCTTCTCTGAACTTTTTTAACAAAATTTGATTGCTTATTGGGAAGAGGCTTCTTTCCATGCTCGTCTTCAGCTCTGGAATTTTGAAATTCCAATGATAAATAAAAATGGATTTTATAAGTGTCATAATCCACTGAACAGGTGTCCAAGGGTCCTCTGGCATCAATGAACCACACTCTTCTATGATTTAGGATTCCTGCAGCACGCTAGAGTATATGATTTGGACCTTGCGCTGCGAGAATACCTCACATGCAATTTTGGCACATAAACTCAAACACAAAGGTTAAACTTTGGATTTTGTATAAGTATATAGTTTAAGTAAGCATTTTAAGGACTTTGAAAGATATATAATAATTAATAATCCATTAAAAGTGCCATTAAGGGTGAAATCAAATAAACCAAAGAAAATCATAACATGACACTAAAGAGAAAATCAAAACCATTTATCAAAAACACTTAAAATATAAAATAAAAATAGAATGAAAACGAAAAAGAGGAATAAACATTTTAAAAAACACACACAAAAACTGAGGACAATTTCAATGTTAACATATGGCTCCCGCTGAGGGATCAAATCCTCCTTGTGAGGTTTCAAGAACCTATAGACCTTGTGCCTTATTGATTGGGTGATGGAGTCATTTGCTAAAACTCTGAAACTTTCTCAAACTCTTGAGCACACACCTCTGAAATAACAAAATACTGCTGCAAATCGACATACTGAAAAAGAATCTACTCCTACTTCTAATTGGTAGAAGTAAACTAATCACGTATAATCATACTTCCAATGAAGCCATGATAGCATCCAACCAATTGTAACAACTTCTTGTAGGTAGATTGAAATCAAAGATGAATTTAACATCTGAAGCAGAAATTTAATTTGCAGAGCATATTCTACTTTGATTTCAAATTCTAAAAGGATAAAACTTTTTGAAAACCATGACTTCATGTAAATGACCACTGGGTTCTGCCAATCGTGCTCCATTTCTAGCTGATATGGAAATCCATATTGTTCCTCTGCTTTATTGATCAAACGATACTTCATGATTTCTGCTAGAAAAATAGCATAAACACCATTACATTGGAAATCAAAGGCATCAACATTATCTTGAATCTGCTCCAGAATTTCTTGGACAACATAAACAACAAAATGGTCCTTTTTTCCCATGCTACCTTCAGATAAATAATTGTCATACATTGGCTCCGGTTGTTCATGGATAATGGAGTAAATGTCTTGATGAACCGACTGAAACTTTTCTGCCACATCACTCATATCTGAATCATCAACATCATATTTATTAAAGATTAGAGCAGTCTGATAAAATTTCAATGATGATGGGTGAAAACGTGAAGGTGGGTAACACTTTCGTGAGAAATCAGTGCAAAATCGTCTTAGCGGAAGTTATTCGGCCGAATAAAAATATTATTCGGCCGAATAAAAATCATTGTTCGGCCGAATAATTGAAATTATTCGGCCGAATAATTTTGAGGTTATTCGGCCGAATAACCACAAACAGTTCTCCGTCCCGTTTAACGGAGACTCTTGAAATTTGTGCAAACGGTTGCCGGACGGAAAAAAATTTCGGGCAATAGTTTATTCGGTCGAACGATTGTTCGGCCGAATAATTATTCGGCCGAATAATTATTCGGCGGAATAATTGTTCGGCCGAATAATTGTTCGGCCGAACAATTGTTCGGCCGAACAAGTTTTCTGCATAAAAAGACAGCATCGGCTGCCATTTGGCATTCCCTGTTGGAATTGTTTGGACCCCGCATGGGCCCGCAGTAGTCTGTTGCTACCCTGCCGACGCACCATCCCGCTGCTCGCCACCCCGCTGCTCGCCGCCCTGCTTGTGTACCACGGCTCGCTCATTCTCCGCGACTCGCGTCTGCTCTATTTCTGCTGTTGCTCGTCGGCTCTTACGTTTCGTCGGGGTGTGATTTGCGCTTGCTCTGTTCGTTGGAAGCAGCGAGTCGGTTGGTTTGTTGTTATTTCTGCTCTCGCTCGTCGGCTTTAACGTTTCGTCGGGGTGTGATTTGCGCTAGCTGCTGCTCGTTGGAGGTAGCGTGTCGGTTGGTCTGTTGTTGTTGGCAGGTGTGTCTTGGTGGGTTGCTGCTTTGATGGTGTTGCGGTTTTATCTGAACGGTTGAAGGTGCGTTTTCGCTTTGGTTTTGACGTAATGATTCTGTTTGTGTATGTTATAGGGCTTATTTGATGACGTTAGTTGTTGTTTGTGAAGGAAATAGGTGTTGTTTGGAGCGTTGCTGGATTGAATAGAGGCGGCGTTGGGATTGACGATTCTTCACTGCATTTTTATATACAGGTATGCATCGTTACATAAACTTTGTTTTTATGTTGTTGGCAGTCTTAGAATTAAAAAAATCTGTAATGGGTCTTAATATTGGAAGGTTAAATGTTTTAAAATGCAAATTTTATTTTAGAGAATCAGTTTTATGTTCATGAACTCTGTTCATGAACAGTTCACGAATAGAGTTCTGTTCGTGAACTCTGTTCATGAACAGAGTTCTGTTCGTGAACTCTGTTCATGAACAGAGTTCTGTTCGTGAACTCTGTTCATGAACAGAGTTCTGTTCGTGAACAGAACTCTGTTCAAGAACAGAACTCTGTTCAAGAACAGAACTCTGTTCAAGAACAGAACTCTGTTCATGAACAGAATACCATTACTTATAGGTTAGATATGAACTGTTATAATATAGCTCATAATTTGTCTTATAGAAGCTGTAATCACAACTGTTTAGTAAACATTATCATTGCTGATTATTGGTTATAGATAGTAGTAAACCCAATGCAGTTGAAGCTTACGTACATGTTGCCCTGTATATAAATTCCGCAATGATTGCAGTCTAATCATACGATGTACAGAAAATATAAGGATAGCTTTACAATTATTATAGCTTGGTTAGCTTTACTATGAATACTATAATGCTTTGATTAGGCTTTATATGTGATTTCAGATAAGGGTATTAGTACTACATGATTATTCATGCTTATGAGTGCTTGATAGAAACTATGAGCTATGATAGGTCTAAGAATATGAGTAATACAATAGTACTAGCTATGATTAGGTAATGATCTTTAGCTGTAATAATGTTGTTATCATTGCTTAAAGGGTATTGGTTCTCTGATTGACGTAAGCTTTTAGATAATAGAGATGAACTAACCCCATTAAAGTAGGCAGTCCTTTCGATTCATTCTAATCACATGCATTCAACAATGAATCTCCTCCTGCTACTTGGAATTGGGTATCTGTATAATATCATGAAAACTATGGACTTACTACTACTCCATCAACCATGAATGTTCATTTGCTATCATAGAAGTTCTGTTCATGATCAGAGTTCTGTTCATGAACAGAGTTCTGTTCATGATATGCTATGAAATTATAGGCGGTAGTTATGCTATGAAGTAAGGTTTTGAAATATATAAAATGAGAATTAAACATCATAACATGTAGCTATCTTATTTTTATGAAATGTAACTCCATTGCTTCTTTATATATATGGATATTTAAACCCTAATCCCTGACGAGTTTCATATTAAGTTTTCCAAATTCTCAATGAAGTGATGATAAAGGATATACTAAACAACTTTATAAATGATCAACATGTGGTGTTACTATGTTAAGTCAGGTACAAGAATGTCAATTGAGTTCATGAACTCTGTTCATGAACAGAGTTAACGTAGAAAGTCACTTAAAAATTCAATATTGTAAGTTATTAAGTATTTTTTTTATAAAAATTAAGGAATGTTTGTTTATTGAGATATAGAATGAAAACATAAGTGATAGTTTAAAAATTAGGAAGGTGATTGAACTATTACAATATGGGATGATTATTGATGTCATGTTTATGCTGCAATAGTGTTCTTAGAGTTAGGAGAGGAACTTACAAAAGAAAATAAATTATAATATTTTAGGTGGCTCTACATTTTTTACGCAGATCTTTAAGAGATATGTTTTTAATTTTGTAGAATGAACATGTACAACTTCAATGTTTGTAAATTGTTTTATCATAGATGTTAACTAGAAGTTTCTTAATAAGGGTATATTTATGTTATACTATTTGAGGAAGCTCTACATTTTGTATGCAGATCTTTAATAGATATGTTTTGAGTTTGTAGAGTTAACATGTACAACTTCAATGTGTGTAAATTGTATTATCATAAATATAAGTTAGAATTCTTTTAATAAGAATACATATATGTTTAGTGAGATGTTCGTTTGTTGACATATATAATTCAAACATATTTGTTGGATTAAAAGTTTTTAAGGTTATTATACTACTTCAATTAATTGTGATTGATAATGAAATGATTATTAGATATGTCCTTTATGTTGCAATATTAGGGAGGGTAAGGAATTTTAGTTAATTAATTAGAGTTAGGAGGGGGACTTAAATTTTGTTGGAGTTTTTAATCAAATATTGGCTTGATGCTTGTAGTGGTAGTTATGTACATTTTCAATATGTTAATGTTTGTGTAAATTTAGAAGTTATATCAAATGGAAAGAGAGTCTTCGAAGGGAAAGCGTAGGAGGTCATCACAATCCTCAGGAATTGGTGTTCCAATTGGTAGTCGAAGGTTGTCGAATTCACCGCGGGGTTCAGGTTTATTGCATGGGTCCCAGTCGTTTGATCACCAACAAGGTCGAGGGGGTACAAATGATTCTCCTTTGTCTTCTATGGGAGAGCGTCGATCCCAACTTTCTGTTGGTATGAACATTAATGTTTAATAATGTATAATTTGTATTTTTTTGTGTTTTGAATTTATGGAAAAAGTTAATTTTTGACTACGGCTATATTTGAAGCAGAGCGATGTTCAGAATATGTGCGTAATTCGATGGAGCGAGGGGAAGATCAAGATAGGAATACAGATGATGGAATAGGTGTGGGTGGAGAGCAGGGTCCTGAAGTTCCTCCTAGAGCTAGGACGACATATGTTCCACTAGCTGAGGGGTGTACACCCATATCAACTTATCCGTCTGATTTACCTAATGAGCTTCCATGGCGAGGTGTTGTGCAACAAACTATTCTTGAAAGTTGTAAATCCCACTATGACAGGTTGAACAATGATCTTTGTTCTTTGGATCTCCCTCCAGAGAGTCGACAAAGTCTAGAGATTGTTTTGGCATCTTTGCAAAAATTCATTGATGCATACGATGAACTTGGACCAACTACAAATAGTTTTGTTCATTTGATGCGGATGCGAAAGGACCAAGTTATGGGTCCAGATAAGTGGGAGGTTGTGAAGGAGAGAGTCAGTAGAGAACAAGCCAATTCAATGTTCAATTTCAAAGAAGGCCTTAAGCGAAAAATGTTGAAAGTGCAATATTTCAAGCATCCTCAAATTGCACATTTAATATATGATCGATTTCTTGCAGCTTATGGTCGATTGCCTTGGAACGATGAGGTTCCTAATTATTTTGCTAGATTTTTTTATGCGGAGTTTTTTTTAGGTATGAAGCCTAACTATACTGATGTTCCCTCTGACTTTTATGGAGCTGGAAAGGGTAGAATATATAATCGAAAAGGTGCTCTTAGAGACCCTGCCACTATACAACCTCCACCTGAGATATCTCGTCCACCAAGGGTTGTGTCTTTAAGATCAGAGATGGAGACAACATCTCAACTAGGGACAATTGGAAGGGAATCAGTAGGTGATGGTTTAGCTTCAGCTCTTGCAGGAGTAGAAGTTGGTTTGGGGCGAGAGAAGGCTCGCGCTATTCTTCGTCAGAGTTTTGTCTACAAGACGAATGACGAGGTAGATGCATTGAGCATTGATGATCTTAGGGCTTATGCTAAGTCTTGTCGAGATATAGCTTCAGATGTGTTATCCAATGACACATCGAGCATGGGAGAGGTTTGTTGATTATGCTATGACAATCTCTTTGATTTTTTTTAATCATTTTGAATTGAATTTTTTGCTACATGGGAATAAATATATTAAGCAAATGTATTTTGTCTGCAGTTTACGTCAATGTTAAATGCAAATAATTTTCGAGTCTCCAGTAGTCAAAATCGAGAGCATCCTAGTCAAAATGAAGAGCGCTTAGGAGAGGTATTTTAATTATAATATTTATGATTGAACATGATATTTTTTATGTTTGCTTGAATTTTAATAAATATCAATGTATCTTATTGTTAATTTGACTTATTTATGCAGGTTTCATTAGATTCCAACTTTTTAGATGATTTACCATCTCTTGTGAGCTAATGATTTTAATTTTTTTGTTTTGGTTTTAAGTTAATTGCTTAATTTATTATTTGGATCTACTATGTTTTATTTATTAACAAAATTTAAATTTTAGGGAAGAGACCATTTAGAAATTGGGGGCGAAGATGTGGGGTCTCTAATGAATGCAGATATTGCCACTGAGGTAATTTTGTTGAATTAGAAATGATCTTTGATATATAAGTTTAATGTTTTATATTTTTTTGATTTATTTGAAAATTGTTTTTGTACATGTTGCAGCTTGGCTCTTTGAGGTCCTTTGGAGCTAAAGAAAAGTCTCTAGGGGAAAAAAGTGGTGGACATGCATCCAAAGAATTTGATGTATGATTTTTTTAATAATTGAATTGTTTTGTAGATGAGTTTAATATCTTAATATTTTGAATTTAGTTTAAAATTGTTTAAATAATTTATGATCTAAATTTATAATTTGTTTTTTTGTGTATTGTAGGTGGAGTTGAGTCCCAGGGAAGGTCCTAGTGGAAAATAGTGGAAAGATATTGGTCTAGATGGATAGTGGTTCAGACTTTATTGTTTTTGTTGATATATATATTTTGTAGTTGTTTTGAACATGGAGGGTATTTATTTTTTGATTATATATACATGTACATTGAATTCACATGTTCATCAACTTTTTTTTGGATTATATACATGAGTACATGTCTATTATTTCTCATTTGGTAAATGTTTAGAATATGTTTTGCATGAATGTTTAAAGTGTTTTGATAATATTTATAATATGTTTCGCATGAATGTTTAAAATGTTTTTATAGGTGTAATCCAAGGTTAGGAAATGTTGAATGATGAGAATGAATGTTATGAAGTTAGAAAATGTTGAATGATGAGAATGAGTGTTATGACTTGTTAGAAAATGTTGAATGATGAGAATGAATGTTGAATGTTAGGAATGTCTAAAATGTTATTCCAAGTTGGGAAATGTTCAATGTTGAGAATGAATGTTATGTTAAGAATCAATGTTGAGAAAAAATGAATGGGAGGTGTTAGAGAAAAAAGAATGTAGGGAAAGAATGAATGGGAGGTGTTATGGAAGAAGGAATGTTTTTATAGGTGTAATCCAAGGTTAGGAAATGTTGAATGATGAGAATGAATGTTATGAAGTTAGAAAATGTTGAATGATGAGAATGAGTGTTATGACTTGTTAGAAAATGTTGAATGATGAGAATGAATGTTGAATGTTAGGAATGTCTAAAATGTTATTCCAAGTTGGGAAATGTTCAATGTTGAGAATGAATGTTATGTTAAGAATCAATGTTGAGAAAAAATGAATGGGAGGTGTTAGAGAAAAAAGAATGTAGGGAAAGAATGAATGGGAGGTGTTATGGAAGAAGGAATGTTTTTATAGGTGTAATCCAAGGTTAGGAAATGTTGAATGATGAGAATGAATGTTATGACTTGCTAGAAAATGTTGAATGATGAGAATGAGTGTTATGACTTGTTAGAAAATGTTGAATGATGAGAATGAATGTTGAATGTTAGGAATGTCTAAAATGTTATTCTAAGTTGGGAAATGTTCAATGTTGAGAATGAATGTTATGGTAAGAATCAATGTTGAGAATATATGTTAAAATTTTTGATAGAAACATGGATGAATTAGGAAGTTTAAAAGCAAATATACGTTAAGATCAAATTTTGATATAATGGATTTTTAATTAATTTAATTTTTATTTTCAATTTTCAGGTATATTTGATGCGGCTGAAATCATGGCAAATGGGGGTAACGGTTTTTTGTTTTTTAATCATAAGCGAAGGTTCCAGGATTGTGAAGTTTGTGCTAGATTAGAGCAATGATTTTAAACAACAATTTGACGGATTTTCGTTCATTTGTTGTAAATAATCATTTCTCTAATTTAGCATAAGCTTCACAATCCTGGAATCCTTGCTTGTGATTAAAAATCAAATGATCGTTATCTCCATTTGCCATGATTTCAGTTATGTGAATTTGCACAAGCGATATTTTAAATTAAAGATATGGGACGGAGAACTTGGTGACAATTTTAAGACATCTATTTAAGATCATATTTATGGTGAAGTATGTATTAAAAAAACATGTTCGATGGAATTAAAATAATACAAAATTTAATATGTTTTTTTGTGATTTTTCGTTAGTATTAATCAACCAAAAGTAAAAATTCGGGGCGGAGTGGGGATAGCCACATCCGTTATCTCATCCCTTAGTGGTCTAATAGACATATGGGGACCCGAATAAAGTACTTTTGAATTTTCAAATTATATTTGAATTCATTTTTAAGCATGTTAGTTGTTATTCATTATTAAGTACAACCATTTAAGCTTTTATGTTAGTTGTCATTCAAGAAAATATTCATAAAATCTCAATGAAAAAATATACTGTGCACAACAATTTTGATAATTGGACAAAAAATATATTGCACACAACAATTGACATGGACAAAAATATAGATCAATTTATTTTTGATATGTAGTTAAAAACATCGCAATGGAATACCATCTTCAACTATCCGTTCATGGTCACATATGGATAGTTTCCATTTTTTGGTTTTTAATTGTTTTTTTGATGGAACTTGTATCAATTTTATTCGAGATGCACATACTAAATGACTATATTGACAACATATAACATCGGGCTCATAATCTTGAAAGTAGACATAATTTTTGGTCATGTGTGTCTGTTGAAAAAAGTAGCCTTTTAAAATGATGGATCCTCTTTCGTATGTAAATCCGTTGTCGTTGTAGTCCTCCAATAACTTCATTTTTCCTTCAGTGCATTGCATCAAATAATATTTGACATTTTCGTTGTTGTCTACAGGTGCAATCACAGCGAAAACATCTCCTGTGCAAGTTATGATTGGTGTTAGTGTATTTAAATGAATTAAATTGACTACTTATGGCGATGGATTAGAATTAACAATTGATTAAAAAGTCAAAAACAAGTTTATTACCTTATCTTACGAGATCTGAAATTCTATCGCCATCAGACGATATTGCTATTTCTTCTGATTCTAATTCTTCAACACTTGCTAGAGGCATTTTTCCTTTTGGATTAATCTCTGTGTGTCTCCAAGCTTTTACGTAGTTGTTTGTTATGTTTTCACAAACTTCTGTAGACTCGACATTTTCAATGCAAATATGACAAAAGCATGATTGCTTTCTACTGTCAAATGCAAACACGTTGTGAAATGATTTTGTTTGAATAGAGTGAAGATCTCTAGTTCCATGTATGGTGCTAGCGTCATATGGTATTGATCTATTTATATCTTGGATCCCAACAAGCCAAAAAAACCTACACAATAAATAGTGTACATGTGTACTTAAATGTTAGTATATACATTTTTTTAAATTTTAAGAAATAATATAAATTAAAAAAATAGTGGACATACCTGCGCACGTCTTTTGATTGTTGATTATAATCATGGCTTAGATTTAATTGACACCATTGGACAACCTCTGCAGCTGAATGAAATCGTGCTGAAGAATAGTTCATTTGCCATCTTCGAAGTGCTCTTTTCACGCATGCTCCTGCACCATCATGCTCACCTTTTCCATGCCCAGTTTCAAAGAAATTCCAGCGATGTTTAATGTTCAGCGCTTTATGAAGTCGACATAACCAAAAAAATGATCGGGAAGATTTAAATTGACCCGCACATCCATCAGACCATATCCAATGCTCTTTGAATTTGACTTCGCGTTTTTTCAGTGATTCATAGAAAATATTTTCTATACAATGTTGGACAAAATGTGTGTCGTGTGTACGATCATCGCTGATATAGAAGTGATATTCTTTAATCACATCTCGATTGTCACATGTGCTTTCAATGCCATCGACATCCTGTTGAGAATGTCTATATACGACATGGACAAATATCGAAACTTGGTCAGAGTGATAGTATTCACTCTGTATTTCTTTTTGTGCAGCAAATGTATAGTTTTCAGCAAAATCAACCACCGACAAAATTGTTCCGGGTGGAAAAATTTCACGAGACTGTTTGAATTGAAGATCTTGCCATCGTGCTCTATGTGAATGCTGGGTGTATTTATAAATTTCGCTTTCAAATTTTTTGAGAAAATCTGTGACGCATATCTTGTCTTCTAGCAAATCAATTCTTTTGGAATGTGAATCACCAGAACTTGTACTATAGTTGATGTATTCGTATCTCTTCCAATCAACATTTACATTTGACAACGATTGATCATTGTCGATAGGGTATTTATTGTGGAATAACACCAAATTTCCACAATGATGACAATGTTTTCCATTGACACATTTCTTTGAATAAAATACTTCATCGTGATTTCTCTCACATAAAATTTGAGATATGAATTCACGTATCGTTGGCGGAGGTGGTGAATTTGTCCAAAACATTTTACCAAATTCAAGAAACGTATCATAATATAACTGAAATTGCACATGATAACGGCAACAACATGTATCACGTATAGTTATAGGTCGAACATACCATGGTTTTTGTTGCACAAATGTAGTGATTGATATATTAATTCCACGATGATCTTCCTTGAATTTATTGAACAATTGTACTTGTGTCATGTCCATTATATGTTTTGGTTGGCTTTCATATACATTTCGTGATATTCTTTTGCGTATCACATCTCTTGCATTTGGTGAAACTCGAGCATGTTCCAACCAATATTCTCGTACAATATCTTTAACCCCTGCTCCTAATCTATCTTTGTAAGGTTGTCTACAAATAATTGCCCAACAAGCAAGTTCATTATTTTCATCTATTTGCATTCTGAATTTGCTATGTTTGTATAATGTTTTTCTTGATGTTCCAACTGCTTTTACTAGTTCTGTTGTCAAACGCTTTTGTTTAGTACTAGCTGAAAGAATTGCTGTATGAATTGCTTTACGTGCAGCACTGATATCTTTCTTCCTGGATTTTCCAAATTTTTTTATTGCATCGCCTATATTTTCCATCACATTTTGTTTCAATTTCGACTCTTTTGTTACTTTGTGAATACCCAATAACGATGTAGCACCTTCTAATTTCTTGGACACTAATAAACATCTCAAAATTTGTGCTTGTCCTGCTATTGAGTAATCTTTGAGAACTTCATCATAAAATTTTGTAGCACGATATCGTGTAACATGTATTGGTAGTTTTTCTCCATATTTGTCGCAATCAATGTCTTCTAACATTTCATCATCAATAGTAAAAGTACCTATACATCAAATTAAATTAAATTTAACATATATCAAAAAATAAAATTCATTATAAAAAAATGAATTTGGAAAATATATGATATATACATACCAGGTTCAATTTCTGGATTTTGAACTTGATCTTCAATATTGATTTGATCGACATTAGCATGTAAATCACTATTTACATCTTCTACAATGTTCTTTTCAACTTCAATTTGTTCTTCTTGTACTCTATTTTCAATTTCCATTTCTTCAACATTGTCATGTAAATCTGTATTTATATCTTCAATAGTTCTCTCTTCCGTTTCAGCAACCCTTTGTTTTTTGGCAATATATCTGAGTTTTTGTTTCTCTCTATTATCATCATCATCACGTTTACGATCAGCTTTTCTTTTACGATTTCTCTTATTGCCCATGGTTGTTTAATCTATAGACGATAAATTAAAGAATCATGTTACTTTATAGTAAAAACAAATAAATTAAGATTTAAAAATATTTACGGAATTTATAAAAACATGAACTGAAATTTACTTTACCTTTTAAAAATTTTGTAAGAGTCTTTTGAAGAAGATTTCTTTGGAATTAACTTTCCTTTGAAAAAATTCTCTGAACAAAAATCTTCTTTGGAAAATAATAAACACACCTTGTGCCAAGGAAGAAAATAAAACACCTTGTAAATAAATCTTTGTTGTAAAATTCATTCCAAGAATACTTTTTTGAAAAGATATCTACGAAAAAAACCACTAGAAAAAAATACTTTCAATAAAAACTTATTTATAAATATATCTGGGAAAAAATCATTGTAAAAAAACAACTCTTTGAAAAAAACCCAATTTCAAAGAAATAAGAAGTACAAAATTACCTTGTAAAAAATCCTTTGCAAAATAAGATAACTATTTGAAAAAACTCCTTTCAAATAAATAAGAAGTGCAAAACTACTTTGGAAAAAAATCATTTGCAAAATACCTTAGCAAAACAACTATTTGAAAAAACCTCTTTCAATTAAATAAAAAGTGCAAAGCTACTTTGAAAAAAAAACATCCTTGCAAAGAACCTCCTTGCAAACATGTCTAAGAAAAGAAATATTTTGAAAAAACTCCTTGCAAATATCCCTTAAAAAAAACACTTTCAATGTGTTTTGGAAAAAAGAAGAAGAAACATACTTTGTAAAAATCTCTTTTTCAAAAAAATGTTTTCTTTGCAAATATACAACAAGAAAATAAATATTTGGAAAAAACTTCTTGCAAATATGCCTTAGAAATTTTTTTTCTTCAATGTGCCTTTGGAAAAAAGAAGAAACATACCTTGTAAAAACTTCCTTTTGCAAAAAATGTCTTCTTTGTAAAAATGCAATAAAAAAGAGATATGTTGGAAAAACTCCTTCAATGTGCCTTTTGTAAAAAAGAAGAAGACATAGTTTGTAAAAACCTCCTTTTGCAAAAAATGTCTTCTTTGTAAAAATGCAATAAGAAAAAAGATAGTTTGGAAAAACTCCTTGCAAATATGCCTTGGAAAAAAAAACTCCTTCAATGTGCCTTTTGTAAAGAAGAAGAAGAAACATAGCTTGTAAAAACCTCATTTTGCAAAAAATGTCTTCTTTGTAAAAATGCAACAAGAAAAGAGATAGTTTGGAAAAACTCCTTGTAAATATGCCTTAGAAAAAAAAAACTCCTTCAATGTGCCTTTTGTAGAGAAGAAGAAGAAACATACCTTGTAAAAACCTCCTTTTGCAAAAATTATATCCTCCTTCCGAAATTAGTTTGACAAAAAAATGCGAAGTTCAAACATGCGAAAATAATGAATTAACTTTATGTTTATTTATATGAGTATAAATTTTTATTTTTATTTTTTTTCCGGCCGACGAAATTTTTTTCCGTTTAGTTATTCGGCCGAATAACCTTCGCTATAAGTTACGGCGCCGTTACGGAAAACAGTTATTCGGCTGAATAATTATTCGGCCGAATAATTATTCGGCCGAATAATTACTTCGGCCGAATAATCTCTTAAACATGACCGATTCAGATCTCTGCAAAATTTTCAGGTTTCTCCATTTTCGGAAGGAGAAAACCACCTCTTACACAACAAAACGAATGTCGGACTTCATACCAGTAGATTCATTATTGAATCTACTTTACGAGGGTATAAATTTTGTTGTATATAGATAAGAACTGATATTTTTTAAGTTTTATATTTGTAACATGTGTCGAGTTATGATTCAGCTCTTTAAAAAAACAGCGAAAAGAAAAATCCATAACTTTGTAAATACAACACCAAAAAAATCGAAGAAAATGTGGGTCGATTCATTGACGTGTCTACTTCAAAAGGGTGGTCTTAGATTTTTTGATTTTATAGCGGGTTGAGAGAAAAGTGGTGCAACAAAAAGGTTGTTGAAAATCGACTGAGTTTCCCCATGGATCGACTTTAAAAAAATATAATAATTAGTATAGAGGTCCATTGGATGCAAACTTATAGTCACGCGTTAGTACATTGTGTGTAGATTGTCGTAGCATTTTCAGTTTTTGCAAAACACAAGTCTAACAACGATTTTAGTGGTGCAACAAATCATAACTCTTTTGTAGTCTTTTCATTTTATAAGAACACACTGTCAAACATTTGCGAAATCGACATATCAAATCTTAATAAAAAAAATTGAAAAAATTATGAGTAGAAAGCTAACATAATTCTACAAAAGTTTTCTTTTTACGGCAAAGTGAAATTTTAAATAAAAATATCACTTTTGTTCGCCCGAAGTTGGAAGACATGAAAAAAACAGAATTATTTTCTCACGAGACCCCCCAAAATAGACACCCATCTTCATTTTTTCACCCTGATGCTAAAGGTTCATGTTTTTCTTCATTCAATAAATCTTGAAAAGTCTTTTGTGGTATCATATCATCTTGAAAACAACTAAAGTTATTTGAACCAAATGCTTCTACAATAATTCCTTTAGTACAAAGCTGATCTTCATAAATATTTGGAGCAGCGGATACACCTGACATAATATCATTTTCCTCTACAACATAACTGTCAACATCCTGAGCATTACAACAATGCTGAAATTTTCTCTTTTGAATAGAAGAATCAACACACACTTCGAATATAATTGATTTTTGTTGATCTTCGTAAAAAATTGGGACAATTTTTTCGTTGTGAGAACAATTATTAAAAATATTCAATGAAACTTTAGTCAGATTGTCATCAATAATAACCTTAAGATTATTCTGCAAACCTTCAACAACCGTGTAATTTTCTTCAATAGAGTGTTGAGCTTCAAAAGTTTTTTCAACAATAAACTCTTCATGATAATGATGTCTTGAATCCTGAAAACTATCAAATGCCTCCTGGACTTCTTTTTCTTGAAATATTTCTTCATGAATTTCATCAGTAAGGCTATATTGATCATTATTACTAAAAGACTTCTTGTACTTAAATTGCTCACAACAGTCCTCTAAAAGGAGATCAGTAGGATAAATCCTCTTACAATATGAATGAAAGACAACATGAAAATCTTTTAATGAAGAGATGTTAGAGATGGGAAGAGACCTGTACCACTATCTGGCATCTCCTTCCAAGAAGTACATAAAAATTTTCAACAATTCATCCTCGTGATGAATATCAAGCTGGTCCATGTCTTGATGGAAATCAATCAAGTGTTGTGCTGGATAGTCATGATCGTCTCCTCTAAATCTTGGAAGGAAGTATCCCCATTCATCCATCGTAGGCACATCATTTGGAAATCCTAGAATATCAACAAAGATAAAAGGATTAGCAAAAGATTTCGACATTCTGAAAGTGTGAAGTTGCTTCTGAATTTTTCAAACATGGAGTCGCCAACAAATCCTTCCCCTGTGGAGTCACCTGGTGAAAAATTGTAGTCTAAAAAAACTTATGATCTTGTTCACCTCTCAAAACCAGAACAATGAAAATACCCAAGGGAAAATATAACTTCACTTCAATCCTCGGCAACGGCGCCACAGATGTTTGTGCTAGAAATTGTACCTAGACTACAAAGGATACAAGCTAGAACAATCTCATAGAAAGTCTAAAGAAACCAATCTATTTTTGTAATTTTTTGTTGGAACCAAGCATGGAAAGGGGGCAAGAAAATAAAAACAACATACCAAAAACTAATCAATAATTAATTTTGAAGTAACTGGATATTCAAAACAGAAGTCATAACATAAACCATAATAAATTTCAAGATCAAGCGTTCACTAAAGTCCACAAGTTCAAAAGCACATTATGATAAGTAATTTTATTAAAACATGAAATTCTAAACAAGGTGATCAAAAAGATCCGAAACTAAAACCAAAACATAGAGGTAAACATGGCTTATATTATAATTTTATTTCAAAATATACAGTCTGCAAAACAACTCACCGAGAGTTCATCATATGCGGCAGGCTACATCAACTTGCTAGCTCCAATCCTTTCCAAAACCAAAATCCCCCAACACTGAATGCTTGTCCTCCTTTTATCATTACAAAGATGTAGTAGTTCCATAACTACTTCATTAGGTCAAGTTTCAGAATATTCAACAGTTACACTTAGTGGTTATTAAAGACTAATTAACCAAAAATAACAAAATCGGATTCTGGAATAACAAAAAACTCTCTTGGGTTTTACAAATTCCTCTCCAATTGATCGGTATGTGTGTCGGAAATTTGTGACTAAAACATGAAAACTATTAAATATTTTAAACCTTGAAAAATAGGCCACAAAGATGAATTTGAATCTTTCAAACGATGACACATATTGTAAAACTGAGATAGGTTTTTGTGAATGAATCCTTGATGGAAACAAATATCTTTGGGATTTATGAAATTCATCTTCATCGCCTCGTAATTTGTGCTCAATTACAATGACTAAAACAGGGAAAAACATATTCATTCTCAGGAAAATGCTTTTGCTTCTTTTCAAACATGTGTTCCTGCTTTGCAATATCAAGCTTCATTAATTCTACCTGTAGATTGTCCTTCTGCATACTACATTCAACTGCATCTTCAAATACATCTTCTTTGAACTTTTTTAACAAAACTTGATTGCTTACTGGGTAGAGGCTTCTTTCCATGCTCGTCTTCAGCTCTGGAATTTTGAAATTCCAATGATAAATAAAAATGGATTTTACAAGTGTCATAATCCACTGAACATGTGTCCAAGGGTACTCTGGCATCAATGAACCACACTCTTCTATGATTTTGGATTCCTGCAGCACGCTGGAGTATATGATCTGGACCTTGTGCTACGGGAATACTTCACATGCAATTTTGGCACATAAACTCAAACACAAAGGTTAAACTTTGGATTTTGTATAAGTATATAGTTTAAGTAATCATTTTAAGGACTTTGAAAGATATATAATATTTAATAATCCATTAAAGGTTCCATTAAGGGTGAAATCAAATAAACCAAAGAAAACCATAACATGACACTAAAGAGAAAATCAAAACCATTTATCAAAAACACTTAAAATCTAAAATAAAAATAGAATGAAAACGAAAAAGAGGAATAAACATTTTAAAAAACACACACAAAAACTGAGGACAATTTTAGTGTTAACATATGGCTCCCGCTGAGGGATCAAATCCTCCTTGTGAGGTTTCAAGAACCTGTAGACCTTTTTCCTTATTCATTGGGGGATGGAGTCATTTTCCGAAACTCTGAAACTTTCTCAAACTATTGAGCACACACCTTTGAAATAACAAAATATCGCTGCAAACCAACATACTGAAAATAATCTACTCCTACTTCTAATCGGTAGAAGCAAACTAATCATGTATAATCATACTTCCAACGAAGCCATGATAGCATCCAACCAATTGTAACAACTTCTTGCAGGTAGATTGAAATCAAAGAAGAATTTAACATCTGAAGCATAAATTTAATTTGCAAAGCATATTCTGCTTTGATTTCAAATTCTAAAAGGCTAAAACTTTTTGAAAACCACGACTTCATGTAAATGACCAATCGTGCTGACATGAAAAGCCATCAAAGGCTAAAATTCTGTCAATCGTGCTGCATTTCTAGCTGACATGAAAAGCCATATTGTTCCTCTACTTTATTGATCAAACAATACTTCATGAGTTCTGCTAGAAAAAGAGCATAAACACCATTACATTGGAAATCAAAGGCATCAAGATTATCTTGAATCTGCTCCATAATTTCTTGGACAACATAAACAACAAACTGGTCCTTTTTTTCCATGCTACCTTCAGATAAATAACTGTCATACATTGGCTCCGGTTGTTCATGGAGAATGGACTGGATGTCTTCATGAACCGGCTGAAACTTTTCTGCCACATCACTCATATCTGAATTATCATCATCATATTTATTAAAAATTAGAGCAGTCTAATAAAGGTTCAATGATGATGCTAAAGGTTCATGTTTTTCAATAAATCATGAAAACTCTTTTGTGGTATCATATCATCATGAAAACAACTAAAGTTATTTGAACCAAATGCTTCTACAATAATTCCTTCATTACAAAGCTGATCTTCATAGATATTTGGAGCAGCATATACACCTGACATAATATCATTTGCCTCTACAACATAACTGTCAACATCCTGACCATCACAACAATGCTGAAATTTTCTCTTTTGAATAGAAGAATCAACACACACTTCGAATATAATTGATTGTTGTTGATCTTCGTAAAAAATTGGGAAAGTTTTTTCGTTATGAGAACAATTGTTAAAAATATTCAATGAATCTTTAGTCAGATTGTCGTCAACACTAACCTTAAGATTATTCTGCAAACCTTCAACAACAATGTAATTTTCTTCAATAGAGTGTTGAGCTTCACAAGGTTTTTCAACAGTAAAATCTTCATGATAATGATGTCTTGAATCTCGAAAACCGTCAAATGCCTCTTGGACTTCTTTTTCTTGAAATATTTCTTCGTGAATTTCATCAGTAAGGCTATATTGATCATTATTACTAAAAGACTTCTTGTACTTAAATTGCTCACAACAGTCCTCTAAAAGAAGATCAACAGGATAAATCCTCTTACAATATGAATGAAAGACAACATGAAAATATTTTAATGAAGAGATGCTAGAGACGGGAAGAGACCTGTACCACTGTCTGGCATCTCCTTCCAAGGAGTACATAAACATTTTCAACAATACATCCTCATGATGAATATCAAGTTGGTCCATGTATTGATGGAAATCAATCAAGTGTTGTGCCGGATAGTCATGATCATCTCCTCTAAATCTTGGAAGTAAGTCTCCCCATTCATCCATCGTAGGCACATCATTTGGAAAAACTAGAATATCAACAAAGATAAAAGAAGCAAACCTCTATGCCAACATAGTAGCAAAAGACTTCGACATTCTGAAAGTGTGAAGTTGCTTCTGAATTTTTCAAACATGGAGTTGCCAACAAATCCTTCCCCTGTGGAGTCACCTGGTGAAAAATTGTAGTCTAAAAAATCTTCTAATCTTGTTCACCTCTCAAAACCAGAACAATGAAAATACCCCAGGGAAAATATAACTTCACTTCAATCCCCGGCAACGGTGCCAAAGATGTTTGTGCTAGAAATTGTACCTAGACTACAAAGGATACAAGCTAGAACAATCTCATAGAAGTCTAAAGAAACCAATCTTTTTTTGTAATTTTTTGTTGGAAACAATCATGGAAAGGGGGAAAGAAAATAAAAAAAAATACCAAAAACCAATCAATAATTAATTTTGAAGTAACTAGATATTCAAAATAGAAGTCATAACATAAACCATAATAAATTTCGAGATCAAGCGTTCAGTAAAGTCTAGAGGTTCAAAAGCACATTATGATAAATACTTTTATCAAAACATGAAATTCTAAACAAGGTGATCAAACATATCAGAAACTAAAACCAAAACATAGAGGTAAACATGGCTTATATTATAATTTTGTTTCAAAGTATACAGTCTGCAAAACAACTCACTGAGAGTTCATCATATGTGATAGGCTACATCAGCTTGCTAGCTCCAATCCTTTCCAAAACCAAAATACCCCAACACTGAATGCTTGTCCTTCTTTTATCATTACAAAGATGTAGTAGTTCCATAACTACTTCTTTAGGTGAAGTTTCAAAATATTCAGCAGTTACACTTAGTGGTTATTAAAGACTAATTAACCAAAAATAACAAAATCGAATTCGGGGAAAAATGGCGAATTTTTGAAAAAAAGGGTCTCAAAGAAGCCTCCATATCTCTAGATTCATAAAACATGTTATAAAAATGAGAGATGTTTTTTTAAATGAGTCCATTAAGAAAAAAAACCTCTTTTTGTTTTGAAAAATACCTCTCCAATTGATCGGAATACGTGATGGAAATTTGTGACTAAAACAGGAAACTATTAAATATTTTAAACCCTAAAAAATAGGCCACAAAGATGAATTCGAATCTTTCAAACGATGACACATGTTTCAAAACTGAGAAGGATTTTGTGAATGAATCCATGATGGACATAAACCTATTTGGGATTTCTGAAATTCACCTTCATTGCCTTGTAATTTGTGCTCAATTACAATGACTAAAACAGGGAAAAACATAGTCATTCTCAGGAAAATGCCTACGCTTCTTTTCAGACATGTCTTCCTCCTCTGCAATATCAGGCTTCATTAATTCTCCCTGTAGATTGTCCTTTTGCATACTAAATTCAACTGCATCTTCAAATACATCTTCTCTGAACTTTTTTAACAAAACTTGATTGCTTACTGGGCAGAGGCTTCTTTCCATGCTCGTCTCCAGCTCTGGAATTTTGAAATTCCAATGATAAATAAAAATGGATTTAACAAGTGTCATAATCCACTGAATAGGTGTCCAGGGGTCCTCTGGCATCAATGAACCACACTCTTCTATGATTCTGGATTCCTGCAGCGCGCTAGAGTATATGATCTGGACCTTGCGCTGCGGGAATACCTCACATGCAATTTTGGAACATAAACTCAAAAACAAAGGTTAAACTTTGGATTTTGTATAAGTATATAGTTTAAGTAAGCATTTTAAGGACTTTGAAAGATATATAATATTTAATAATCCATTAAAGGTTCCATTAAGGGTAAAATCAAATAAACCAAAGAAAACCATAACATGACACTAAAGAGAAAATCAAAACCATTTATCAAAAACACTTAAAATCTAAAATAAAAATAGAATGAAAATGAAAAAGAGGAATAAACATTTTAAAAAACAAACACAAAAACTGAGGACAATTTTAATGTTAACAGAATCTAACAAAAATCTTCAGTGGTCTTGGAATCTAGTGGATACATTCAAGCTACCAGTTTCCATTGCAAGTGGAGAACATTTCTATAGAAGTATGGTGAATTGTAAATAAGTATTTTCATTCACAAGATTTGAGATTCTCCCATGCCTTTTTGTTTTTATCATATGCCCACAACAATATCCATGCATAGACAACAATGAATTTGACAAGAAGATTTCCCAAGTTCACATCTAAAAAAAACTCATATGAACACTAGACAAGATGAAGTATGCAATGTAAACCAATAATTTTTACCATGAATATATTTTGATTTCACACAAGGATAGTATGGATGAGATTCTCTCTTGAGCCTCTTCAATCTGAATAAAATCCTAAGAAGCAATCATCAGAGAGGGTCCATATTGATTGGTTCATGAAATTATGTCCATGCTCTCATCTTCATGCTATGTTTATTTGATGTAGAAAAACTATCAAAATATCCCCAAGGCATCTCTAGCATAAACTCTTTTTCATTTGAAAAAAATACAAATAAATGGTTTAATAAACCTCCATCTTTTACACATTGTACACCATAGCAAAACCTATAGCATAAACTATCAAACTATTGCTCCCCCACACATTCCCATCTATGATGAGGTTCTCTCTTGAGACTCTTCAATTTGAATAAAATTCTAAGAAGCAATCATGGGAGAGGGTCCATATTGATTAGTTCATGAAATTTTGTCCATGCTATATCATCTTCATGCTATGTTTATTGTAATGTTTCTTTAATAGTGCCTTTGATCTTGACTACTTGTCTCTACCTCATTGAATTCTCCTTCCTTGGGGGAATTTGCAACCTCCTCATTGTGTAATTAGTAAACTTATTCTCTTTACCTTATTTGATGTAGAAAAAATATCAAACTATTCCCAAGGCATCTCTAGCCATCTCTGTTGTAGGGTGTTACTACCATAATTTTTATGAATTCATGGCTAGGCAAGACACTAGTTTCTCCACTCTACACTTGACCAACCATCATCTATATTGATTGGAATTGTAAGGGATAATGATGTTTATTCGAACACAAACAAACCAACATAGTCTGTAGTTGTATGTGTTAATTTGTAAAGTTGTAAGTTATGTTGGAATGTGTCAAGTTCATTGTATAATGGAACTAATATCTTATTTGTTGTTTATTTTGCAGGGGTAGGCCTGATAGTTTTGTTAAAGAGATTTTTGGAGATGGGAAACTCATGCAGCGAAACAAAAAAATATAGAAGGAATATGCCCATTGAAAAGGTCAATGACTTAAGAGAAAAGGATAGGTTGGGAATGGAAAGATTGAGACATGGTCCTATCATTGCCCCTGATCCTGCCACTAATCCTAACACAGTTGTTGACATGACAACCTCTTGTTCAGAACCATAGGTAAAGCGGTCGCGTCCAACGGACCCAACTCAAATTCCAACATCAACACAATCTCCAACCAACAATCCATCAACAAGTCATGCTGAAGTTCCTCATGACACAAGAATTTTGGGAGATGCTGCATGTGTAGAGATGGACATACAAGCCTTGCTTAATTCACAATCTCCCCAAGAAGACCACAACCATGTCGAACACACTCCCATTATGGCCCAATCTTGTAACGAAGCACCACAAGAAACAAGCTCTGGTATTCATGTCAAATGTCCACTCTCCCTACCTCGACTATCTAATGCAAGAAGAAGAACTCCTAGATGTATTAATGTGGATGAAAGTGCCATGTTGGGGCTTGAAGGTAAGTTGCCAAAACGCACTATCGAATGGCAATTCAACAAAATTGTCAAAGAATATTTTGAATCCAAAGGTGATGCAGGTAAATGTCAATTATTGCTATGTTTGTTAAAGTCACATTGTTTAGCTGTTGTTAGGAGAATTTTGGGCATAAAGATGGTTAAAATTTCAGAGGCTAGCAGTCATATTGTTAGAAATCTCCAATCTGCATTTAATGCGATTGGGAAGACGTCTTGTACAAAATATCTTTGTGTGGCTCGTCGTGTTTTAGCAGAATTAGTTGTAAGCAAGTCCACAAGGAAACGTCGCCTACTATCACACACTTATAACATACTCAAATTAAATAGAAAAACTATTAAAAAGTAATATGTTATAAGAGAAAATATTGACACTCCAGGTGGAAACGATTGTTGGGATTTTGTTGGTAGGTTGCCTCGTGCAAATAGGAAGCTAATTGATGCTATTAAGGAGTTAGTAGAAAAGTTTTGGCATGATCATACTAGACCTTCATCAAAGCAAAGAGACGTGCTAAAGATGAGAAAATGTTCTACTGAACGTGAACCATATATTAAACACTTCCTTGACACCATGCAGACTGAGATCTATGAGAGATTCAGGAATGAGCACACACAATTGAACTTGGGCCAAAGGTCCTTTGAAAAATGCAAACCATGGTATGTTCGTATATGCATTGATCGGAACACCTATTGTTGTAGATATCGCATAGAATATGAATATTATTATGACACATATAAACATATATTTTGTGATTTGCATACTAACATTGTGCAGGGCTACAATGGATCCATACTACCAACGAATGCATCAAGAGACTTTATCCACAAAATCATGTGTCCAAGGCCCGAAGGAAAAAAATATTATGAAAAATCGTGTCTATATGGGACATGTTCTAGGCGCATTGGGTTCTCTCTTTTGAACCATTGCATTCATGAAAGAAAGGAGCACGGATTTGGAAGGATGGGCATGGAGATGCCGAGCTTCAAGTATGTAACCTATCAATTAGATAGTTCTAGGGAAAGTAAAAGATTGCATTAGTGAAGTCACAGGTACAAATTAATATTGCATATTTTTCATATTACACGTTCAATTAATGACATATACATTTTTCCAAAGGCCACATTGTAATATTTCCACATTGTAATATTTCCCTTGTTTTCATGGTAATAGGTACCGGTATGTGACTTCTTGACGGAGTTCTACAAGAAAACAGAGAAGTATGTTCAACATGTGCATGTAGCACGATGGAAAGATGAGCAGTACATAAAATACAGGGACACATTTCCTGTTGGAACCATAGTGTCAATTGTGGATTTTGCAAAAAATTACACCCTTCAACCACAAAATGAAATCTAGAGTCAATACTACCATTCAGACCAAGTTAGCATCATGGTACATATTATGTATAAACATGCGCCAGAGAGCAGCAATGACAAGAGGATAATACTGAAGGAGACAAACTTTTACATAAGTGATGATAGAACCCATGATCTGCATTATGTGCAACATTGTTTTTGAATTTTCTATGATCAATTGAAGGAGAGAGATATACAAATGGATCAACATTGTATATGGTTGGATGGTTGTGTGGGCCAATTCAAAAATGCCCGAGTATTCCAATGGATGAGTATTTTGCATAAGACTTATAGTGTGCTGCATATCTGGAACTATTTTGAGACCGGGCATGGCAAAGGAGAGCATGATGGGGCTAGTGCATGCATCAATACCACACTACGAAGGGAAGAGATGAGGTTTGACAAGGAACCTCATCCCCGAGATGCAGAATCCATAGTTCAATGTTGCTTTGCAACAATGTCAGACGGAGCAAGAGATCAACAAACATCATTAGTGGTAGGACATGTGGCAAGAAATGTTTGGCGAGTGGTTGACATAGATTGATCGTGTTCCTATAGTTTTGACATAGTACAAGGAACACATGGATTTCATTTAGTTCGAAGCTCAAAAAACCCTTTATTTGAAATATGGACGCAAAAGCTTGCATGCTTTTGTAGCCCTTGCAGTAGTGGCGAATGGGATGAATGCGAATGCATGGATTGGGTTGATGAATGGGATCATGTATCACTTGTAGTAGACCAACGTGCAGTTTTTGAAACAACCCAGTTAGAGGAGGGTCAGTTAGATATTTCGAAAGACTACGACCATATCTCAGATCTTGTACAACTAGGACACATATACGCAGTTGTTTCCCCGAAAGAAAATGAATGGGGCACAGATTATTGGTTGGCACGGTGCATCCAAGGTAAGCAAACCCTCTATGCATCATTAATCGATGATGAAGGCATTGAATTTCCTATTGGCTTGATGGTGGTTAAGGGGGGATATCTTACACTAGATGGGAAGTCAAGAAAGACTAGTGGGCATGTATTCATGGATTACAGACCAGGTTCAGTGGTGTATTACTTCACAAACTTTATCATTCGCACAAACATCCATCTTCAGACAATGTCAAGCAAGAGCTCAACCAAGGTCCACTACTACCTGCCTCATTCAGAGCACGAGAGATTTATGGAGGCAATTAGAAACAGAGAGGATCCAGATGGATTTATTAAATGAGGCCAGTCAACTTTACATAAGAGAAAGAATTGCATCAAAGAATGTTATGTTCTACATCGAGGTATGTGTAGTTTTATGTTGTTTTGTTGGTACATGCATTTTTTGTTGATACATACATACATACATGTCTTTGCCATACATACATGCATACATACATAGAGATACATAAATACATAGAGATACATAGAGATACATACATACATAGAGATACATCCATTTGCCATGTCATCGTTTCACCCTTTGTCATTAATGTTTAGAAACCTAATACATCCCTAGAAAATTAGTCTAGCCCTAAAAGCACTAATATAACCCTACAAACCTAATCTAGCCGTAGAAATCCTAGAAAGCTAAACTAACCATAGAAACACTAATTTAACACTATAAAACTAATCTAGAATACTATAAACCTAATCTAGTCCTAGAAACCTAAACTAGCCCTAGAAACACTAATATAACCCTAGGAAACTGATCTAGAATCCTAGAAACCTAATCTAGCCCTATTAACCTAATATAGCCCTAGAATCCGTGAAACACCACATGTACCCTCATTAGGGGGTATTTGGACTCCAAGTGGGTATACTAGTATGATAGATTCCTTACAATTATGACAATTAATAGCTTCGCTTTTTCTGTGTAAGGTTATGTTATATTTTTTCATAGTTATGCCACATTACTCTTAGACATTATGACACATTTATGATGAGAATTACACATTCTATTAAATAAAGGAAATAATCTCTTCTCATGCAAATTCTAGCCATGTCTCTTCCCTTATCTTCACCAATGGTTATATCTTTATGATCCCTACCATATAACTCCCAGGGTTTCCTCAACAAACCTATAATCTCTAGGACATCTAGGAATCCCTCATTGGATTCAACAACAAGCTTATGGTAATCAACAAACAACCATTGATTCCTAGAGGTCTACACACAAGTTAAAGGAAACAAAAGAAAAACTCCTAACATTGGGAACAAATAGCCAAAACCAACAATGCAACTAGAACACAATGACCAAGGGAACTTCAAAATGCAACACCACTCCACAAAAGAAGTCGCCTTAGTCCTACCTCACTCATGTCAATGCTTTAGAAGTTTCTTTAGAACTACCACTTCATCATCATCATCATCTTCATCACCATCTTCATCACCATCACCATCATCATCAACATCTTCATCATCATCACTAGCATCATCATAATCAACATCTTCATCATCATTGTCATCTCTAGGTTCCTCATCAACATCTCCATCATCATCATCATCTTCATCATCATCACCATCATCACCATCATCACCATCATCACCATCATCATAAAAATCTTAATCATCATCTCCATCATCATCAACATCTTCATCATTATTGTCATCTCTAGGTTCCTCATCAACATCTCCATCATCATCATCATCATCTTCTTCATCATCATCATCATCACCACCATCATCATCATCACCATCATCACCATCATAAACATCTTCATCATCATCATCATCATCATCATCAACATCTTCATCATCATTGTCATCTCTAGGTTCCTCATCAACATCTCCATCATCATCATCATCATCTTCATCATCATCATCATCATCTTCATCATCATCATCTTCATCACCATCACCATCACCATCATCATCAACGTCTTCATCATCATCACCATCATCATCATCATCATCAACATCTTCATCATCATTTCCATCTCTAGGTTCCTCATCATCATCTTCTTTGTCATCATCATCTTCATCACCATCACCATCACCATCACCATCACCATCACCATCACCATCATCATCAATGTCTTCATCATCATCACCATCTCCATCATCATCACCATCTCCATCATCATCACCATCTTCATCATCATTGTCATCTCTAGGTTACTCATCATCATCTTCTTCATCATCACCATCACCATCACCATCACCATCACCATCACCATCACCATCACCATCATCATCACCATCACCATCACCATCACCATCAATGTCTTCATCATCATCACCATCTTCATCATCATCTTCATCATCATCAACATCTTCATCATCATCAACATCTTCATCATCATTGTCATCTCTAGGTTCCTCATCATCATCTTCATCACCATCACCATCACCATCACCATCACCATCAACGTCTTCATCATCATCACCATCTTCATCACCATACACATCTTCATCATCATTGTCATCTCTAGGTTCCTCATCATCATCTTATTCATCATTATCATCTTCATCACCATCACCATCATCATCAACGTCTTCATCATCATCACCATCTTCATCATCATCACCATCTTCATCATCATCACCATCTTCATCATCCTTTTCATCTCTAGGTTCCTCATCAACATACCCATCATCATCATCTTCTTCGTCATCATCATATTCATCACCATCACCATCACCATCAACATCTTCATCATCATCATCAACATCTTCATCATCTTTGTCGTCTCTAGGTTCCCCATCAACATCTTCATCACCATCACCATCATCATCAACGTCTTCATCATCATCACCATCACCATCATCATCAACATCTTCATCATCATTGTCATCTCTAGGTTCCTCATCAACATCTCCATCATCATCATCTTCATCACCATCACCATCACCATCACCATCACCATCACCATCACCATCATCATCAACATCTCCATCATCATCACCATCATCATCATCATCTCCATAAGTGCCCGGTCGACGATTTTGAAAATTTGACCCCAATGTGCAAAAATTGCACACTCCCTTACTGAGAAAAACCCTAGTTTCCAAGATGGACCTACAAGATGACACCTGGGCCACAGGACCGGAGGAGAGGGGCACTGCTAGCACTATCCCGACATCCTGAATCCAACGGATTCGACGGTTTGTCGATCCGGGCCATGGTCGTCACTCTATGGCTCGTTCCGTCTCGCATCCAAAAGGGCTTCAGGGACACCTACTAGATACCTACCGGGGGAATAGAACTCCAACCATGCAACAAAACCAAATTTCGAGGAGTCCTGCAACTGTGTCTAGGAAGTTTTCGGTTGGGAACGCTAGCCATAAGTGCCCGGTCGATGATTTTGTAAATTTGACCCCAATGTGCAAAAATTTCCCACTACCTTACTGTGCAAAACCCTAGTTTGCAAGATGGACCTACAAGATGACACCTGGGCCACGAGACTAGAGGAGAGGGGAACCCCTAGCACTATCCCGAAGTCTTGAATCCAACAGATTCGACGGTTTGTCGATCCGAGCCATGATCGTCATTATACGGCTCGTTCCGTCTCGCATCTAAAAGGACTTCATAGAGACCTGTCCCATACCTACCGGGGGCATAGAACTCCTACCGTGCAACAAAATCCCAGTTTTGGGGAGTCCTGCAAGTGTGTCTAGGAAGGTTCCAGCTGGGAACACTAGCCATAAGTTCCTAGTAGATGATTTTGCAAATGTCACCCCAATGTGCAAAACTTGCACACTCCCTTACTGAGCAAAACCCCAGTTTCCAAAATGGACCTACAAGGTGACACCTGGGACACATGACCGGAGGAGAGGGGCACCCCTAGCACTATCCCAACATCCTGAATCCAATGGAGTCAACGGTTTGTCGATCTGGGCCACGATCGTCCTTCTATGGCTCATTTCATCTCTCATTCAAAAGGACTTCAGGGACACCTGCTGGATACCTACTGGGGGCATAGAACTCCAAACGTGCAACAAAACCGGTTTCTGGGGAGTCCTACAAGTGTGTCTAGGAAGGTTCCGGCTGGGAATGCTAACCATAAGTTCCCGGTGGACGATTTTGCAAAGTTGACCCCAATGTGAAGGCCATGCCAATTTCGCTCAAGGAGGCCATTTCTCGTCCGAAGGCCCCCGGGCGTGCGTGGCCACCGTGGATAGGTCCAGAATGGCCACGTGGACCTATGGGAGCTGACGGAATCCAAGGCTGCTCGCCGGTTTGGGTTCCGTGCCCCTGGAGAAAATCCTCAAAGTTTCCCCAAATGGCCCCGGGGTGATCGACTATAATTCCCGCAGCACCCAAATCATGGATCCGTTCGTGAATCCGTCGATTCCGGTGGGTCCGGGATGCCGGGTTTCAGCTAGGGGACCCCCCACAGCGTGCGGCCAACCCCCGTAAACGGTTCCCATGAGCCATCTCCGGAGCTAGGGTTTTGCTCAGTGAGGGCCATGCCAATCTTGCTCAAGGGGGGCATTTCTCGTACATAGGCCCCCAGATAGGCGTGGCCACCATGGACAGGTCCACAATGGCCACATGGACCTGTGGGAGTGGACAGAACCCAAGTCCGCTCGTCGGTTTGGGTTCCATGCCCCCGGAGCAAATCCTCTAAGTGTCCTTGAATGGCCCTAGGGTGCCGGACCAAGATGCCCGCAGCACTCAAACCATGGCTCCGTTCGTGAATCCATCAATTCTGCTGGGTTTGGGACACCAGGTTTCAGCTAAGGGACCCCCCACAGCATGCCGTCAACCCCTGGAAACGGTTCCAATGAGCCATCTCTGGAGCTAGGGTTTTTCTCAGTGAGGGCCATTCCGATTTCGCTCAAGGGGGCCATTTATCGTCCGGAGGCCCTCGAGCATGCGTGGCCACCATGGACAGCTCCACAATGGCCACATGGACCTGTGTGAGTCGACGGAACCCAAGTCCGCTCACCGGTTTGGGTTCCGTGCCCTCGAAGCAAATCCTCAAAGTGTCCCTGAATGGCCCTAGGGTGCCCAACTAGAATGCCCGCAGCATCCAAACCGTGGCTCCCATCGTGAATCCGTCGATTCCGGTGGGTCCGGGATGCCGGGTTTCAACTAGGGGACCCCCCACATCATGCTACCAACCCTCAGAAATGGTGCCAATGAGCTATCTCTGGAGCTAGGGTTTTGCTCAGTGAAGGCCTTTCGAATATTGCTCAAGGGGGCCATTTCTTGTCCGAAGGCCCCTGGGCATGCGTGGCCACCGTGGATAGGTGGATGTGGCCATTATGGACTTGTCCAAGGTGTCCACGTATGCCCGGGGGCCTCCGGATGAGAAATGGCACCCTTGAGCGAAATTGGAATGGCCCTCACTAAGCAAAACCCTAGCTCTAAAGATGGCTCATTGACACCATTTCGGGGGGTTTGCGGCACGCTATGGGAGGTCCCGTAGCTGAAACCCAGTATCCCGGACCCACTGGAATCGACGAATTCGTGAATGGAGCCACCGTTTGGGTGTTGCGGGCATTCTAGGCAAGCACCCTGGGGCCATTTGGGGACACTTTAAGGATTTGCTCCGGGGGCACGGAACCCAAACCGATGAGTAGAATTTGATTCCGTTAGCTCCCATAGGTCCATGTGGCCATTGTGGACCTGTCCACAGTTTCCGCACATGCCCGCGGGCCTCCGGACGAGTAATGCCCCCCTTGAGCGAAATTGGAATGGCCCTCACTGAGCAAAACACTAGATCCGGAGATGGCTCATTAGCACCGTTTCTGGGGGTTGACGACACACTGTGGGGGGTCCCCTAGCTGAAACCCAGTGCCCCAGACCCACCAGAATCGACGGATTCACGAACGGAGCCACAGTTTGGGTGCTGCAGGAATCTTGGTCCGGCACCCTAGGGCCATTCAGGGACACTTTGAGGATTTTCTTTGGGGGCACGGAACCCAAACCAGCGAGTGAAATTGGGTTCCATCTGCTCCCACAGGTCCATGTGGACATGGTCGACCTGTCCATGGTGTCCATGCACGCCCGGGGGCCTCTGGACGAGAAATGGCCCCCTTTAGATAAATTGGAATGGCCCTCACTGAGCAAAACCCTAGCTCCAGAGATGGCTCATTGGCACTATTTTCGGGGGTTGGCGGCATGTTGTGGGGGGTCCCCTAGATAAATCTCGGTGTCTTGGCCCCACTGGAATTGAACGATTTGCGAACGGAGCCATGGTTTGGGTGTTGCGGGCATCTTGGTCCGGCACCCCGGGGCCATTCGAGGACACTTTGAGGATTTGCTTCGGGGGTACTGATCCCAAACCAGCGAGCGGACTTGGGTTCCGTCCATTCCCACAGGTCCACGTGGCCATTGTGGACCTATCCACGGTGGCCATGCCTTCCCGGGGGTCTCTGGATGAGAAATGGCCCCCTTGAGCAAAATTGGCATGGCCCTCACTGAGCAAAACCCTAGCTCCGAAGATGGCTCATTGGAACCATTTCTGAGGGTTGGCGTCATGCTATGGGGGGAACCCTAGCTGAAAACCGATGTCCCGGACCCACCAGAATCGACGGATTCATGAACGGAGCCACGGTTTGGGTGTTGCGGGCATTCTAGTCGGGCACCCCAGGGCCATTTGGGGACACTTTGAGGATTTTCTCCGAGGGCACGAAACCCAAACCAGCGAGTGGACTTGGTTTCCGTTGGCTCCCACAGGTCCACGTGGCCATTGTGGACATGTCCATAGTGGCCACACACGCCCGGGGGCCTCCGGAAGAGAAATGGCCCCCTTGAGCGAAATTGGCATGGCCTTCACATTGGGGTCAACTTTGCAAAATCGTCCACTGGGCACTTATGGATAGAGTTCCCAGCCGGAACCTTCCTAGACACACTTGCAAGACTCCCCGGAACCCAGTTTTGTTGCACGATTGGAGTTCTATGCCCCCGGTATGTATCCAGCAGGTGTCCCTGAAGTTCTTTTGGATGCGAGACGGAATGAGCCATAGAATAACGACCATGGCTTAGATTGACAAACCATTGACTCTGTTGGATTTAGGACGTTAGGATAGTGATAGGGGTGCCCCTCTCCTCTGGTCTTGTGGCCCAGGTGTCACCTTGTAGGTCCATTTTGGAAACTAGGGTTTTGCTCAGTAAGGGAGTGTGCAATTTTTGCACATTGGGGTCAAATTTTCAAAATCATCCACCATGCACTTATGGCTAGCGTTCCTAGATGGAACCTTCCTAGACACACTTGCAGGACTCCTCGGAACCCAGTTTTGTTGCACGGTAGGAGTTCTATGCCCCCAGTAGTTATCCAACAGGTGTCCCTTAATGCCTTTTGCATGCAAGACCGAACGATCCGTAGAATGACGATCATCGCTCGAATCGACAAACCGTCGAATCCGTTGGATTCAGGACATCGAGATAGTGCTAGGGGTTACCCTCTCCTCCTGTCCCATTGTTAATATTTAATATGCTAAGATAGAAAATATCAGTATTACATTCCATCTCACAACAATAACATATACAGGATCACAGAAAGAACAACAAGCACAACATAAACACAAGAGACACAGATTTATCCTGGGAAACCCTCATGGGGTAGAAAACCCAGCAAAGCTTCCTGAATATAAATGACCAACAAATACAAAGACATAATCCCCAAACATGAGCTTCTTCTCCTCCATAGCAGATATCTCTCTCTCCTATGCGCCAATCACAAGTGAGTGAATGTGTGTTAAATGAGGAACACACCTCCTCTATTTATACACAACTCCGACTTGACTTTTACACTAACTAGGTGGACCCCAACTTAACCACTTAACATAATGTTGACTGGGCCAATCCCACTAGGGTGGTCTAATAACCCTTTAACCCACATGACTCATACAGGGTCGACCCCACTAGGGAAGTCTAATAACAAAGTTACCACATTCTCCATGGAGGAATAAAACATCTCCGGATATACAATAGGGTCTCCACGGAGGAATAAAACATCTCCGGAATAATATAGTACAAATATAATATTCTTAGAAGTTACAATATCTCAACACTCCCCCTTGACGTGAATGATATTATAACAACATCTACAAAAGCAAGGAGTCATCAACTACATGATACATGATACATCTATAAATCATTGGAAGCTTTCTTTAACATCATCAGTAACTCAAACAGTTACTGGAACATCTTCAAGGTATTCAATACTGGAACATCAACATCTTCAGTACTGAGTCTGTTAAGTTTAGCCTAATTTAACTAGCAATATCACTAAAAGAAACACAATCACAAGATAGACAAAGATTTACCCTGGGAAACCCTCATGGGGTAGAAAACCCAGCAAAGCTTTCCTCAATATAGATAATCAACCCAATACAAGATGTAGTCCTCAACAAGAGCTCCTTATCCTCCTATGCAGACCTCTCTCTCTCTTATGTGCTAATCACAAGTGGATGAATGAATGAGATAAGTGAGGAACATCCCTCCTCTAGTTATACTTGTTTCCCAACTGACGTTTTACCCTAATGGGGCCGACCTCTCCCAGAAGAGTCTAATAACCCCCAAAAGGTAAACTCAGGGCCGAACTCACATGGGAGATCTAATAACCCTAGTTACCACACTCTCTCAGAGGAATAAACATCTCCGGATATACAATAGGGTCACCACGGAGGAATGTACCATCTCCGGAATAATAAAATACAAATATAATATTCTTTGAAGTTACAATATTTCAACAGAGTCTTCATCTTCTACAACACTCAAACAACTACAGTAACATCATCATCTGGATCTCCCGATCAACAACATCATCATCTAGATCTCTGATCAACAACATCATCATCTGGATCTCCCGATAAACAACATCATCATCTGGATCTCCTGATCAACAACATCATCTGGATCTCTCGATCAACAACATCATCTGGATCTCTCGATCAACAACATCATCATTTGGATCATCTCGATCAATAGTATCAACATCTGGATCCTCTCAATCAACAACATCTGGATCATCTCGATCAACAGTATCAACATCTGGATCCTCTCGATCAACAACATATCGATCATCTCGATCAACAGTATCAACATTTGGATCCTCTCGATCAACAGCATTTGGATCATCTTGATCAACAGTATCAACATCTGGATCCTCTCTATCAACATCATAGTAGCATACTCTGCAATACACATGATCCAATTACAAGATGATCAATCTTGTTCACTTTAGGACATAAGTCCAAGGATGATACAATCCTATCACGTGCATTTTGAACCAACCGTTCAGGGACGATGCAGTCCTATCACGTACATTTTGAACCAAATGTTCAGGGATGATGCAGTCCTATCACGTGCATTTTGAACCAAAGATTCAGGGACGATGCAGTCCTATCACATACATTTTGAACCAAACTTTCAGGGACGATGTAGTCCTATGACGTACATTTTGAACCAAATGTTTCAGGCATGATGCATTTCCAATCTGCTTACAAGATGATCAATCCTTCTCACTTTAAGACACATCTCATGTCTAGGGACAATGCAATCCCAACTACAGTACCATTCCTTTTTCATACTGGATGTGACCTAGATTAAATCTAGGATTTACAACCACAGAGCCAGTCCTTTTTCATAATAGATGTGACCTAGATCAAATCTAGGATTTATCACCACAGAGCCAGTCCTTTTTCATACTGGATGTGACCTAGATCAAATCTAGGATTTATCACCACAGAGCCAGTCCTTTTTCATATTGGATGTGACCTAGATCAAATCTAGGATTTATCACCATCTTTCTCAGAGACAAGAGTCTATGGATCTATTCAGGGACGGAAGTCCAGGGATGATACAATCCCTCTCATCCACTAGGGACCACGTCTCGGAGACATATGTCTACGGATCAATTCGGGGACTGAAGTCCATGGATGATACAATCCCCTTACCAACTTAGACCAAGTATTAGGACTACTTATCAAACTTATCGTTGATATCATCGACCTCATCATCGGGACAAGTAACCTCATCATAGACCTCATCGTCGGAATAGGTAACCTCATCATCGATACAAGTATCAATGCAAGTATCCTCATCATCAATACAAGTATCCTCATCATTGATACAAGTATGCACATCATCAATACATGTATCCTCATCATCGATACAAGTATCCACATCATCAATACATGTATCCTCATCATCGATACAAGTATCCACATCATCAATACATGTATCCTCATCATCGACCTCATCGTCGATGCAGGCAATCTCATCATCAGCGACCATATCACTCCCCCTTTCGAGGAGGGTCCTTTTGAGCTACACCAAGCTTGTCTTGGAAATACTCAAACTTTACTCGAGACAGAGGTTTGGTCAGTATATCAGCAACTTATTCGTCAGTGCTCACATACTTGAGCTTGATAGCTCCTTTCTGCACCATATCCTGTATATAAAAATATCATATCTCTATGTGCTTTGGCTTATCATGGAACACTGGATTCTCTGTCATCTTGATACAACTCTGGTTGTCACACAGGATCACAGTGGGGTCCATCTTTAAGTCAAAAATTCCTGAAGCGATATCGCTTCACAACTAGCAGAGCAAGCAGCTATATATTCCGCTTCGGCTGTGCTGAGAGCCACACTAGACTGCTTCCTGCTAAACCATGAGATCATGGTCAAATCCTAGACAATACATTCCGTCCGATGTGCTTTTCCTATCTGATAAACTTAATTCCCAATCAACATCTGTGTAGTCATACAATCTGAAGTCATGATCTCCAATATAGCATAGACCAAAGTCTATCATACCCTTTAGGTACCTCATCACATGCTTTGCAGCTATCAGGTGAACACGCCTAGGTTCCACTAGATATCGACTCAAGGTGTTCACAGCAAAGCATATATCTAGCCTAGTATTCATCAGATACATTAATGACCCAATAATCTGTCTGTACAGAGTCACATCCACTAACTCTGATGAATCATTAGCTAACAACTTCAAGTTGGAATCCATGGGAGTGGTCATGGCTTTACATTCCAACATATCAAATCTTCTCAATATTTCCACAACATACTTTCTTTGGTTGAGAAAGATTCCTTCTGGGCCTTTCCATACTTCCAGACCTAGGAAGTAATGCATCAATCCAAGATCTTTTATCTCAAATTTTGTAGCTAGCTTCTTCTTGCTTTCCATGATCTGTTTCTCATTCTCTGTCAAAAAGAGATCATCCACATACAATAATAGTATAACAGGTTCATCATCCATAACCTTAAGGTAAAGGTTAGGATCAAATTTACTTTTGGTAAAGCCCAAGCTTGTCAAGAAGCTATCAATTCTCCCTCTGTGACTGAACATCATTCACACTCTGCATTGAGTGATCTTCTGCATATCTATCCGTGCCATATCTCGTCAGATGGGTGCACTGATATGAGCCTCAAGATCATTCAAACTTCTTGCATCCATCTAAGAGAATAATGTCATCTTTATATAGACACCATCTTCAACCTTGTAGCAAAGGTTGAAATCTGCATCACCCATGGTGATCATTAAGCTCATCAAATGATTATTGATCCTGGGTTCCCGTATAGAGCTTTCTTCAATTGAATCCTGGGAGTTTTCTTGATTCATACTTCTTCTTCAATTACACCATTAAGAGAATGGTCTTATCTAGCCACTTGGAGCAAACATCTCGTCATGATCCTCTTCTTCTTTCTAAGAGAATCTTCTATCCATGAGCCTTCTATAGTATGTTTGATTTGTAAGTCTTTTTGTTGAACATCCATCACTCGTTCTTTGGAACAGGTGTTCATCATCCTTCTTTTGTAGATCATAGCACATGATCTTTTCTACAAATAAAAGTTAATCACATGATTAGTAATACTTCATAATCATCAAATTATGTTGACATTATAACCTACTATGCATACTGATACGATTCACATAGTCATGCAACTATATTGACCAATATTTTGGCACAACACTTTTCCATATCCTGTATGCATACAGTGGCTATCTAGATGCCTTCCATCTCTACCAGAACATACTATCAAGAGCGTACACAGCTCTCAGCATGTCAGCAAAGAGGTTTCATTCTAGATAAACAACAATGGAATGTTTGTCCAACTTACCCATCATATGCATATTAGTAGTATATTGTTCAATGCTATATGAATGCTTACACTATGCATGATATATTCTAGGAATACAAATATGCATACAACTATTATGAGCAATATCATTGACTATTCAGAGATTCAAGAAGTAACTCAAATACTTATCTTTTATGTTTGTGTGATTGCCTCCCACTTGATCTCTATTTTCGCTTTATGATAGCATCATGATTATATGTCTTTGAACTTCTATCCATCCTAGACCACTATGCATGCTTAAGTGTGCACTAGTGTCATCCTCATGATCTCATACATGATCATACATTCATTAGTATAATCTCAATACTATCAAAACATCATGATTCTAAATCGTGATAATTTCATACATAGGTATAATTATCTAAGATCCTAACACAAAGTAGGATTCTAACTTGATATAGGAAAACATACCTGGATTATCATGCTTGGTTATGTCTAACATACCCAAACAATATCTTCTTTGTTCTCTTCAATGATTTAGAGACCTCGTTCTAGAACCTCCATATCTCATAAGTTAAGCATAGTAGAACAAAGTCATACATACCTCGTAAGTAGAGCTTCTATCTGGTCAAAGACTATGGATGAGTCTTTGTCTTCATGTCATCATGGCCATAGAACTTGATTTGTCTTTCTTGATGTACCTGTATCTTGTTAGCAGACAACATCATCCTCATACAACACCACAGGTGCATTAGTACAATCATGAGTGTCATAACCCTAATCAATGAATGTCTTCTATCAATCACATGCATTCATACTTTTTCTAAGGTGTTCAGACAATCTAAAACTAATCATGATTGTACTAACCTCAATAATATGAAGACTAACATATTATAAACTTAGTCATGAAACATATTTCAAAACATACATGTATCTTCTCAAGTCATACTTGTTGAGTAGTCTTCTCTATAAGGGTAAAACCCTAACCATCGAAGGTAGATCACTTATAAAACATCTTGTATAGGTTCATCGTTCTAGGATGATAAATATCAGTGCCATTTAAACCTCCTTTATTGCTTCCATATGAGTCTCCCAACTTTGCTAGGGTTTCTTCTTACTTGGAAACCCTAATCTTCAATCTCCTTCCTCCCACAACATTTTGATGGAGGATTAATATATAAGATGAATGGATTCCAAATCCATTATCAAAGATTTCAATGTTGTATTAGGTGTCTCCAACATTATATCATGTCCTTCCAGACCTAAAAATTGAAAATCCTAAGTGAGAGCTTCTTCCTCCTCTTCTTAGATTTCCTCCGTTGAACCAATTCAGATGTTTCGTATTGTTTCTGATGTATCTCTGCAATTTCAGATCTGCAGGGTCTAAAACTTCATCCTGTGGTATCCTGAATTGCATCCTTCCAACCCCATAGGTAGTAGCTTTAATGGATTATCTGAGAGAGAGTTATGCCAAGTGTCGCAGCATGACCTGTTTATGGGATGAAACAATATAGCGAACTTGTATGGAGTGCCACGTGTCACTGTTTCAACTTCGTCCTCTGAAACCCTGACCTGTGAAACTAAAGTCTATTTCCAACCTAACACATTTTACGAAATTTCATTTGGAGCTTCCTATCCCTAGATATGACCTTTTTCCCTAGGTCATCTATTTAGGAATGCATTCTGGAAGAGGCAGAAACCCTAAATTGTATGGATCATAAATCACAAAGTACCACGAATCTAAGGCTGAAATTCAGAAGAAAAAAAAACGGTATAGGGGGATGTTATCTTCAGCCTGTAGAAGTTTCAGACCCTGAACCTTCGCCAAAATGGATTTTTTGGGAAAGTGCCACGATGACTAGGTTTTGCTATAGAAAACCCTAACTTGCAAATTGTCGCAAGTGAGACAAGTGTCGTAAGTGCCATACATTGCCTTCCTTTAGGATAGCTTTGATACCATGTTAAGATTTAATATGCTAAGATAGAAAATATCAATATTACATTCCATTTCACAACAATAGCATATACAGGATCACTGAAAGAACAACAAGCACAACATAAACACAAGAGACACAGATTTATCCTGGGAAACCCTCATGGGGTAGAAAACCCAATAGATGACCATCAAATACAAATATGTAATCCCCAAACATGAGTTCCTTCTCCTCCATAGCAGATCTCTCTCTCTCCTATGCGGCAATCACAAGTGAGTGAATGTGTGTTAAATGAAGAACACACCTCCTCTATTTATACACAACTCCGACTTGACTTTTACACTAACTAGGTCGGCCCCAACTTAACTACTTAACATAATGTTGACTAGGCCGACCCCACTAGGGTGGTCTAATAACCCTTTAACCCACATGACTCATACAGGGCCGACGCAACTAGGGAATTCTAATAACCCAAGTTACCACATTCTCCACGGAAGAATAAAACAACTCCGGATATACAATAGGGTCTCCACGGAGGAATGAAACATCTCTGGAATAATAAAGTACAAATATAATATTCTTAGAAGTTACAATATCTCAAAACCCATGGCCCAGGTGTCATCTTGTAGGTCCATCTTGGAAACTAGGGTTTTGCTTAGTAAGGGAGTGGGCAATTTTTGCACATTGGGGTCAAATTTGCAAAATCGTCGACTGGGCACTTATGGCTATCATTCCCAGCCGAAACCTTCCTAGACACACTTGCAGGACTCCCCGGAACCTGGTTTTGTTGCACGGTTGGAGTTCTATGCCCCCGATAGGTATCCAATAGGTGTCCCTAAAGGCCTTTTGGATGCAAGACAGAACAAGCCATAGAATGAAGACCGTGGCTTAGATCGACAAACCATTGAATCCCTTGCATTCAGGACGTCGAGATAGTGCTAGGGATGCCCCTATTCTCTGGTCTCATGGTCCAAGTGTCACCTTGTAGGTCCATTTTGGAAACTAGGGTTTTTCTCAGTAAGGGAGTGTGCAATTTTTGCACATGGGGGTCAACTTTGCAAAATCGTCGACCGGGCACTTATGGCTATCGTTCCGAGCTGGAACCTTCCTAGACACACTTGCAGGACTCCCTGGAACCCGGTTTTTTGCACGGTTGGAGTTCTATGCCCCTGATAGGTATCCAACAGGTGTCCTTGAAGCCCTTTTGGATGCGAGACGGAATGAGCCATAGAATGACGACCGTGGCTCGGATCGACAAACTGTCGAATCCGTTGGATTCAGGACGTCGGGATAGTGCTAGGCATGCCCCTCTCCTCCGGTCTTGTGGCCCAAGTGTCATCTTGTAGGTCCATCTTGGAAACTAGGGTTTTTCTCAGTAAGGGAGTGTGCAATTTTTGCGCATTAGGGTCAAATTTGCAAAATCGTCGACCGGGCACTTATGGCTAGAGTTCCCAGCTGGAACCTTCCTAGACACACTTGCAGGACTCCCTGGAACCCGGTTTTGTTGCACGGTTAGAGTTCTATGCCCCCAGTAGGTATCCAACAGGTGTCCCTGAAGCCCTTTTGGATGTGAGACGGAACGAGCCATAGAATGACGATCGTGGCTTGGATCGACAAACCGTCAAATCCGTTGGATTCAAGATGTTGGGATAGTGCTAGGGGTGCCCCTCTCCTCCGGTCCGGTGGCCCAGGTGTAACCTTCTAGGTCCATTTTGGAAACTAGGGTTTTGCTCAGTAAGGGAGTGTGCAATTTTTGCACACAGGGGTCAACTTTGCAAAATCGTCCACCATGCACTTATGGCTAGCGTTCCCAGCCGGAACCTTCCTAGACACACTTGCAAGAACCCCCGAAACCTATTTTTTTGCATGGTTGGAGTTCTATGCCCCTGATAGGTATCCAATAGGTGTCCCTGAAGCCCTTTTAGATGCCAGATGGAACGAGCCATAGAATGACGACCGTGGCTAGGATAGAAAAACTGTTGAATCCGTTGGATTCAGGGTCGAGATATTGCTAGGGGTGCCCCTCTCCTCCGGTACCATGGCCCAGGTGTCACCTTGTAGGTCAATTTTGGAAAGTAGGGTTTTGCTAAGTAAGGGAGTGTGCAATTTTTGCACATGGGGGTCAACTTTGCAAAATCATTGACCGGGCACTTATGGTGATGATGATGGAGACGTTGATGATGATGGTGATGGTGATGGTGATGAAGATGATGATGATGATGATGATGATGATGATGATGAAGATGATGATGATGGAGATGTTGATGAGGATCCTAGAGATGACAATGATGATGAAGATGGTGATGATGATGGAGACGGTGATGATGATGAAGACATTGATGATGATGGTGATGGTGATGAAGATGATGATGATGAAGAAGATGATGATGATGGGGATGTTGATGAGGAACCTAGAGAGGACAATGATGATGAAGATGGTGATCACGATGAAGATGGTGATGATGATGAAGACGTTGATGATGATGGTGATGGTGATGGTGATGAAGATGATGATGACGAAGAGGATGATGATGATGGAGATGTTGATGAGAAACCTAGAGATGACAATGATGATGAAGATGTTGTTGATGATGATAATGATGGTGGTGATGATGATGAAGACGTTGATGATGATGGTGATGGTGATGAAGATGATGATGATGATGACGATGACGAAGAAGATGATGGTGATGAAGATGATGATGATGATGATGATGGAGAAGATGATGATGATGGATATGTTCATGAGGAGCCTAGAGATGGAAATGATGATGAAGATGGTGATAATGATGAAGATGGTGACGATGATGAAGACGTTGATGATGATGGTGATGGTGATGGTGATGAAGACGATGATGATGAAGAAGAAGATGATGATGGGGATGTTGATGAGGAACCTAGAGATGACAATGATAATGAAGATGGTGATGATGATGAAGATGGTGATGATGATGAAGATGTTGATGATGATGGTGATGGTGATGGTGATGAAGATGATGTTGACGAAGAAGATGATGATGATGGAGATGTTGATGAGGAACCTAAAGATGACAATGATGATGAATATGTTGATGATGATGATGATGGTGATGATGGTGATGATGATGAAGACGTTGATGATGATGGTGATGAAGATGATGATGATGATGACGAAGAAGATGATGATGATGATGGAGATGTTGACGACGATGACAAAGAGATGATGATGATGGAGATGTTGATGAGGAACCTAGAGATGACAATGATGATGAAGATGGTGATGATGATGAAGATAGTGATGATGATGAAGACGTTGATGATGATGATGGTGATGGTGATGGTGATGAAGATGATGATGACGAAGAAGATGATGATGATGGAGATGTTGATGAGGAACCTAGAGATGATAATGATGATGAAGATGATGATGATGATGATGATGGTGATGATGATGAAGGCGTTGATGATGATGGTGATGGTGATGAAGATGATGATGATTATGACAATAGAAGATGATGATGATGATGATGAAGAAGAAGATGATGATGATGGAGATGTTGATGAGGAACCTGGAGATGACAATGATGATGAAGATGTTGATGATGATGATGATGGTGATTATGATGATGATGGTGATGTTGATGATGATGGTGATGGTGATGGTGATGGTGATGAAGATGATGATGACGAAGAAGATGATGATGATCGGGATTTTGATGAGGAACCTAGAGATGACAATGATGATGAAGATGTTGATGATGATGAAGACGTTGATGAAGATGATGATGATGGTGATGATGATGAAGATGATGATGATGGAGATGTTGATGATGAACCTAGAGATGACAATGATGATGAAGGGTTTTTCTTTGTAAATTTATCAAGCTTTTGATTTTCATGATAGTGGCACCATTGTGGAGAGGGTGAAGAGGTAGGGTTACTTGTAGGGAGGTTAGGACATATTGGAGGAAGTATCTAAAGGGTACAGAGGGTTTAGTGCTAGGGTTTGGGTGAGGGTCAGGGTTAGAGTTATAGAAGGAAATTTAATTAGGTCATTTCTCTAATATACATTTTATATTAATGGTATGGCTTGGTATAAGGTGGTTCTCTCAAATAGCTATTTCATTATGAAATATTTAACAAGACATGAATTGAATTTAAGATAAGTGTGTTGTTAAATACAGTGAGCATTGAGCATGGGGAACCAAGTCTAGCCATATGTGTATTGTTAAATATAACTTTTTTGGGTGAAGCCAATAACTAACATAATGAACATAATATAAGAGTTTTTTGGGTTGGGGATATACCTCAAGGTACCCAAAGCATGAAAAAAGTTTGTGTGGGTACAAAACCAAGAGAACAAAAAATGTTGAAGAGGACATGTGCGGTGGGAGGTCGGCCTCCAAAAAATCAAGTATTGACATGAGTGAGGTAGGTCTAAAGCAAATTCTCTCATACCAAATGAGAGAAGTGGTAGGGAGGTCTCTAGGTCTCTAAGTCTCTAAAGCAGCTTCTCTCATACCAAATGAGGTAGGTCTAAGGCAACTTCTTTTGTAGAGTGGTGTTGCATTTTGAAGTTCCCTTGCTCATTGTGTTCTAGTTGCATTGTTGGTTTTGGCTATTTGTTACCAATGTTAGGAGTTTTTCTTTTGTTTTCTTTAAATTGTGTGTAGACCTCTAGGCATTCATCTAAAATTTTCCCAATCTATCGCTCCAAGTTCATTCTACCTTCATTAATGAGTTTTGACATCAAATTTCAATCTTCTTCTAAGGTCATGTATTATTTATCTTGAGGAATTTATTTATATCCAATGTATTTGAATCTAAGAACCTCTCACAAGTGATTATAAAAAATCATGCCCTAGCGTGTTCAATAGTTAGTTGATTCCTTCTTGCATAATTTCTCATGTAATTTTCCAATTTACTTTCCCACCACTAAATAGTCTCCTTCTCACACAACATATATGCATGTATGCATCCATTATACAATATATGTCATAATTAGTATTACCGATATGTGTCATTATGTGTCCTACAACAATGCCAATAGAGGATTTTCAATGCAAGGGATGGGTATCTAGACCTCGAGCATGGTGATTAAAAAATATAAAGGTTATTAGGACCTAAATGAATATCTGCATGCTCATGAGCCATGAACAAGTCCTTGAATCACGACACAAGTTGTCTAGATAAGATACATGGCCTTTGTTTTGGATATGGATTCCATTTGGAGGTTTTGTGCACTAAGGATGGGTCTTTAGGTATTGACAATGATAAGGTGAGGACATATGAGGCCTCAAATCGAATATAAATGTTTTAAGCATATTATCCATCAAGATTCCCTCAACCCCCAGACATGCCCTTTAAAATATTTTTTTATCTTTGAGTGTGATATGGGTGCCAACATGAGGTTTTGACTACTAAGGATGGATCTTGGCGTCTTGTCCATGGTTGAGGTGATGACAACGAGGTTCATATGACTCCAATGAATCTTCCATGGATCATGGGGTAAAATGATGTCTTGAACCATTGAGTTGACTATGTTCAATATGTGTCTTAATATCAAAAAATCCAAGATACTTAAATTACAAAGAGTGACTATCAATATTACCAAAAGATTGAAGACATTATCAACACTAAGGGTCTATGCCAACTTGTGCAAGTAGTAGTTAAACACATTAACCATGATTTCATTAAAGGCACATACTAACACACAAAGAATTATCCATATGTAACTACATTAACAATTCTCTTTTATTGCTCAATCCAATTGCACCTATGCACACCCCTCATGTTTGAACTAATTCAAGTGATATGGTTAACCCTTCCATCCAAGCACACATATGAACTTCTCATATATCTAGGTTAATTTGATATAATATGTGATGCAATGCTTGTTAGAATTGACTATTATAACCATTACAAGGTTAAGTATGGAAGAAGTCATCGTCTCCTATTTTTTTTTTTTGTATCCCTAAAGTCACAACACTTTGTAATGTAAATATCACTCCTTAGTTTGATTGGTTAGGTATGTTGTTGTTGAAAGGAAAAGATGCAAGACCCATTCAAATACAAGGGACTCATATTGAGGTCCCTTGGTGTCTAGAAATAACATCTATATGTATGTGAAAACTTTTCCATAACATTGTTATTGAAGACAAAAATCATGTATGCAAAAATGTAATCAAAGACAAAGCCATATAGACAAGTGAAGATCCATCTATTAATATGAAAAAATGATCCAATCATGTACACTCTTTGGAAAAATGGAACATCATTCCCAACGTCTATATAATCACAACTCGTTCCCTATACAAAATATGGAAACTCATGCCCTATACAAACTATGGCCCATGGTGCCCTATACAAAATATGGCAAATCGTGCCGAAAATGCCACATCATGGCTAGTGTACATAGGGGGGTCTCTCAATCCTCCTTCCCACCCTTAGATCTCCCAGGTGCATCTCCAAAATCGATCTTCCTCTTCTTTGTGCTAGAGGAAACTGGGTCCTTTGGGCATCTTGGAGGACATCCCCCTGAGCCCTGAAACGACAACAATAATATACCAACTTTTCCTGGCAATTATACAAGTATAAAACATAATTTAAAAGTGAAAATAGTTTTCAAATCTTAGATAACTCACCTCATGCGAGAATGTAAGTCATGAGGGGGTCTCCCTCCTCCGTGCTCCTAGTCTCTCAGCAATGCCACCCTGCAACATTTAGAACAATCAGATAAATGATGAAATTAGATGCCTATAGTCATTTTCGTTAAAATTGAATGAGATTTTCATAAACTAGTCAATCTCACTGTGAACACAACCGACTGGTCTTTAGGGATGGCAGATGGAGCAGTCAGTTGGACAACCAGCTCTGATTCTAGGGTGGATGGTATAGGGGAGGATGTAGCCACATCGACGGTGGCTACACCACCCAGGGGCACAGTGGAAGAAGGGGGGGTGGCAAAAGGAGGCATGGACTGGGGTAGGCAAAGTGGAGATGCATGCCTAAGGCAATAAACCCCATTTGGATGTAGTATGGATCGGGGCACCCTGGAAGGGGAAGCAAATGTGGTGGGGGATTGTGGGGGGGGGGGCGAGGTCTGTGTTGCGGTGGAGGGATGGGTGATGTGTTGTGGTCGGATGGGGGAGGGTGGGAACATGGGAAAATGATATGGAGGTGGTGGAAAGGTTGGGATGGGGTGATGGGACGTAGGATATGAAATGGAAGGGGGATTTGGATGGAATTGTGGTGCTGGATTGAAGGGGGGGGGGGGGGGATGGATGGAAGGGGGTGGGGAGGGATGTATGGAATGGGGCATATATGATAGGGGATACAACTGGCATATACGGTGGCCAAAAGGCTGGGGAGGGAGGAATAACAAAACTGCCAGGCTGTGGTGCTCGCACATGTATACACATTTATAACCTCATAGTTTAATATATAAAAATATAAATATACACAGAAAAGTCATCATATTTGAAATTAAATTTATGCTTTAATACACATGATACCTATGCACGTGGAGATATGATGATCCTTGATGGCGATGGCTGGTCGTTGGAGCCTGTGGACACATGTGCAAACACTACAATTTTTAGACTGAATTTATAAAAAAAATATTAACAATATTAAACACAATTCCAATGAGAATGACAACGATAGTACTTAAAAAACATGACTGCAATTAATTTATATTCAAGTTATATGATAATGGTTTGATGGGATTTGGATATTGTATAACGTTTTTATTGTATTGGTACAGTCCATTTGTTCAAGACTTGGTAAAGAACATGGTTGTGGGGATCGTGTCCTGTGACCCACAATGGATTGGGCCCATGATAATTTGGCAAAGAAGGTAAACAATTTATGCTTGAATTGTTTGATGGCCAAAGTTGTCATTGATGACAACACGTTAAGGAAAACGGGGGAAGTGATGACATGGAAAAGACTTGACTAGACAAATGGTAAACATGGCAAGCTTTGATGACTTGACAAGTGGAAAGCAAGCATGACAAGTGTATAAGACTTGACAAAGTGGAGACATGACAAAGGATTGATGAAAAGGACTTGATAATGACATTGATGACAATACATTAATGACAAAGACATGGAAGAGTTAAGAACATGGAGCATACACCGTATGGCAAGCACAATGGAGATGGTGACATGGCTTGAGGGATGAAAAAGGTGACAAGTATGAAAAACATGGAAAGCATGGAAGAAGGACATGGCAAGCTAAGGACAAGACAAAGACAAGTGACAAGTACGCAAGCTTGATGAGTTATCAAGCATGGTGTTTGATGACATGGAACATGACAAGGAGGAGTACATGCTTAGTGACAAGAAGGATTGATAACTTGGTGACATGGAGGACGATGAATTGGAAAACATAAGATTCGAGGAAAAATACAAGATGATGAGGTGGACAAGGGAGATGTGCGGGCATTTGGAAGGCCCCTTGCGGGAATTTCAAAGCACCATTGCGGGCATAATCAAAAGGACCCTGCGGGCATTCTTTGAAGCACCCACTACTGGCATTTGTGGTGTATTGCGGGCATATTGATAAGGGCCTGTGGGCATTTACATGAGACCATTGCATGCATAATCCAAGACCAATACAGGCATGTGTTTATGGCCCTTGTGGGCATCAAAGTGGAGCCCACTCCGGGCATTTTTAAGAGTGCATTGCGGGCATCTTAAGGGCATATATGTGTCTCACATTTAATATTCTGAAAGGATAGAAGTCGACATGGCATGAAATTAAAATTAAATAAGGTGACATGGCATAGAAGGTGATATGGCATGGCCATAATCAAATAAATCATATTTGATTTATTTAATCATCTTAATGATAAAACTATAAATAGAAGACAAGTTTCATAGAAGACAAGAGTATAAATAGAAGACAAGTTTCATTTTTAAGGAAGCAATGTGTGAAGATTTTGGGAGATTGAGGAGAGCTTGATGAATATGGTTGTCTATTATTGTCATTGATGACAACATCAATGACAAAGTTTAAGCTTGAAGAACACATGGCATAAGGACATGGCAGCAAAGGTTGATTTGGTGGACAAAGTGATGGGCATTGGAGCCATTGCCACACCTATTGAGCCAAGAGTCAAATGACCCATCTTGTGGTCATTTGAAGATGATTTGGACAAGGAGAGTACATGGAAAAGATAACTTGGACGACATCGTGACAAATGGAAAAGCATCAATAACACACATGGCATTGGTCAAGCACAGGAAGAGCAAGCAAGCATTGGATGGTAGTTTGAGGATGAAGGACACTGCAGGCATCACCAAAACCCTAGCTGCAGGCTCATCATTGGTTAAGTGAGAATGACCTTTTTTGGAAATTTCTCTCCCATTTCTATAATCATTAGAGGTCTAGGATGCCTAAAGTGAACATGAAAAGATGTTTCTAGTTTTCTTAGGTTTTCATGTTTTATAAGGTTTCATTTTTTTTGGTTGGATTATATGAATTTATAGCTCTCAAATAATTTAGGCAATATGATAAACACAACTGTAAAATACGATGATAATATGGTAATTACTCAGTGCTAATTAATTTGTAATTACCGAACAAAAATTACTCGTAATAGGATCTAATTATTCAAAGTAAAGAAGTTACCTGTGTGTATGGTGCCGCAATATCCTTTGATGCTGCCATGGCTCGGTCGAGGTCAAAGGAACCGATGTCCTCCCACCTGGAGGATGGAGACTCGGCCTTGAATAAATGTGCATTAAAACAAATAAAGTCAACAATGTGTAATTCAACGTTAAATATATTAAACAATACGATATTAAATAAAATACAACAAATACTGGAACATTAAATAAAACAATAGCTAACCTGATCCATGTAGCTCTCTGTGGCATGCTGCTGCGTAGGACAGTGGAAAGAATGACCAGAGTGAGAACAACGATGTGTTGTTGTTCCATTAGAACTAGACAGCCCCTCCTAGGTTTTACCTGTACCCGACATGTCCCGACCACCACCCATAGACGGTGCAGTTGTGTCTGCCCAATCGATGTCCTCTCGGCTCTATGAAGACATAGCCACAAATGTGGTATGTCTAAGCAAATGATGTGTGGCATGTCTAACTAAGTCATCGATCTCATCTAGGCCGCTACCAAACCCGGGTGGCTGAGGAGGGGGGTTTCACTCTCTCTTGGGTATAGGAGGTCCTCTAAGTGGGTTGTGGTGGGCCTGAGGTCGATCTTGGGAAGAGCCAAGACCGACACCCTGAAACTCAGTGATGTCAAAATAGTTGACATGGTAGCCCAGCTCAAACTCAACCCACAATTTCCGAAGGAAATACTGTGGGACCTCCAAATTGTTGCATGGGGGCCTGTCAAACACCATAAACAATCTCTTTCTCCAGTTTTCTCTTCATGGTTGGTAAATACACCAGTCCATGCAAACCCATCTCTTCCTCATATATGGAGGCTATCCTGTCGAGGGAACTATGAATTTGCTGTACAATTGGGCTTTGGTGATGTTGAGGTCTTTTATCTGTTCTTTGGACATCCCAGTGGAGTAGTGTTCCCTCATTCGAGCCCTGTATTGGCTCAAATTTGTGATCTTACTATGTGCAATGTTGATGGAATCAATAATGTTTTGCAATGATGAAGCCAAGGAAACACGAGAGGGTTCCTTGGTGCTCTTCAATTCAGCGCTTAATACCCTCAATTGATTTAAATCTTGGTGCAATTGATCTTCGAGGTTTTCATTCGGTTCATTGTATGTTCCAATGTTGTCTTCTGAAGGTCAGGTTTCATTGGTTTCATCTGATGGTTCAGGCGTGTTTGTCATCTTGTTAGGTGTAGATGGCCTGCAATGAAATTTTTTTCATTTTTTAATGGATTGTAATTTTTTTTTAAATTAAAATTGAAATGGAAAACAAAAAAAAACAATAACAACAACAAATTCATGCTTCAATGGGTACCTACCTGGAGAAAACGTTGGAAAGGTGGTGGAGGTGCGAAATGGTGGCATTGAGGAGGCCTTCGGGTGCTCAAGGACACGTTCACGGGGTGCTTGTTTGGCCACCGTGTGCTCGCGGGTTTGTTGAAAATGACAAACCCATGAGCTCTATTTTAAAAAAAAAACAGGGACGCGTACGCGTCATTAACACGTGCGCGCCATTTTGTGTGTACACGTTAATAACACGTGCGCATGCCTTTTGTCCACGTGGGCTCAACCATGTCGACGTTCGACATTTTTGAAGCCGCGACATGTGTGCGTCGCTTTTTTGTTTTCTGCTCACGCGCTGCTGTTGCGGCCTTTTTGGGTACCAGCTTCGTGTGGGTACCCTTTACAGAGTTATTATGTAATTCATATCTTTGATCTATCTTGGAGTTGTGTTCCACACTTTCACTTGTTGTGAATGGTGTGTACTCTAGTTTATAATGTTATCTTAAGTCTTTGGTTCATGATAGTAATGCTGAGTGTTGGGTTGGAACCAAAGTGGTGTTGTAAGGAGATTTGTGCTAGTCTTGAAAACTAAGTGTCGATTGCAACAGAGAAACTAGGACCCGAAATCCATAATTGAATAGAAGATAAAATATAATTGATAAGATGATAAAATATTACAAGAGGGCTCTCCTTTTATAGGGCTTGAGCATGCATAAGGAAGGGTTATGCCCCTTCACCTTAATAATTAATAATTTTTTGTTTGTTTGTTAATATATCATTAAATATTTGTAACATTACTTCCCTTGTTAGATGAAGAAGGAAGAATCATTTTCGAGCCAGAATCTATCATTGCTACCAGATCGAAGAGATTAAGAATGTGAGTAATTAAAGAGTACCTTATAAAATGGAAAAATATTCCCGAAGAAGACACAACGTGGGAATCATAACAGTTTCGACGACTACATCCCTCACTACCATCGCTTTGAGGACAAAGCTCCTTTAAAGGGAGTGACAATGTTATGAATATTTAATCATATATTAACAAAAAAAATAAAATTATTAGGGTGAAGGGGCATAACCCTTCATTTTGCATGCTCAAGCCCTATAGAAGGTGATCCCTCTTGTAATATTTTATCATCTTATCAATTATATTTTATCTTCTATTCAATTATGGATTTTGGGTCCTAGTTTCTCTGTTGCATCGATTGTTTGGTATATTTGTCCATCGGTCATGGCCTATGGATGGAACTGCTAGAATGATGTAAAGCCAATGGAAAAATGCTCTATTGGAACAAGTATGCTACACCCATGGGGAGAACAACCATGTGCAATGTTGCAACCTATTTATGAGGTGAGAACATGATAGAATTTGACCTATAGAGATGTATACTAGATATTGCATTGGTTGAATATTTAGACACTGGTAATTATTATTCAATATACCTACATAGAATGATGGGGTGCCATGTGCAAAAGATATGGATTGAACTAATTTTCCTCTCATGGCAGAGTACAAAATGTAGTAACCATGCTTGATAACGAGAACTAGAGAGAGACCCACATATTTATACTATTGGGTTTTATACAAGGGACATGAGCTTGGGAGTGCCTTCATGTAATTTGACAATATTTGGAGACTATGTGGGGAGAGAAAAAAGAGGGACCCATATGTGATGCTTAAACTGTTGTGTTGAATGTGATGTAAAATGGCATGATGAAACAAAGTGTGTAGGTTGTTTAGGTGTAAGAGAATTAATGTTGGAACTAAAATCCTTATCCCCATTAATAGACATCATGTGTCATATGTGTTGTACAATTGCTCTAGGAGTGTGGTAACGATCCAATTCCTAAGATATGTCCATGCAATATGTAGAATGGATATGGGATGGCTTTTAAAATCCACTTATACATGAGCATTGATCTAGAAAAATGTTGACGAAATGAAAGGAACAAGAGAATGTTGATGTCAGGGGTTATGACGCGCTATTGTTTCTACATAAATACAACAACAACAAGGTGCGTTGTAGCTGAGGTATATGTTAAGTTGAATATATGGAAGATGAATAGCTCAATGAGCTACATCCTGTAGTTGAAGAGGAGCGATTTCAGAATGACTCTTCATATGTAAAAGTGCAGTAGTGTTTTATAAACCCTTGTAGTTGATTTTGCACAATATGGGTTATGTGAATGGATACATAAGTGACATGTGCCACTTGATATATCTTCTTATAGGAAAAGAGGCTCGGTCTTAATCAATAGTTTGAGAGTGTGTATGTGTTCAAACAAGACACTAAGCATTTGGGTATCCTTGATTTGGTAAGAATGCTAGAGATCTTTATGTTGTAGCGGCTAAGAGAACTATGGGAGTTAGGGCATGAGGTATAGGAAGGGGGGGAGAGGAGACCTAAAATATGGGTGTTTGGGTAGTAAGAGAAGTAACATTCATTAGCAAGGACATGAGAGAGGAAAAGAATAGATGGGTTATGGGGAATTGGGGAGGAGCGGAATTTAGAATGGGAACAAGAGAGTGAGGTATGGATGGTGAAGGAAGGGTAGGAGGAGAGATAAAATTTTAGAGGGGTGGGAACGTAGATACTATAAATGGAGAACATTGTGTGCTGCAAGGTACAATACTAGAGATAAAGGAATTTATGCAAGTTTACTGGTTGGAATACAACATTATTGGAGATATTTATTGTAGAAGATGTCATGTTTAAAGAGTTTATATGCAATACACAATGCCTCTTTGTAAATACACCCCCAAGTTATGCAGGGAATCATATAATGCATTACAATGATGTTGATGTGGAATACCTAAGAGTAAATCAAAATAGTTGAGGGGGAGACATTACATTTTATGGTGTCTTGGAAAGGCCATATGGCAAAGGTTGTGACACAATGTTAATTAATAAAAAGACAAGGAATATCATGTTGCACCCAACTGAGGTGTTAAGGAGAGGTGGTTGGTGTGGTAAGGATATGAAGATGAGCTACAAAGTCTAGGCATATGATATTATTTTAGTTTTTATTGGCGAGGATGATTGTGATGATTTGGCCTTTCACTTGACATTTACAAGTGAAAAGGAAACTGCGAGTATGACTAATTTTCATTAGTCATTAAGAGTAGAAAGGGTATACTATAGTAGGTTTAGGAAGTGGGATGATTTCTAGATAAGAAGAGGGTTCTAGAGAGGGAGATGACTCAAAAAAATTATGGTCCTTTGCAAAAGCAATCATAGAGGTGACTTGGCATTGTAAGAACTTGCAATATACAAGAACACATTTTTCAATCTTATGATAGGGTGAGATAAGTTAGAGACAACAATGTTAGGGTTAGAAGGGCATGCAAGAGGAAGAAAGTGAGGTCACTGGTCTAAATTTTGTTATATTGCAAGGGCATGGAGAAAGTCATGAACTAGGGATATTCTTTCAAACAATGATACTTTTGTTAATAAATCATGGGCATAATAATTGAAATGAAACAGAAAAACTTGAACAAAAAATTTATCGGTTGTAGAGTGCAACAATTACATTGATGGTGGCCCTTATTTATTTCATTACATTGCATTAGAGAACAATTTACATAACTAACTAAGGATAACCATTTATTTGTAACAACACCTAAACAACTATTTGATTAATTGAAGCATTAATCTTCAACACACCCTCTTAACGCTACAATTAAAATATTAAAAACTTGCTTGACAATAATAACATAAAAGAAAAAAGAAAAACTTCTTCTGAATCAAATTCTCTTCTCTACATATTCAGATTCTTGTAGGTGCTCCATCATGTTGTCTCATCACCCACGTAAGGGTAGAATTCCCAAGTTCCCATATTCTACTTCCCCGAACTCCCAAATCACTGATCTCCTGAAGTCAATTACTAGACAATCCACATGTCTCATAACCTCAACAACTAATGAGGGATCCTTCCCTAGACTACATATCCTGAATTACCTGGACAGCAATCCATATTGAGTTACACTATCTTTACTCCTTCATGTAGGGAATAAAGAACCCGACTGTTCAGAATAAGTTGTCCTCCTTTGTGTCCTTGTAACATTTTTCAATTTCATATTTAGATTCAAACGAAAAAAATCAATCATTGAAAACATATTTATTTCCACACCTAACACAAAACTAAATAAACTTATTTCTACAAATACTATTGATAGAAATATACACACATATGCTACTCTATGTAATCTATCCTATAATGTCCATGAATACAATAAGCTCATCTCTTGGTCCCTCTTGTGAGAGAGTCATGGATGTCCAAGCTCTGATACCATGTTAAAAAATCATGGGCATAAGAATTGAAATGAAACAAAAAAAACTTGAACACAAAATTTATTGACTACATAGTGCAACAAATACATTGATGGCGACCGTTATTTATTTCATTACATTACATTAGAGAAAGTGTGCATAACTAATTAAGCATAACCTTTTAGTTGTAACAACACCTAAACTACTATTTGTTAATTAAAGCGTTAATCTTCAACAACTTCATCATAAAAACAAGCATTGAACACAAAATTAAACTTATGGATAAGTACCTCTTTAGAATATGTGACTTAGAGGTGGATCTAGAGCCTAGTAAAATATCAATATATCGGTAAACACTTTGAACTGATGCTTGTTGAAGTTGAAACCATCTACACATTGAGTTTTGTAGGTACCTAGGACGGTAAAAAAGTTAAAAGGATTTGTTTTTATGGAATTTCTTCCCAATAATTGGGGTTGGGTTATGTTGTAGGCACAACAGATCCCATTTTTTGATGAAAAATGGGAGCCCCACTATTATTTTTGAAGGTAACTCAGAATTGCTTTATCTATTTTTGGGGTGTTTTGATTGTTGTCCTTATCCTTTTCCTGTTTCCATGCTTTGGATTTAATGAAGTTTGCTAAAACACCTTTCTTTTTTGCGTTTTGAGAGTTTTGGAAAACTTACTTTTTCTTCAAATTATGTTGTTTCCGCAACCCTCGATCCACAATATGCAATCCATAATGTGGATGTTGAAAATTTTTGAATTATACATTTCTTCTTTCCACAATACGCAACCCTCAAATTCGGATTGCAGATGTTGGGAATTTTTTTTATAAAATCGAATTTCGGTTCCGCATTCCGCAACTCGCTTATTGCAGAATGCGGAAAGCACTTAGTTGTTGAAAATAATATTTATGTTTCAGCGACCGCAACCCACATTGCAGATTGTGGATTGCGTAAATCGGAAATCATAATAATCAGATTCAAATTGTACCTCCACAACACGCATTGTAGATTGCGGAAAGATTGATTTCACTATAACTTTTCACCGCTTCGCTTTTCCATTGCAGATTGCAGATTGCAGAAACATTAAAATACTTAAAGTTCAAACTTGCACTTCCGCAACCCGCTTCGCATTTTGAATCTGGGCCATCGATTCCTTTTAATTTTATGATATGGATTTATTCCACTATCGCTTAAATATTTCGAATTTCCACAATTTTCTATTGTTTTTCAACACGCAAATTTCACATGGGGGGAAAATTTCACTGTGGATTTTTTACCAGATTTACCATTTTACTCCCTTCTTCAATGCAGGTTGGTTTCCTGGTACTTTCATCCTCATTTTGTGATAATTCAGATTTAAAATTAGTTTTGTTGATTAGTTTTTTCTTGTTTTATCAGATTTTCATGTTTCCCAATGTCACGTCCCCAATTTTACCCCCTTTTTGTAAATGGTGTAAATACTGATATTTAATCATGGTGAGGAGCTCAAGGCCAAGGCCCCACCATTGATTTAGCGTTTATGTATCGGCAATTAAAATAGATTCCTATGGTTCTTGTGCGATATGGGCACAATGTATATAAGACATCATGTAAATACGAAATTTTAATGAAAAACCCACAACCGGCTATGCAATGCAACAAAAGAGAAGGGGCATGGTTCTACAAGGAAAAGGGAGGGAAACTATTCAAACCCTTGAGCCAATGGTATTAATCCATGTGTAAATGGGGAAACCCATAAACCACCAACTAACCATTTTGTCTCATGTACCCAATCATTTAATTTTTCCAAGAAATTGGTTAAGGCAGTTAATGCCTTGGGAATGAAAGAGTATGGGCAAGCCATTTTCGTGCATGGGCAAGCCATCAACTTGGAAAATCGTGTTTTTGCTTGTGGGGCAAGAAACCACCCACGAAATGGTGCCCAAAGCCATGGGGAATGGGCAGTCTTCATTCATTCACGCAGTGGGAGCTATCTGGGTCATTCTCTTCACGTTTTTCAGCAAAATCTTGCATTTTCCCATGCCTGGGAGTTCGTTTTTGCATATGCAGTAGCCTGGGAGTGAAGGGCCACGTTTTGGGGGCTGTAGGGAGGTCGTTTTTGCCCTTGAATGTCCAGGGACGTTTTTCTAAAAACGGATTTGGCATCCTGGGTCATTTCCCAACTTCCCATTTTCGTTTTTGTGGGTTCCCACGTTTTTCTAAGTTAGTTGAAACCCCATCTCATGCATCCCACCGTGGAAAACGCTTTCTTCATGCCCAGCAATTGTGGTTGTTATTAAGTGCATCATGTTTTGGACTTGAATCTGTAAGCAAGAAACTGGAATGGTAGTGGACAGAATTAGCTTGATAAACCTAGTGTAGGGAATATCCTCTCAAGAAGATCAAGAGGGCTGGCTACTTTTCTATGCACACCCTGAGAGCACTAGAAAGGAAGGTATGGCTTGAGGGACTGTGTGGCAGTGAAGAGAATACTTCCTGGTGTTGGGTGTGTAGGCATTGTGAGTGCCAAGCTGAATAGATCTGGGAGGGGTACCCATAGCTCTGTGGTTGAGCTCACTAGCTTAGCAATTCTTCCTTCCCATCTCCTAGCAGCCTGATAAACCCAATTGTAGATTGGCTTGGCTCATTTTGGTGTATGTTTGGCTATGTGTGAGTCTGTTGTTCCCTGGTTCCTTGTAGAGATCATGCCCAGCTCGGGGGTGGCAGTGGTGCTGAAAGATTGAGGAGCACACTGGCCTACGGTTGGGTGGAACGTTGCAGTTGCATAGCCAGTTGCGTGGGACTGCCTTATTGAGATAAGTATTCTCTTGTGTAAATTGGCAATTATCATTTGATGAACATCTTAAATGTATGATGGATGTGAAATTCTTATTACTCCGCTGTGATTTCTGATAATTATGCATCTTCAATATCTCTCTTATGTATTATGTGAATGTGTATGCATTTTTATTCTTCAATTTGAATATTCGATTTTAATGTATGGGGCTGGATGCCCGGTTCAACCGTCACGATCCTCTCCATCTAGCTTGTTGGATGGGAGGGGACGTGACACCCAACCATGTCGAAAAACACCCACTCGAAAACGACCCTAAAGGAACTTAAGAACAAATACCCAAACAGTGGAATTATCTCTGATACAAATGGCAGGGCATCTGAGACCTATCACTTGGATTGGTCGTGGATTTACTCCATTTTCGACAACGATGACCTGTCCGAAATTCAACAAAACCAGTCCTCCTATATGAACATTAGCAAATCTCAATTACACGCCATTGCGGCTAGACCGATGCTCATGCCCTACACTGATGCTATCAAATGGATAATTGACCATGCCCACCCACTAGACCGCTCTTTCAATAATAAGGCTGGGGCTCAATTAAATTCTTTCCGACTTGAAGTGTTTTCTAGATCTTATTCCCTAAGGCAACCTGACCAGCTGCTAAACAAGAAATTCCTAGACTCTGCTGCAACCTAATTCAATTTTGATGAAATGCTTAAATCATGGATGTATAACCCCACAACCTTCACACCCAAGGTCGACTAATCCTATCCCATCTCTTGGTTCAAGGAGCCATTCTCTCGGTTGGCAGCCATGCTTTGTAGGTTATATGGTTTACTAGTTTACTCAGTATTCAAGGCCGAGTGGGAACCCCTCTCCCACCACGTCCTCACTTGCCATGGTCCCCCCCGTGGACCCTATTCGAGGGAACATGATGTTGAATTCTGGGTTTTCACATATTCTCAACCAAATTCATTAGATTCACATTCATTGAAATAAAGAGTGTGCAGATGCAAATTAAGCCAAAATGCACAGCGGAATTAAAACTCATCCACACACATATCGTATGCATACAACATATAAAAAACATTCCCCAATTTAAACATTGCAGAAGTAAATGCATAGACAGAAAACACTTATCTTCATTATGCAATTGTCCCCAAACAACTAGCTATGTTGCTGCAACGTTCCACCCAACCATAGGCCAGTTGTGTTCATCAATCTCTCAACACAACTGCCACCCTCTAGCTGGGCATGGTTCTTACAAGGAAAAGGGGACATTCAAGCTCATGCACATCCAAAGCAATAGATACCCATAACCCCTACCCCAACATACTCTTACACATAACAAACTCAGAAACTGGGTATGGATACACCTTCCCAGCAAGGGTATTTTACAAAATAGGCTCCATGGGTTTTTCCCCAAATCGTGGCTCACCAAAACGGACTGTGGGAAGGGAAATTCATCCCCAGGGAGAAACCCAATTTCTCCCACATGTTATGAGAGTTTCAAATGGCCAAAAAAACCTCATTGAAACCCCAAATCGATATGTTCTCTTCCACATTGGTAACCAAAACAAAAATGCCCTTCCCAGCTTGAAAGATGAAGGAAAACACAGGAAATCCATGGAGAAAAACACCTAGGTAGCTCCAAAAACGTGAGAGAGGAAAAACTGCCTGAGTAATGGCTTGGGGAGCAATTCATGGCTGTTTTCTTGCCCAAGAAACAAAAAACGTTTTTCCATAAAGGGTGGCTTGCCCATACTCGAATTTGGACAGCCATACCTCTCCATTCCCAAGGCATTAACTACTTCAACCAACTCTTGGGGAGAATGAATGATTGCGTACAAAAGTCCACATGGGTAGTTGAGGGTTTGATGGGTTCTCTCATTGACACTTGGCTTGACTTGATTGACTCAAGGGTTTGAATGTTTTCCCCCCCAATTACTTGTAAAATCATGCCCCCATCTCTTGTTGCATTGCATAGCTAGCTGTGGGTATTTTATTAAAATGCATATTTACAATTTCAATGTGCTTAGCTAGCATGTAAACCATATGCATCAATAAATCGATGGCGGGGGCTTGGCCTTGAGCTCCTCACCATGATTTTATAACAATATTACATTATTTACATTTTAATACAATGGGGTCAAAATCAGGATATTACAATCCCCTCCCCCTTGGAATAACACCGTCCTCGGTGTTCCAACACTTAGGAATATATACCCACTTTACACATGTCTCAAAATTCACAAAATATGGCAGGTCGATCCTGCGTTCATCTCTTTACTTTGAAATTTCAGGATCAAGTATTTTGGCTTCCACAAGCTGCTCCTGCTGGTTTGATCTTCCAGTTCTGCAGGTGGGCATCATTCCACAGCAATTCCTTCCATTTATTTATCTTCCAACTGATCTACAAGTATGGAATTTCATGGATGTCATCTTCCTTGTTGTCCTGGAAACTATTCGGGGAATATCTTTATCGAAAACAAATAGCTTTTGGTCTGTTGCCATGATCAATATGCACAACTGACCCACACTTTTCTCACTAGCAACATTTGACTAGTAACAACTGCAAACAATGGCTTTCACTTTCTCACCTGTGAGATTCATCATGGCAATTCCTGTTAGGACAAGCATAACACAATATTAAAATTAGTCAATTATTTGCTCAATTGACATGGAACGTCCATGATTTACCCATGAGACTTCCACAAATTTCATGTCTTCCCAACATACACATGAACTCATTCATGTTCATCCTTTCACAGGAATTTTTACTATTTCAGCATTCACAATTCATTTCAAGCAATTAAACAAAATATATTTTCATCTATGACACGCACTTAACAATCCTTTGATTCTAAGATGCATCAGCCAAAAGGAAAGAGAAGATTAAGAGTTTCCCCCTCTTAGTCTTGTTCCAATATGGAGCCACACCAACACTGTGGTTTCATGATCTTTAGCCTCTTTCACTTCAATGTGAATGCTTGACTTGACGTTTCTAGCTATGACACTTAGTGTCTAAGGTCAATCTAAGGATTTTCAACTAGGGAACCTGTCACAACCCCAAATTTCATCAAAATAAAATAAAAATTTAAGTGGTCTAAATACCAATAATTGCTATGCGGAAATATAATGTCTAGGTTTACCTTCTTTAAAACTTTGTGACTTATATTCCTGTTATAAATGTTGTCACGATAATCAAAGAAAAAGATCCTTCAAATGTAATTTATGTATGATAAGTACTACCTCCCGTCATATTTGCACGAATAAGATATACATTTTATTTTAACTAAAATCTAATTCTTAACTTGAAATGTCAACCATTTCTTAAATCTTGCAGGAAACACAAAACTTCATTATGTCTTAACATACATAACTCTTCTAAATTCAACACATGTTTTCTTCTTTTCGAACCAACTAACTCTTCATATGTGTGCACAAGATACAACCTTTAAAATTTAATATTAGTTAACAATAGTTTCAATTTTACTAACCCCCCCCCCTTTTGTTTTTCCTTCCTGAGGGTATAGACTAAGAAATCAAAGACAATTATATTTAAGCCCCATACTTCATTTAAACAATTCATTCAATTATTCATCATAATAATAAAATGCACTTTAAGATGTTAATTCATTCTTAAGAAGCATATACATCTTTTATCAGTTAATCGTACCAAGAGAACAACCTAAAAGGTAACAACATAATCATAATCATAATCATAAGGGAAACATATTAGCATTATACATCATAATAACATTCAACCTTCTAAATTAATTGTATACATCAAAGTAATCATAAACATTTTAAAGAATGAGACAAGTACTCATGCATAAAGACACGATAAGAAACACCATTAAGTCCACCATTGCAGTGAACGTATCCGTTCACTAAGTTAACTGTGTCCGGTTAAAGGTTAAGAAGTGAGACCGTCTTCCATATTTGAGATAAATGATAATAATATATTGATAGATGATGATAAAGTTACAATAAGCTCGCCTTTATAGGGCTTGAGCAAGAATAGCGAAGGGTTACACCCTTTCGCTTATTAACCTAATAATCTATTTAATATATAAATAATAATATTAATTAAATATTCATAGCATTGCCTTCCCCTTAGGAAATCTTTGTCCTCAAAGCTTAGATTATTGTTGACGTCTTTTCATTCTCGTTTTGTGTTGAAACAATGTCATTACTTCCTTTATGTCTTTTTTAGAGTTGGAATTAAGTATATGCTTGGTATTTACGCAATAGTTTGTCATCTTCCTTTCATTTGTAACTTGATTTTGTACTCCATTATGTTTATTATTGTTATCCCATTTTCCTTGTACATGAATACGAGGAGTATTTTTGTGACTGACCATATCAAGCCTTGTTTTAGAAGTCGCTTGTCCTACGATATTTAGGCTGTCATCACGTAATGTTTTCATTTTATTATCCTTACAAGTTATCTCGAGAAGTGGCATTTCATGAGGCTTCTCACACTCAAAGTCACCTGATAGTGTTACATTTAGGTTTCTCCAGGGTGGTAGAAGAGTTAAGGTAGAAGATGAATCTACGATATCTGATTCCTTTGACTTGGATTCCTTTGCATATTGTAAGATCCATCTTTTGTCATTGTATGGATCATCCTTATTGTTAATGATACTGGATTGACTCTCATTATGATCTTGATTGAGTTCATCTTTAAAAAAAATATTATTGGTATTTTGGTCATCCTTATGATATTTAGTCTCTTTGTCTTGTTTATTGTCTTGATCAATTTTGTTACTCTCATTTTTGTAGACATAGTGGTCCAACATATCTGAGTTACTGATATGGTTTGTATTAGACCTTAGTTTTTGTAACATTTCCATTGTGGTATTCTGGTTCTGCATCATGATGCTCAAGTTCTGTGCCATGGTGCTTATGTTCTGTGTCATCACACACATCTTGTTATCTAACTCTTTTTGTTTCTCATGCATGATGTCTACTTTGTCATCAAGTTTTCTTCCTAGTACTAGAACAACATCTTCTTTAATTCCTTTCTCAAGTGCCTTGCTATTTTTCGTTTCTTCTCTAAATTTTTCTTGGTTGACAACGAGGGCCTTGATGTCCTTTTCCAATTCCTCAATTTTGTCTTTTAATTCCGCCATGGTCTTGGAGAAGGGAAATTATTTTCTGCTTTCCCATTTTAAAACAATAACTTATAATAATATTAACAATAATATTATTTATTAATAATATAATTATTAATTTTTATTATATAAATTTTAATTTTTAGTGTAATAATAATAATAAAATTAATAAATTATTATTATTATTATTTTGAATTAGGGTTTTTGACGTTGGAAGAAGGGATGATAGTGAAGGTCGGGGAGTGGAGGAAGGGAATAGGGATCGTGGGAGATCGCAGGTGGAAGAGGAGCTGAGCGGTGGCGCTGGATGGGAGAGGTGAGCAGCGAGGGAGTGAGGGAAGGAGGTCGTGTTGGAGAGATGGGCGTGGTTAAAAGAGAGTGCGTAGGTGGGAAGGTGGAGGCGACGACAGTAGGAGCAGCGTGAGAGTGTGGCGGCGTAGTGAAGAGGGGGTGGAGCGTGTAGGAGCGAGCAATGGGGGAGCTGCGTGGAACAGCGTGGGCAGGGAAGGAGGGGAGATGACGGGGAGATAGAGCAGCAGAGGGATAAGGGCGGGGGTGGCAACGGATGGGGGGAGAGCACTGTAGCAGTGGCGTGAGGAAGCAGGGAAATGGTGATGCGGGCGTGGAGTATGAGCTGGAAAGGGGGGGGGGGGCGCTGGTGAAAGAGGAATGGGAAGGGTGGTAGAGTGGAGGTAATCGCCGGCGTGAGGAGTGGTGTGGCGAATGGAGAAGATGGTGGAGAGGGAACTCACAGGCTGGGTGAGTGGGGAAATGGAAGGGGTGGCAGGCAGCGAAAAGAAGGCAGCGCTGAGAGCTTGGGGGGCAAAGGTAGGGTGCAGAATGGGCGTTGTCGTGAGAGGGAGAGCAGAATGAGGAGGAGGTAGTTGTGGCGTGGGGAAGCATGGAAGGGAGAGGAGTAGATGGGAGATTGAGTGCGCGGGTGGAGGGTGGCTGCGTGTGATGGCAGGTGTGGAAGGAGAAATGATGTGAGGAGTGATAGGCGGTAAAATGGTGCAGCGAGAGAATGTGTGGTTGATATGAGCTAAAACCGAGCTCAAAGATGGAAGTAGCCGAATCCGAGCATGTAGAGTGGAGTTGAAATAATGTGAGCCGAAACCGTGCTCAGCAACCGTATCCAGTTGGAGTTGAAGGGAGAGCCCAAACCGAGCTCTGATACCAAATGCAGTGAACGTATCCGTTCACTAAGTTAACCGTGTCCGGTTAAGGGTTAAGAAGCGAGACCATCTTCCATATTTGAGATAAATGATAATAATATATTGATAGATGATGATAAAGTTACAATAAGCTCGCCTTTATAGGGCTTGAGCAAGAATAGCGAAGGGTTACACCCTTTCGCTTATTAACCTAATAATCTATTTAATATATAAATAATAATATTAATTAAATATTCATAGCATTAAGTCCACCATTTTACCGTGGTTCACCCCCAACTTGGGCTACGTCCACAAAGGGTTGCTTTTATTTTAATAGTAAAAAATAGAGTGTTTACACTTTGCAACTCAGTCCTTGCATAACTTTTGCTTTTTCAAACATAAGGGCCTTCCAACCCTGGAGAGTAGTCCCTAGACTTTTAGCTCTAACCTATTATTCCCTCACTATAATGACTAAGTGATACATGGTCAAGGTCCTTTTATCATCATTCAACTTATTAAGTAAACTTTTATATACTTGGATTTTTATTAAATTAATTCCCTTCGCTCATATTAATCCCCTTTTATAATCCTTGACTAAAAGAAAAATAGTCATAGCATCTATAAAATAAATATATATGTGTACTAAAAAGGGCTTTATAATTCTTAAGGAATACTTAATTCAAAAGTCAAAAAATATAAATAGATATTCTTTTGATACCAAATATGTTACTATCTTTTAACATATGAGTATAGGCTATCTTAAGAACAAAGTCTATCCTAACATCAATATGTATGGTGAACGATTAACTATGAATTGATCGTTACCAGTCCTACTTTAATAAATACATAACTATACTTATCAATTATTATTTATAGATCAGGTTAATACCTAAATCTCGAGGTAACACTAACATAGAAAGTAGCGACCTATCTTTATTTTTATATTGGCGACCTATCTTTATTTTTATATTGGTTCCTTCTTCCACCTTTAATCAGAAATTAAATGCATAAATGTTTCAAAAATGAAAACATTTACAATGACACCCACTAAAAATTATCGGGGTCAACCTTTAATCGATGCATGAGTAATAAGAGGAAAGGTACCCCGATCTCAACGAGGTATTAATCTGTTCTTCCGGGTCAATATTTTGAAAAAATGCAATCATAAGAGATACTATCTCTGTTCTTACACATTTAATTAAAACAAGGTACGCAACTCTATATGCAGAGATATAAGTATCCCTATGTTTCCATAGCAGCGTAATAAACTATGAAACTAAGATTATTATGGTTCCAGATACAATCTGTAGAAGGAACTAGAATAGATCCACGCATTTCTAAGGAAGCCTATCAAATATAAAATCTATAGAGATAAATAACTACTAGCATTTCAGCTAGAGAACAGCGCATCCCTGTCTAACTAAGGCCGATTCGATATTATTGATAGGTTTAAGGAAGATATCAAGCTTGGATTAGAATCTAAGTAAAATCCAAAGTTTTAGTCGGGTAAAGTTCAGATCTGGATGTATATATAAAAAAAAAAGAGGCTCGGATTTGGACTCAACGGTGTGTCTATTTAATCAGCATGTCGTGGAAACTGGAGTGGTTTTAAGGTTTTAACGCCGAGTGTTTTGAGGAGAATAGTGGCGTGAAACTTTATTACTCTTAGTGTCGAGTAATGTAGTCGTTAAAATTCTTCCAACATATATATAATATAAATGTATCTTACATGCGTTTATTCAACTAGTTTATTTGATAGCACAACTAGTGTGTAATTCGTTTAATACTTATATGAATAAATACTCACTTCTCATTACTTGATAAAATTCATATATATAATACTTCTATTATATGTAAGTAAAGTTTTACTCTTAAAGTTCATGTAGACGGACAAATCATTTCATTACTTAGTAAAATGAAATGCATATATATATATATATATATATATTTGTAGCTTATTTGAAACAAGTATAATATAGAACCATTATACCAAGTATATTATTTTGTAAGCTAAGTCCAGTGAGCTACTATTATTATCCTCCCAATTATGAGATTACCCTTTATAGTAATAATTAGGAACATTGCTTGGATATTTGTCTTTCATGATAAATATAGGTCATGACTTCCCAAAATATTAAATATATACTTTAGGGGTTCACTAATTGTACTAAGCAATTACTTAGTTTATATAATTAGATTAGTTAGCTTAAGCTAAAACACTCGATCCCTTATCTTTTCTTGGTGAATTCAGTTGTACGTTGTTTATGTCATCTTTTAGTCTCCTACCATTTATGACTAGGAAATTAAAGTAACAATACTCACAAAGTCCACTAGTGGGGGCCTTGGCCTTGAGCTCCTTACCAGGGCCATTACATCTTTTCAATTACTTTTATAATAATTATTAATAATAAGGTCAAATTGGAGGGATGTTACAGAACCCTTCCCCATTGTTGCTTACCGAACCTTTGGCTGCTAAGACCCACACATATCCACTAGCACAATCTTTCATTACCACTCATACTGAGCTCTTTTAGGACGGTCACATGTCCACACACATCCCTATGATGCCTTCATAATACCTATACTCAAACATTGAATCAATTCACATGTTTGGTTTATTTTCATAAGGTTTTATCTCTAAACAAGAGTTTGAGAAATCATAAACAAATCTACACATGTATATTTATAAGCAAGAAGATGCAAGATAACCAAATACTTATATGTATTGGATGTCTTCACTTTATTCTACAGGACCCTTCTTTGCTTTACAAGCTTAGGATTTCCTGTGGGTACAATAATGAATGTTGGGCTAGCACGCAGGCTACTCCATAACCATTCGAATAGGCAATGCCAGGCCAGTATGCCAACTGGGTTTATCAATCATCTCATTTAGCAATATGCTAGGCCAGTGCTCTGACTTCTTTTATTAATTAATTAAAGAATGTTTGGCCAGCACGCCGATTGCCGCACAACATCAAGGGTTTAGTGCCCCCACCAACTATCCACTAGTACAATCTTTCATTACCACTCATACTGAGCTCTTTTAGGATGGTCACATGTCCACACGCATCCCTATGATGCCTTCATAATACCTATACTCAAACATTGAATCAATTCACATGTTTAGTTTATTTTCATAGGGTTTTATCTCTAAACAAGAGTTTGAGAAATCATAAACAAATCTACACATGTATATTTATAAGCAAGAAGATGCAAGATAACCAAATACTTATCTGTATTGGATGTCTTCACTTTATTCCACAGGACCCTTCTTTGCTTTATAAGCTTAGGATTTCCCGTGGGTATAATAATGAATGTTGGGCCAGCACACAGGCTACTCCATAACCATTCGAATAGGCAATGCCAGGCCAGTATGCCGATTGGTTTTATCAATCATCTCATTTAGCAATATGCTAGGCCAGTGCTCTGACTGCTTTTATTAATTAATTAAAGAATGTTTGGCCAGCACGCCGACTGTTGCATAACATCAAGGGTTTAGTGCCCCCACCAACTACTCTCCGAATTTATCAAGCATTTGTAGCGCCCAACCAGTTACTCTTTGGATTTACTAAGAATTTATAGCGCCTGACCAGTTACTCTCTGGTTTAACCAAGAATTATGGTTATTTTAGGGTCCTTGCTTTCTTGTAATGACCAAGGTTTCCAACAAAGAAACAATAGTGTATCAGCTTAGCTGTTAGAATACTTATACTTGAAATCTTTATTATTCCAAACAAGAAAATAAATGAAAATGAATACTTATCTGTATTGTGCATTTTCCTTTCTACTCCACATGTTTCCTTCTCTGCTTTACAAGCCTTGGATCACCTGTGGGGTGGATGTTTAATGCCCAACCAGTACACCTTCATGCCGACTGGGTTTACCAAGCATTTGTGGTGCCCAACCAGTCCCATACCTAGTTGGCCCTCTCCATTTCCGATCCAACACATTCGTTTGGTTCATCGACCAATGGAAGGAAACTGCGCCACCGACCATTATAGGTCAAAGCTCTACTACGGAGCTATAGGCATATTACAACCTTTCACTAATACCTCCACAACACCCAAGTAAGTAATGACAAACCAGTACACTGACTAGGTTCATTAGGCATGCAACAACCCTTCATCAATAACTCCACAACACCCAAGTAAAAAATGCCAAACCAGTACACCGACTGGGTTCATTAGGCATGCAACAACCCTTCATCAATACCTCCACAACACCCAAGTAAATAATGCCAAACCAGTACACCAACTGGGTTCATTAGGCATGCAACAACCCTTCATCAATACCTCAACAACACCCAAGTAAATAATGCCAAACCAGTACACCGACTGGGTTCATTAGGCATGCAACAACCCTTCATTTTGCTTCATCCATGTGCAACACCATATTGAATCTGTGTAGGCTGGTAGCACACGAAGGATAAGCAATCTCATCAATATTGTTGTCCCAAAATTGTAACCACATTCCATAACATTCACTATCAAGTATTGAAACACCAGGAATGCATCCATTCCCTTAGGGTGTAGTCAATATTGAAAACCCTAACATAACCCATCACCCAAAAGGTATACATCCCTTTCTAATGTGAGCCATGTAGGCCTTAGTCACACTCAAGTAGTCTGGAACAATAATGAAATAATAAAACATGCTCTGCATTTTAAATCTAATAACCAGACATGTATTTTCTTAGTTAGGGTCACGAAATACTCATCCATTTATCATATGTATCTGTTGGCTTAGACTGACCCAGAGGTTTCCAATTAGACCCAGGTTCTTTGCCGTTCTCCCTTTTGACCAGCAAAACCCCTTCACACCGGCCCTTTCGGAAACAACCTGTGAGAAGGCTTAGGTCTCACCCGAGGTGTATCTTATGGGGTACTGTGGAATCAGGTTTCCACAGTAAATGATGAGTTTTTTATATGAACAAGTTGCGCAGCGTAGAACAGAAGGAGTGTGCTGCAGGTCAAAGCGATGCGGTGATGCAGTATGCAGCAGGATCTACACTGCGAGCGACTACGATGCAGTGATGGCAACACTGCGGGCCTCACTAAGGGCTTCTCACTGCTGCGAATCTTCTACTGGAACTACGAATCAACCACACTTATCCTCTACTTGGAAGAGCTCGAAAAGGTTAAGGCACTGAGATGAATATCACCCATCCATCCATTCAGGCATTTACTGGTTATCTTTTTAGCATTCATTCAAGGACTTAGATTATTACAACATGAACTGAAATGATGGATGCGACTAACTGTGCTGTGTTCCTTCACTATGTTTAAGAAAGTATTAAACTTAAATGATTGATTCACGATCTTAACATATAATTGAAATGTTCGCCATTCATCTGTTCTCGTGGAACCTAGCATATCATTCCCAAACTTCTCCTATTGGTAAATGCATATCAAAGTTCTCCTATTACAGCATGTAAGGAAACATTCAAACGTTCATTCTATAGATAATACAGATAGTCATTCATTCATAAAACATAATCGCATAACACAGGATTTAATGTGGTTCACTTCCCCGGATGGAAAGCTGCGTCCATACGAACGGTTGGTAATATATTTCTTTCAAAAGGGATGGGGCAACCGTTCTTAGTCTGCACACTCAGCTGTAGACTCTCCTTTCTCTTGGCTAGGTCTTTGCACACACAGCTGCAGAGCCTTTACAATATTCTCAGCTCGGAGAGATTTCTCAATACAAAAGTTATATCATGATTACTCTAGTAACTAGCATCTAGGCCCCCAAAATAGAGCAACAACAACCAACAACAACCCCATCCCATACAAAATTTTCTTCTTAAATAGATCATGCCCAAAGGTCATGTCTGTACAATGTCGAAGACCTAAAACCCAAAACCCTAAGGGTTTCCAAAACTGCGTCGGTTTTCCAAACCGGCTTGCTGGCTCTTGGTAGCGTCTGCTTGATCATGGTGGATCTCCACATCCTCATCCTATCGGTATCGGCCTTCCTATTGCACGCGTGCCTACAAGCTACTTCTACCGAACCATTTCTCTCTAACGGTTTTACCTTCTAAGCATGCCAAATGTCGCTTTCCTTAACAGCCCACGTGTGGCCGCCTTCCTGATTTTCTTATGTCCGCTGCTTGGAAATCCAGGAATATCTTTCCAAAAATGGCTGCTACCAGTCCAACAGGTACTTGCACCTGATACTTGTCCAGCACTCCACTTTGCTGGCTCCACGTGGCCTCCTAACTCCGCAACACTGCTTCTGCGCAGTACTGGTCTTCACATCATGGCCAAAACTTCGATGCTGCATGCAACTCTGCAGTCTGGTCAAAATTTGGATGCTGCATGCAACTTCGCAGCATTCTCAATACTTAGCCAAGATTGTATTTTTGAGCTGCGTTTAGCTCATCTTTACCTGCTTATCTCAAAAAGGTGTTTCCAAAACTTTGTCTCAACCTGGGCCCAACATGCCCCTAACACTTACATGTGGCTCGTCCCTAAGCCACTTGCTGCTTCAGTTGTCTCACCTTGCTCCACGACCAGTGGGACTAGTTTGGCCGCGAACTCATTATGTACATCAAGCAACTGCTCCACTGCTTGTTTGGTATCCTGCTCAACTTGCTGAACTGTTTCAAGCAGCGCTGGAGTTATCTCTTCTCCAATCTGGTCCTGTACCTGCTCCTAGTTTTCACGCAGTTCCTTTAGCTTATCTTCTATTTGCTGCGATACTGCTGTAGCATCCTCCAGGAGTTGCTGTGACTGATTGTCCATCTTAGTCTCCTTCTCTCTTAATGCTTAGACTTGCTTATTTAAGCCTGATACTTCCTTGTACCTGGACAGCCTCTACCTGGGTGGCAAAGCCTTGAGCTCTGCGTCCAACTTTTCTAATGCGGTCTGTTTTTCTTTTACTGCGGTCTTTACCTGCAACAGCCCCTGATCCTCTTCAAGGGCGGTGAATGCCTTGGAAAACTGTTCCAGCAGATCTTGGCACTGAGCCGTGCTACTCATTATTCTCTATGCAGCGGTATTGACGGCCTAGTCTCTCAACTGCTGCTCAGTTAATGGCGCCTATGTGTTCATTTGTGCCTTCAATGAGGTAATATCAGCCTGATAAAAAATTTCTTTATTCTGCATCTCCGACTTCAAGGATCTTACCTTATCTCCGATCCTCAGTACTGTGTCCGCAGGATCATCCTGGAGTTCTATACCTTCAATATCCTGCACAACATTGGATATGGTAGTCTCCAAATTTTGTCAGCGGTCCAGTTCGTTCCATAGCTGCATTTATGCGTGCCGCTGAATTTTTCTGTTTGCTGCGGTGAGCTCTGCTTGTGTCATCGACTCCAACGTCCGATCATGCATCTCCTCAACGATCTGCATGTGGATGAAGTGCAATCCTGGTAAGGGGATTTTGGCTAAGTCGAGCTCTACCCTCTCGACTCCCTTTGTGTCCAACACAACTTGTTCTGCCATCGACAATGCAATTGCCAACGGGTCCACATGGAAAATCCTGGTCTTCGACGGCAGCGTTATGGCTAGCTGCGGCGGTGTTTGCTGCGAGGTTCCTGCCGACCTCCCTTCAGCTCCTGCTTCCCACTGCAAGGTAAGGATTTTCTGGACATCGTCCATTTTCTTCATCAGACCTTGCATTGCGAGCCGTGTCTTCTGCAGGTCATCCTGGATGACCATGTCCTTCTTTTCTTTAACCACCATGAGCTCCTTCATCTTCTCTGAGACTGTTTCGGCTATCATCTCATAGTCATCATCATTGAGGACTTCCTCCGATTGAATCTTTGTGGCCTTCACCTTCTTTCTCAACTTTGGCTTCTGCGAAGTCTCAGGTTCTTTTCTCTTCCCTATTTCTTCAGTGATTGGGCATGAGAGCAGGATTGGCTCATCTTCTGCTGAATCTATCTCCATGTCCATAACTTCTACATGGAAATCTGGTGGCCAATCTTTCATGAGGTCTTCGGCGTCCTGCTCATACATGATGTAGTTCCCTGGGAACCACTCTGGTTTCTTCGTTTATGCTTTCAGCGATATGAAGATACATTTCATATCTGCCTCAAAGTCGATGACGTGGATATACTTCTCCGTGACCTGCTTTGTAATGCGGGCTGTCTTCGTGATTGCATCGCGCAGCTGAATATAGTACTGGTAAAAGACTTCTGTTGTCGCATGTTGGCGCTCTGCATTTTTGTTCGCCCAAAGGTTAGCGAACTGAAATCCTCTGGAATCATTGGTCTCCATAATGACGCCCACATAATCTCGCGGCTCCTTCCATCCACAAAAATAAATCAGGACGATGAGCGAGGTGAAATGGAACTGGCTGCCATTCACCTGTGTGTCATTGAGTTCTTCAAGGAACTAATTCAGCAAAAACTAACACCAATTATATTGGGTGCCTTCAGCCATTACAGCAGCAAGGAGTATTGAGCCCGCAGGCACCTCCAGAGGCCTAGCTGTTTTGAGTATCTTGCCTGCAAGCAGCTGCGTTACAAATTTTGTTTCTCTGTCCTCTATATCTTCCGTTGGGAAACCTCTTTTTCCCTTCGCCACCGGGTGGGTTTTCTTCATCTTCTCAACAGCCTCTTTTTCTTTGCTCTTCCCCTGGAAGAATTGCTTATGATCCTTATCGCGCTTGCTTAGCCCAGTAATGCGATGGATCAGATCGATATTCAGATCGATGTTTCTGTCGAGCCATAGATATCCTTGATGGATTCGCGCCATGATTGTGCGAACCACGATATTAAGTTCTCGAGAACAGTCAAAATGTGGCAATCTGAGCAAGTTTAGTAACCTAGACTGAACGACAGATGTTAGCCAGTCCTCGACAACCAAGTTAAAAACTCCCTTGGCATCCTTTTTCCAGCACATATACTGGTCTGGTTGAAAATCTGGGTACTTGGGAACATCTGGTTCGTCCTTCTTCATTCCCAAGAGGTCGTAATCCTCCCATTTACATTCTGCTATCTTTCCGAGCAGATTCTTAGCAGTCTTTACATGCTTTGAGATAGGTGACAGCGGGATGTCATATCTCACATTCTTGGACAATTTAAACACAGGGGCATTCAGTGCCCGTGGGGAGATATATTCGGGTGTCATCTTCAAGGGTTCTTTCTGGAAGACTGGCGATTTTTGTGCTGAGGAGCCCATCTTTATGATCTTGGTTCGAGATGCAGTTACATATTTTCCTTTATCTTTTTCTTTTTCCTGCATTGTCAGATTAATTCTTGGTGATCTGCGGGATCCTTCACCTTGTTCTACGGCGACCTTCTTAACTGGAGTTTTCATTAACTGTTGAATCCCTCTGTGCTGAAAGATCCTCAGTGCTTCTTCAATGGTCAGTTCTTCTTCTCTATAGGAAGGTTCAGACATTCACTAAGGAGATAGCGGCTAAGGCAGACAGAATACAGATGGCTACTAGCTCGGAGAGGTTAATCACAAGAAAATTCTAAGTGCTCGGTAACGCCCAAGAGTCTCCCAACGGTGTTATTTATAGGCGCAGCAGACCCCCTCCCGTGCCCTTCAATGGCTAGATAGGCATTTAATGTGGTGTCCGTTGGAAAATTTGAGCAGATCCTTCGATCTTTTCCTTTGTCAGCGTGCTCAGAACGGCTATCTTCTCTTTAAATGTTGAAGTGGTTGTTGCAACGGTTATCTAACGGCTATTTTTCTGAAAATCCATGCAACGACTATTTTTCTCTGAGTGTTGCGCCGAACTGCGCAACAGTCCATCTGTAACCCTGCACGGCTACTTCGCAGTGCCAAAAATTTCCAACTGCGCAGCTTCCATTTTTTTCCCTTCCGTGCAGCTTCAACAGTGCTGTGCGGTGCATAGATCAATCTTCTTATCATACCTTCTTCCTTTTATCATACATGTATAGACTTGTTTACATTTCTAGTGTCCACTTTCAACTGTGCTTGACACTTACAACTTCCTTCCTTTGATCGTTATTCAGGGTTCTGCAAAGCAATGCTATCATGGTATAGCTTTAGCCTGCTTCCATTTATCAAGGATGGCAAAGTATCACTAGCTAAATTGGCTAAATGGGCTGCACCAGTGTTAGTAACATGTATCACAGTATATGGGCCAAGCTAATGCATCTTAAATTTACCAGGGAATTTCATGAATTTACTATCATACAGGAGGACTAGGTCACCTACCTGAAAACACTTGTTCTTTATATGGCGATCATGCCATGCTTTTTCGCGGTCCTTCTGAGTTTGCTGGTGGAAGCCTGCAATGAAGCGATCTTCCTCCAAGCCCAGTAAGTGTAGTAATCTTTCTTCTAGAGCTTCGCAATCTGCCATCCCTGTGAATGCAGCGATTCTTAAACTAGGGACAATATATTCCATAGGAATTATAGCCTCATTCCCATAAACCAACCGAAAGGGTGTCTGTCCTATCAATTTCTTGCATTTGGTCCTATATTCCCATAACACAGATGAGACGCGGAGGTCCCAATCGTCTCTATTTACATTGCATACCTTAGTGAGTGCGTTCTCCAATATTTTATTGAAAGCCTCTACAGTACCATTCACCTGTGGATGATATGGAGTACTGCGCTGATGACAAATGTGGAATTCTTCTGTAAGCGCCTCAATAGTCTTGTTCAAAAAGTGAGTACCTCAGTCACTCATCAAAATCTTCGGACAACCAAATCTGGTGAGTATTTCTTCAAAAATAAACTGCGCAGCAGTACTGGCGCTGCAGGCCTTGACTGGTTTTGCTTCTGCCCATCTGGTGAGGTAATCAGTAGCAGTAATAATATACCTTGCACCCATTCTTTTTCCTGGTGGGGTTATAGGACCCAAAAAATCTATTGCCCACTTTTCAAATGGCTGTAGTGTCAACTATGGATTCAATGGCATCTCATATCGGCGTGATGGTTTTCCTGTCCTCTGACAGACATCACAGTTCCTACAATGTTCTTTGGCATCTTTATGGAGCGTAGGCCACCATATCCCCGCGCGCAATATCTTCTACGCGGTAGCCCTTCCTGCATAGTGACCTCCCGCGATTCCTGAGTGTGCATCCGCTAGAATAAATGGCTTCTCGTGATCGAGTACGCACCTACACAGGACTTCATCCGGCCCAAGTTTGTATAACTGACTTGCAATTATAGTGAAGTCCGCGGCACACACCACTAACTGTTTTTTCTGCTAGATAGAGAATTCCTAGGGTGCCAACCCTGTGGTTAGGAAATCAATGATATCCTTGTAATAATCATGGACAACCTGTATAGAAAATAGCTGCGCATCATGTAGACTATCTTCAATGTTCATCGGCTCCTCTCCTGACTCAATCCTTGACAAATGATCAGGTCCCAAGTTCAATCTACCTGGCTTGACAATAATCTCAAAGTCATATTCTTGGAACAACAATAGCCATCTGCATATGCGTCCCCCTAACACTGGCTTGTTGACCAAATATTTCAACGCAAAATGGTTAGTAAACATAAGGAAGTGTGATCCCAGCAAGTAGTGTCTAAATTTCTGTAGGGCATATACCATCGCAAGGCCTTCCCTCTCAGTAGTAGTATAGTTCTTCTCTGCTATTGAAAGCTTTCTGCTAGAAAATGCAATAGGGTGGTCAATACCTCCCTCTCCTGGCTAAGCTAACACAATCCCCAGGGCAATACATGATGTGTCAACATGGACATGGAATGGCTTTGTCCAGTCTGAAAAGACTTGAATCGGCGTAGTCACCATCTTTTCTTTCAATGTATCAAAACCCTGTTCGCATTCTGCGTTCCAAATGAACGGTGCCTCTTTCTTCACCAACTTCTCCATTGATGCGGTTATCTGTGCATAACCCTTTATAAATTTCCTGTAGTATCCGGTATGGCCTAAGGTAGAGCACAACATCTTGACTGAATTTGGTGTTGGTAAGTTTGCGATGACTGCAATCTTCGCAGGGTCTACCATCAATCCTTGCTTACAGACAATGTGGCCAAGTAAAATTCCATAGGGCACACATAAAATACACTTCTTCAAATTCAAGGATATTTGATGCTGTTGACACTTTTCTAGCATCATACCGAGATTCGCGCAATGATTTTTCAATAGACCAAATATGGTCCAATCATCAAAGTATGCTTCTAGAAACTTGTGCATAAAATCTTTAAATGCTGCGATGACGACTCTGGAGAATATGGCAGGTGCATTCTTCATACCAAAAGGCATGACAGTGTACTGGAATGACCCCCATTCTGTAGTAAATGTCGTCTTATGCCTATCCGTAGGATCAATCCTGATCTGATGATAGCCAGAGAAACCATCAATAAAAGAATGTGCCTCATTTCCTCCAACGTTATCAAGCACTTTGTCTGTGAATGGAGTAGGAAATGGGTCGTACATGGAAGCATCATTTAGTTTTCTAAGATCCACACAAATCCTGATCTCTCCTTTTTCTTTCTTGTCTTGAACAACCATGGGGCTAATCCATTCGGATTCTTTGACTAGTTCAATGATTCCTGCCTCTAGCATCTTATCTAGCTCTGCGTGGACTTTTTCCTTGTAGTGTGGATTTAATTTGTATGGCCTCTGCTTGACAGGCTTAGCACCTGGCTTTAAAGGTATTTTTATGACCCCTAGGTCTCCCAAAATTCCTTTCATCTCTGTAAATTTTGTCAGAAACAGTTCCTGATACTCATGTAAGGTATCTGTGATCTCTACAACAGTCTGATCGTCCCAATAATCTCCTATTGATCTGAACTTCGACTCTTTGTCTGTGCCAATGTTCACTTTTTGTGTTTTTACTGGTCCAGTCATATATGGGATTTCCAATGGAGGTCCTTCTACCTCGCGCGCGCCTTCTGACTCTGGTATATCTATGTTGCGCGGGTCCTCCTCATCGTCTTCATTTGTATCATTGGTATGTTTAGCTAAGTTGCAACACTCGATAAAGTGCTCTTCACGTTCCTTCCATTCTGATTGTAAGTGCGCAGGAACACAATCTGTCCCAAAAAATTCCTGCAATGTTATGTTTTGACGATGAGAGTTGTCCTGGAATATGAGCTTTTTGATTAGCTATAATGCTTCATCGATTAATGGATTCTCATATTCAAAACTGAAGTCCTTTTGGAAGTTCGCAGTGAGCAGGTCCCAATCAGTGAGTTCATTGCGCAACTCCAGGTCGAGGTACCATTTTTCTGGGATACCCGCATCCAATGTATGTACAAATAAATGTACCCATTCTGTAGGTGGTCTTCCCACCCATGCCTTTGAACATACTTCAATATGCTGACTAGGGTATGTTTGTCCATTATACTTTTCGAAGGGTAAAGTAACCCTTTCGGCGAACCGGATCTGCATCTTAGTTCTGCATTGATCCCAAGTGGTCAATGTCTTCTTATGTGCATTCCACCATATGGCAAGTGTATCATGCAATGCTATATATAAGGCTGGTAGTCTATGCTCATCTAGTATAGCTACAGTATATTCCCTTATGAAACTGTAAAAATTAGCAGAACCATCATATGTGGGAATAGGACTCACCTCTTTTCCGATCCAGCGCAGTGATTTCGTAACCTGCGCACATCTTCTTGCTGATACTTCATGCATGCGGCTTTTCCAATTCTCCAGTCCTGTATCCGAGTCAGAGATACAAGAAGTGTCACACCACCAGCTAAGCATACCGTCCGCAATAAGATTAATGTAGTCTTCCTTGTTCGCGGTCAGCTGGTGTAGTCGGTCTAAATCTTGGGCTTGGGATTCCTCCTGAATTGGATCACTTTATCTGTCACCATCTTTAGGATCCAATGGTGCGATGACCATAAGATGCTTCCCTTCAAAGATCATCTTCTTTGTCTTCAAGTTTATGATAGCCAAGTTATCCATAGCCCAATCAATTCCCAATATTGTTGGAAAAGGTTGACTATCATCCACAATTTCAATAACTTCAAAGTCTGCATGACTTTGTACTCTGTCGATGTCAACTACTACATTAGCTAAGCGGCCAAAAGGTATGACCTTCTCTTGATTAGCCATTCTTAACTGGATTGGTGACCAGAGAAACTTTGGTCGATCCATCTACTGCCATGTCTGCTTAGTCAAGACATTCACTTCTGATCCCAGATCGAGGATGACTTTATCCATTTCAAAATATCCTATCTGTGCAGTGAGCCTCATCTCTCGGCCTATTCTTTTATGCTTCCTTATATGATGTACAACACTATCTGGAGTCTCTGTTGCAATCTGAGGTTCATACTGGCTGATGAGCTTCTGGAGCTGTACTATGGCTTTCTCACTTTTTAGTAACTTCATGCAGCTTTGCAAGAACTGCGCAATAGAAGTACGAACATCTGTCCCAGTGCTTGTTTTATCATAAGGAGCCGGCATGTCTTCAACATGCAGTGTTTCACTGCGCAGCGGGATCCTTGATGGCTTATCTGCTGGTTCTCTAAAGGTATCTCGCACGTCAATGAAGATCTCCTTGTTCTTCTGCAAGTTAAGAGGGGGTGCTTTTCCTGGAGCTTTCCTTATCCATACTATTTCAAGGGGTTCCTTCTTCATATGTGCCTCCCCTGATGTTGAGGCTTTCGCTCCTCCATTGCGTCCTGTCTCGACGCCACTGCGCGTGACCACATTGATGCTCGGATCCACTGGACATTTGGATTCGGATCCTCTGTTCGTCTTCTCTTCTGTATTTCCACCTCTAATACTGGGAAATCTTCAACAACATGCTCAAATGATTTACAATAATTGCACGTGGTGCATGGGTTAACACAATCTCTAGATACGTGACTGGGTTGGCCACAATTTTAACAAATGACTTGGCTGCGGCCTCTTCCCTGCGCCAAACCAACATTTCTTCCTCTACTACAGTATCCACCACCACAACCTCTGTATCCTCCTTAGTCATATTGTGTGTCATCTTGCTTAGGATGATTTTCTTCCTATACGCGGTATACGCCAGTGCCTCTCATTGCGTCCATATCTCATTTTCTTTCATTCATTAATTCATATGCGCGGCAGTTGGATTCATCATGTCCAACTGATTTACAGAAAATGCAGTATAAATTCTTAGGAGTTTTCACATATTTCTGGATGAGGTAACAGTCTTCAGGTCTATGTCCCGTGGTTCTGCAAATTTCACACCATGGGGCCTGATTTTGATTTAATGGGTTAGGTGCAGCACTGTTAAGATAGTTGTGGAATAGAGGGAAATGCTCGTGGTCATGACCTTCTCCTTTACAAGCTATACACCAGACCTCCTGTCTAGGTTCATATCTTTGTTCTTTACCATTTTTCATACTTTGGAGTTCAAGTGTCAGAGTGGTCAGCTGGTTCTGGATCTAAGACATCCCAGAACTAGTATCACCAATCGGTGAAGCTTCCAGCTTCATTGCGATTTCCAAGGCCTCTGCCTGTGATAGAACCTTCTGTTGCATCAATGGTAATCTAATATGGGGTAACAACGCAACAATGAACCATTCTTTATGTTGTTCTGGCTGTATAACAAAACTTACTTGGTCTAGCAAGGTCTTAAACTTTTGATCAAATTCCCAGACCGTTTCAGTTGGTCTCTGCTTTATTTCCTTTAACTCAGTTATACACTAAGATTCAGACTTTGGTTTCTTGAACTCATCCACCAGCGCGGATTTAATTTCTGCGAGGGTTCTGGGCTGTATTTGAGAATATTTCATAAACCAGTTTAAATCTTTGTCTCTAAAGGTGGTGATGAGTTGTGCTTGCTTCACGGCATCATCCTGGATTTGTCTTACACTCCATACAGCTTCACAAAGCAACCAATGTTGATTAGGGTCTTCTAGGCCAGTTCCTTTGAATATTGGCAGTTTCATATCCGCGTTTTCCATTGTCGGGTTAGTTTGTGGGGCACTCTAGTTAGTGCGCGACTACCGTAAAGGGATCTGTGCAGTGAACACAAATGGGACTATCGGGAGGGACGAACTAGGTTGACTAATCTACGGGGTGGGCTCCGTAGCGGGTGGGTTCTGCGATAAGGGTGGCATGGTTTGTGCAGCCGGCGGATTCTCAGGGGTAAATGGTTGTGCAAGTTCGTTATCAAGGTCACAAGGGATCTCAGTATCTATATGAAGTTTAGGACCAATAGGATTCTTATTAAATTTATATCTCTTGCCACTTCTAAGGGTATGTGTCTCTTTGTTAGAATCAATATATGTACTGTTTATCATGACAGACTTCAAGAATATTACTGCATTCTTAAAACACCTTTCTCAGCTAATAGCATCTTAATGTATAGACTGAGATTGTTCAAAAAATTACCTTGGAATCGTCCAAAAAATTTTGCTTCTCCTTGGCTATAGGATTTGAGTGTGTCTATAGCAAATTCTGTTACAAAGCCTTCTAGCATATGATCAACCCAATAATCAACTGCGCGTGACAATGGGCTGTCTAACACTTTGAGCTGTGCTGTGAGGTCAGGATTCCACTCTGTGGGTACTCCTCCTTGGAAACAGGTTTTCTTCTCTGCCAGTTGCGAGATCCACGAATGTAGCTCGTTAGGGAATGATGCCCAGAAAATATCATGAATATCGTCAAACAAATATCTCTTTGACCACTGTGTGTCACTTAAGCATGGATGTCTATTCTCTTGTCTTTTAAAATCTCTTATAGTCTTGTCCCACCAAGCTTGGATTTCTGTCTTTTCAGGATGCCAATAGTCAGATCCTTCGGGGAACTGATATTCTTCTTCACACATCATGATTGCAACTCATCATGGATTCTAGCATGGAAACGAAACCATTTGTTGTCTTAGAATGACCCAGAGGTTTCCAATTAGACCCAGGTTCTTTGTGGTTCTCCCTTTTGACCAACAAAACCCCTTCGCACTGGCCCTTTCGGCAACAACCTACGAGCAGGATGAGGTCTCACCCGAGGTGTATCTTATGGGGTACTGCAGAATCAAGTTTCCACAGTAAATGATGAGTTGTTTATATGAACAAGTTGCGCAGCGCAGGAAAGAAGGAGTGTGCTGCGGGTCAAAGCGATGCGGTACGCAGCAGGATCTACGCTGCGAGTGACTACGGTGCGGTGATGGAAACACTGCGGGCCTCACTAAGGGCTTCTCGCTGCTACGAATCTTCTATTGGAACTGCGAATCAACCACACTTATCCTCTACTTGGAAGATCTCAAAAAGGTTAAGGAACTGAGATGAATATCACCCATCCATCCATTCAGGCATTTACTGATTATCTTTCTAGCATTCATTCAAGGATTTAGATTATTACAACGTGAACTGAAATGATAGATGCAACTAACCATGCTGCGTTCCTTCACTGTGTTTAAGAAAGTATTAAACTTAAATGACTGATTCACAATATTAACATATAATTGAAATGTTCGCCATTCATCTGTTCCTATGGAACCTAGCATATCATTCCCAAACTTCTCTTATTGGTAAATGCATATCAAAGTTCTCCTATTATAGCATGCAATGAAACATTCAAACGTTCATTCTACAGACAATACAGACAGTCATTCATTCATAAAACATAATCGCATAACACAGGATTTAATGTGGTTCACTTCCCCGGATGGAAAGCTACGTCCACACGAATGGTTGGTAATATATTTCTTTCAAAATGGATGGGACAACCGTTCTTAGTCTGCACACTCAGCTGCAGACTCTCCTTTCTCTTGGCTAGGTCTCTATGCACATAGTTGCAGAGCCTTTACAATATTCTCAGCTCGGAGAGATTTCTCAATACAAAAGTTATATCATGATTACTCTAGCAACTAGCATCTAGCCCCTAAAAATAGAGCAACAAGAACCAACAACAACCCCATCCCATACAAAATTGTCTTCTTAAATAGATCATGCACGAAGGTCATGTCTGTACAATGTCGAAGACCTAAAACCCAAAACCCTAAGGGTTTCCAAAACTGCACTGGTTTTCCAAACCGGCTTGCTGGCTCCTAGTAGCGTCTTCTTGATCATGGTGGATCTCCACGTCCTCATCCTGTCGCTATCGGCCTTCCTGTCGCACGCGTGCCTACAGGTTGCTTCTGCCAAACCGTTTCTCTCTAACGGTTTTACCTTCTAAGCATGCCAAACGTCGCTTTCCTTAATAGCCCACACGTGGCCGCCTTCCTGATTTGCTTATGTCCGCTGCTTGGCAATCCTGGAATATCTTTCCAAAAATGGCTGCTACTGGTCCAACTGGTACCTGCACCTGATACTTGTCCAGCACTTCGCTTTGCTGGCTCCACGTGGCCTCCTAACTCCGCAGCACTGCTTCTACGCAGTACTGGTCTTCACATCACGGCCAAAACTTCGATGTTGCGCGCAACTCCGCAGTCTGGTCAAAAGTTGGATGTTGCGCGCAACTTCTCAGCATCCTCAATACTTAGCCAAGATTGTATTTCTGAGCTGTGCTTAGCTTAGCTTTCCCTACTTTTCTAAAAAAGGTGTTTCCAAATCTTTGTCTCAACCTGGGCCCAACAATATCCTTTCTTCATTTGCGAAGAATGGGGTTCCCTTCTCCGAGTCAACAGTCCTTCGTTTTTCCACCCCAATCTTTTCACTTTCCATAACCCACACATGCCTTCTTGGCATAGTTTTACCATCTCACTCACATGCAGTGCAATTGAGGTGTTATCAAAATTTACAATGGCGTTTCACCCGAAACCCATTTCCAAAGCATGGGATCCTTCCCATCTAGTTTGGCTTTTGGAGGCCATCATACATGGTCTTCCTGCAATGTGTCATCCTGGCACACATATCAAATAGCCAAATAGTCAACAACATTTAACAATAAACTTCAAATATGATTGTTCCATAACCAATCAATAGCATTAATAATTAAATTCAATATGAATTTGCAATTCTGTTTACTACAGAAATTGGTTTGCTTAGCAATGAGGCTATCCTCATATTGTTTGGCTCTCGTGAGTGGTATCACTCTGTCCATTATGGTTTCACCCTCGCTACCATACATGAACATCCACCTACAACATGCCCTCCTGACACAATTTTATATAAGCCAAACGGTGATTAGCAATTATAAGCAAATTCTCAAATCTGAAATCTACAAATCTGTTTTCCTACAGAAATTAGATTTGCAACCATGAGATGATTCTCATAAACCTAAATCAGACAATTTTCAGATTTGTTTCATGCATAAGTTACAACCATGAGAACCTCCTCATAACCTTTGGCTTCTGTACAAGGTAGATCCCGGTCTTTACTATGGACTTATCCTCATAGCCATATGCAAGACTTTTCTACCTGCAATATGAACTTCAATCAGCCAAACACATTGTGAGTATCTATGCATATAATCCTTTCATTGCTACAACAGTCACTGAAGTGATCTCAGAATTATGACACTCAATAATTCAAACACCTTCATCTGTTAATATTTGAAATGCAATGAAATATATATGTGTCTATATATGCATCATTATCATAATAAAATTGCAAGACACGGGTACACTGTTCATGCAATTTAAATAAACTGTAAATACTCATTACTTCACAGCCATATCATTTTTATGCAACTCTATCCTTCCAACAGAGCACTCTGGTAGCCCATCAACATGTCTACCTTCTTCATGCAATCATTCTCCTTAATTCACAGCAGCTCATGAAATGGTCTCAGGATTAACAATAGTCCACCATTTCATCTATTATCTAACTGCATTGAAACATATATATGTCACACGCATGCATTCACACAATGCGTCTCAACATGTGCACCCACACATATGCATGCACATCCACAACATTTACATAGTCTTTTAATGTGCATTCACTCAATGCATAACCCATCCATACAACCTTGCATTAATCCATGAAGAATATGCATTCCAACATATTATGGCCTAACCATGCTTGTCTCATATGGCATACACTACAACAGGACCATAAGTCATCACTTGCTTTAGTTGTTAAACTCACAACTGACATACACAAATGGGATGATATAATTTCATATAAATGCATTGATATTTCTAAGAACTATAGGGTGCAAGGCTCCTTTCCATCACTTACCCACACCTCATCATACTTGGTAGGTTGACATTCACATTCAAGCACTCAATACCACATGCAAATCAATCAACATAGTTAAAACATAGTTGCAGGGATCTCACCAAATCCTTTTTCAGCATTCATGCAATTAAGCACAGTTAACCCTTACCTGCATGGTGTTGATGTATATGTAACTTCGGAATGTATTTCATCTATGTCTTTCATATATATTTATTGTACCCTTATTAGAGATGTGTTATTCCTCTATAAGGAAGTGCCGTCATGTGGATTGAAAAGTGTCGCAAGTGTGTGTACTTGTCGATGGGTTATTATACCACCATGTGTGGGGTTGGCCCTGAAATATATATATTATATCGTGTATGTACCTAGATAGACAAGTCGGCCCCATAAGGTCACTGGGAAAATAGGTTAGTATAAATAGAGATTAGGAGATCTCTATTTAGATCATTCGGAAAGTCATATCTCTCTCACTCAGAAAGTGGCACACTAGTGAGGAGGATGATCATCTGCTTCTAGGAGACTATCTCAAGTGTATTTTGGTTGTACTTTGGTTGAGCCATTGCTCTCTCTATCTCTGAGGAAGTTGTGGGGTTTTTCACCTTAGGGTTTTCCCCACGGAAACTCTGTGTCTCTTGTCTCTCATGCTTTTGATTCTTGTGATGTTTGTCATGCTTATTGTGATTGTTATGCATTGATATACTATATATGTTATTCTCTCAGTGAATATCCTAGAGTATTGTGAATTAATGCTCAAAATTTAACATGGTATCAGAGCTAACCTGAGAAGAAGACATTTTGCAGTGACGAAAACTTGAGTTTCTTGTTTATTGGGTTCCTCTCCACAGATTTTGGAAAAGCAATATAGTAGATTGACTCTACTCATCAAGGAGAATCTATCTGTCCAATCAGAATTCAATTATGAGCATTTTTAGATTTGGCCCTAAAAATTAGGGTTTCCACAAAAATAGGAATTTTTTAAATCTGAAGACATAGTTGGAAGCTCCTTGCAAAAATCTAAGTTTAGAGATTTGGATCGAGATTTTTGGCTGGGTATATCTCCAGGAAACTCAAACCCTAATTCAAGGCTCTCCCCAGTGAACCCGGGAGGACAAAAAGGAAAATCTGAAGGGTAAAGCTTTGCTGATCTCAAATTCTGAATAGACCAAGCTGATCAGCTCATCAAGGCACATATTTCTATCCTTTCAGAAAATTGAAATTCACATTTTGAATTTTTAGGTTTTTTTCGACAAACCCTAATCCGGGACCAGATCCAATTTTTAGCATTTCAAGTGGTAAGACCTAAATCTTTTCTATTTCCATTTGAAGTACTCTTTAAGATGTCTCACCACACCAAGCTTGAGGATAAGCTTGAAGGAGCTGATAACTTCCAAGCTTGGAAGTATAGGATTGGGTTAATCCTGGAAGAGAATGAGTTGGACTCATATGTAAAAGAAGACATCCCTATCCCAGAGGATGAAGAGGCTAAGGTATTGCATAAGAAAAACTTGGTCAAGGCAAAGATAATCATTGCTGATTCTATCAAAGACCATCTCATACCCCATGTGTCTTCTCTAAAGACACCCAAGGAGATGTTTGACTCTTTGACCAAGCTATTTGAAGGGAAGAACATAAATCGGAAGATGACCCTGCGGAACCAATTGAAAGGAGTAAAGTTTCAGAATGGAGAAACCATTCAATCTTATTTTTCAATGGTCTCCCAGATCAAGGAACAACTAGAAGCAGTGGATGAAATGGTGGAGAATGGTGAAGAGGTGATGACCACTCTAAATGGCCTACCTAGGTCATGGGATTTCTTTATTCAAGGAATTTGTGCAAGGAAGAAGTTGATCTCCTTCAATAGATTGCAGGAAGAATGCTCTCAAGAAGAAGCTAGGCTTATGGCCCGAGAAGAAAAGATGGGAAATGAAGATCAAGCTCTCAAAGCACATGCCAGGAAAGGAAAGTCCAAGAAGGAATCATCTCATAACAGGAGATTCTCACACCACCATTATCATAAAGATAAGAAATATCTCAGATGCTTCAATTGCAATGAGAAGGGACACTTTGATTCAGATTGTCCCAAGAAGAAGAAAGACAACAAAAACAACTTCAATAAGAAGAAGAAGAATAACAAAAGAAGATATCATGCTCATGCTACCAAAGATGATGAACCCCCAAAGAAGAAGGCTAGGGCAGAAAGTGATAGTGATGATGACTCATCAAGTGAAGAAGAATATGTTCTAATTTCTGCTCTCACAGGTACTACCTCCCATGGTTGTAATGATTGGTTGATTGACAGTGGGGCTTCCAAACACATGACTGGGTTTAAGGAATCTTTTGTGAATCTATCTGAACATGAATCACCCCATAAGGTGAAACTTGAGGATGATTATCAATACCCAATCAAAGGAAGTGGTGAAGCCTCCTACAACCTAGATTCTGGAAAATATTTGAAGATGAAAGAAGTCCTTTATGTCCCTGGGCTCAAGAAGAACTTACTCTCCATCTCTACATTGGATGCAAAACGTATGAGGGTTGCATTTGTGGATGGCCAAGTCCTAATGTGGCCAAAGGAAAAGAACATAGATGATGCAGTAGTGATTGGAGAGCAAGAGGGAGGTTTGTATAAATTGAAGGGACAACCTGAACATGCCATGGTACATGAATCCATGGAGCCAAGTGAACTTTGGCATAAAAGACTTGCTCATATGCACTATAGGGAACTTCCAATTGCAAGCAAGGTTGTAGAGGGTCTTCCTGAAATCAAGACCAAACATGAAGGTGTTTGCAAAGGATGTGCAAAAGGTAAGAACATTAAGAAGGCTTTCCCAAGCAGCGAAATCAAGGCAAAAGACATCCTGGAAATCATCCACTCAGATGTATATGGTCGTATGTCATCCAGTTCTCTGAGTGGGTATGTTTACTATGTCTCATTTATTGATGACTTCTCCAGGAAGACTTGGGTATACTTCTTGAAGAACAAAGATGAGGTGTTTGATAAATTCAAGTAATTCAAAACCTTGATGGAGAATCAAATTGACAAGAAGATCAAAACATTCAGATCTGACAATGGTGGAGAATTCACCTCAGGTGACTTCAAGAAGCTTTGTAGTGATTCAGGGATTAAGAGGGAGTTGACTGCTCCTTATAATCCTCAACAGAATGGAGTTGCAGAAAGGAAGAATAGAACAATCATGGAAGCAACAAGGGAAATGCTGCATGACCAGGATCTACCTATGCATCTATGGGCAGAAGCAGCTAGAACAACTATATATGTGCAGAACAGAACACCCCACAAGATATTGGACAACAAGACTCCAGAAGAGGTCTTTTCTGATAAGAAACCTGAAGTCATCCATCTCAGAATATTTGGTTGTCCAGTATACACTCATGTCCCAAAGGAAAAGAGGACTAAACTAGATCCTTAAGGAAAGGAGGGTATCTTCGTGGGTTACAGTAAAAGCTCAAAAGCTTACAGAATATACTTTCCAGGGTTCAAGAAGATTGATGTCAGTAGGGATGTAACATTTGATGAAAACTCAACATTCATCAAATCAAGGAAGGCACCTATCGAAGTTTATGAAGAACCTAAGGAAACTAGATTTCAAGACACTACCATGACTGAAGCAGTTCCAGAAGTTGTTCGTGAGTTTGAAGATTCACAAGAACCTGTACATCCACCCAGTGAGGATAACTCTCACAAAAGGAAACCTGCATGGGTTAGAGAGCTCATTCAAGATGCAGAAAGATTTGGCATTCCAGAAGAAGAACATAGAGCAAAGAAGAGAACCAGATCACATACCAGCTATGTTTCTTTACTCTGTGACATTATGAACAAAGAGCCTTCCAGTTATGAAGAAGTAGCAGAAAAGAAAGAATGGAAGGATGCCATGGTTGAGGAATACCAATCAATAATGAAGAATGATGTTTGGGATGTTGTACCAAGACCTAAAGAGAAGTATGTTGTGACTTCTAAATGGATCTACAAAATCAAGCATGCTGCAGATGGCAGTGTAGAGAAATACAAAGCAAGATTCATAGCTTGTGGCTTCTCTCAGAAAGAGGGAGTAGATTATGAAGAAACTTTTGCACCTGTATCCAGGTATACTTCCATCAGAACAGTACTTTCCCTGGCTACAGCGATGAAATGGAAAATACACCAGATGGATGTCAAGACTACTTTCTTGAATGGTGTAGTTGAAGAGGAAGTATATGTGGAGCAGCCACTCGGTTTCGAAATACATGACAGGGAGTCATATGTGTGCAGATTGAAGAAAGCCTTGTATGGCTTGAAACAAGCTCACAGAACTTGGTATGGTAGGATGGATAGTTTCCTATCTAGTTTGGGCTTTACCAAGAGTAAAGCAGATTCCAACCTTTATTACAAGGTTGAGGAAGGGAATCCTGTGATTCTACTCCTGTATGTGGATGACTTATTTGTAATAGGAGATGACAGATTGATTGCAGATACTAAGAGAAAGCTTGCTGCTGAGTTCAATATGAAAGATTTGGGAATGATGCATTATTTCCTAGGTATGGAGATGTGGCAGAGTACAGGTGGGATCTTCCTTGGTCAAGGGAAGTACACAGTAGATATCCTGAAGAGATTCGGGATGATGGATTGCAAGGCCATGGCCACACCTATGGCATCGAATCTGAAGCTTCTATGTGATGCTTCATCTAAGCCGGTTGATGTCTCTATGTATCGTCAGATGATTGGGTCCTTGATGTACCTGACGAACACGAGACCAGATATTTTCTTTGCACTGAACACATTGAGTCAGTTCCTGACAGATCCGAGGAGTGTTCATCTGGTTGCTATAAAGCATGTTCTGAGGTACCTGAAGGGTACAGTGGATTATGGGCTCAAGTATGAGGCAAATCAAAAGTTTAACCTGCAGGGTTATGTTGATTCCGATTGGGCTGGCAGTGCTGTAGATAGGAAGAGCACATCTGGGTGCTGCTTCAGTATGGGATCAGGTGTGATCTCTTGGTTTAGCAGCAAGCAGTCCTGTGTAGCACTGAGTACAGCTGAGGCAGAGTATGTTGCAGCCTGTTCAGGTAGTTGTGAGGCAGTATGGCTACGGAAGCTACTGTCTGAATTATTTGATCTCCTGTTGGATGCTACTGGTATCTTCTGTGATAACCAGAGTTGTGTGAAGCTGTCCGAGAACCCAGTGTTTCATGACAGGTCGAAACACATAGAGATCAAATATCACTATATCAGGGATATGGTGCAGAGAGGAGCTGTGAAGCTCTTGTATGTTGCGACGGATGAGCAGATTGCAGATGTGCTGACGAAGCCACTAGCCAGGGTGAAGTTCGAGTACTTCAGAGAGAGGCTTGGTGTTCTTCGGATTGATGACACTTCGAGGAAGAAGTGATGGACACATTTGCTGAAGCCATTCCAAGCATGTTGGAAGGAGGATCCTTCACATGGCTGTGGATGTAAGCGCTAGATGATGAGCATCAGGATGATGTTCTGGTTTCTGCTTTGTATGATCAGTTGGATCATTTTTATATGTATGTATGTATGCATCATGTTGGATGATGGATATGATCAGTTGGATCATTTATATGTATATGTATGTACTCATCATGTTGGATGCTGGATATGATCAGTTGGATCATTTATATGTATGTACGCATCATGTTGGATGCTTGGACCATGTATCTGTATATGTATCAGGTGGATACATTGTATGATTAGGTAGATCATGTATGTTGATATGTATCATGTATTTATATTTGTATCAGGTGGATACACTGTGTGATCAGGTGGATCATGTATGATGATATGTATCAGGTAGATACTTGGTATGCATCAGGTAGATGCATTGTATGATCAGGATGATCATGGATGACGAGCTTCAGGATGTTGCTCTAGATGACATGCAGCAGGATGTTGCAGTGATGATGATCAGGATGATCATGTGTACATCAAGATGATTTATGGTGAGTATCAGGTTGATACTCTGTGGCCAGGGAACAGGTTGTGCAGATAAGCATGTAATTTGTGCCCTGGGAGATTTGCAGATAGTCTTTCGAGGTTTTGCCTACAGCATGTAATTTGTACCCTGGGATATCTGGCAAATGCTCTTTCGAGGTTTTGCTTGGGAGGACATATAATTTGTGCCCTGGGAGATCTGCAGATAGTCTTTCGAGGTTTTGCCTATGGCATGTAATTTGTGCCCTGGGATATCTGGCAGATGCTCTTTCGAGGTTTTGTCCTATGGCATGTAATTTGTGCCCTGGGAGATCCGATAGGTTGAGCCGTGTGCTCGTAATCAGTCCTGGTATGCTCTTTCGAGGTTTTGCCATGACCACATGTAATTTGTGCCCTGGGAGATCCGATAGGTTGAGCCTTGTGCTCGTAATCAGTACTAGGATGCTCTTTCGAGGTTTTGTGGTGACCACATGTAATTTGTGCCCTGGGAGATCCGATAGGTTGAGCCTTGTGCTCGTAATCAGTCCTAGGATTCTCTTTCGAGGTTTTGTGGTGGGGTCACATGCAATAAGTCCTAGAGATCTGGACAGGATGAAAAAGGCCTCAGATGCTCTTTAGGGTTCTTGCTAGTCAAGAGACTCTTTTAAGGTTTTGTGACGCACGTAATAAGTCCTGAGATTTCCACAGTATGGCCAGTGATGATGAAGACCTGCAGGTGGTGGGCCTGCATCCAGTATGAAAAAGGACTGGCTCTGTAGAACTTCCTATGACGAGTAGAGTCAGAGATTGGTTGAGATAGCAGCAGCAGTGACAATGATGATGATGATGCATCGATGATGATGATCCCGAGAAGAAGACTTGTCTAGCAGATCTGTGTCGAGAAATACCTTCCTAGTTAAGACAGAGTGTTGATGTATATGTAACTTCAGAATGTATTTCATCTATGTATTTCATATATATTTATTGTACCCTTATTATAGATGTGTTATTCCTCTATAAGAAAGTGTCGTCATGTGGATTGACAAGTGTCTCAAGTGTGTGTACTTGCCGATGGGTTATTAGACCACCATGTGTAGGGTCGGCCTTGAAATACATATATTATATTGTGGATGTACCTAGCTAGACAAGTTGGCCCCATAAGGTCACTGGGAAAATAGGTTAGTATAAATAGAGATCAGGAGATCTCTATTTAGATCATTCGGAAAGTCATATCTCTCTCACTCAGAAAGTGGCGCACTAGTGAGGAGGAGGATCATCTGCTTCTAGGAGATTATCTCAAGTGTATTTTGGTTGTACTTTGGTTGAGCCATTGCTCTCTCTATCTTTGAGAAAGTTGTGGGGTTTTTCACCTTAGGTTTTTCCCCACGGAAACTCTGTGTCTCTTGTCTCTCATGCTTTTGATTCTTGTGATGCTTGTCATGCTTATTGTGATTGTTATGCATTGATCTACTGTATATGTTATTCTCTCAGTGAAGATCCTAGAGTATTGTGAATTAATGCTCAAAATTTAACATTAATCCATGAATACTATGCATTCCAACATATTATGGCCTAACCATGCTTGTCTCATATGGCATACACTACAACAGGACCATAAGTCATCACTTGCTTTGGTTGTTAAACTCACAACTGACATACACAAATGGGATGATATAATTTCATATAAATGCATTGATATTTCTAAGAACTATAGGGTGCAAGGCTCCTTTCCATCACTTACCCACACCTCATCATACTTGGTAGGTTGACATTCACATTCAGGCACTCAATACCACATGCAAATCAATCAACATAGTTAAAACATAGTTGCAGGGATCTCACCAAATCCTTTTTCAGCATTCATGCAATTAAGCATAGTTTACCCTTACCTGCATGGCTGTTATTAAAATCGCTTGATGTTACCTGGTCAGTTAGACTCTTACCAAGGCTACTCAATCTTTTTTCCAACATCATGATCACGGATTTGTTGCACCATCCTCTCTTCATAAGGTTGTTGGTCTTGTGCAACAACGTCATCAACTTCTTTAGCCATGCTTTGATTGTATTTTTTCCTACAACCAATGCGGACACAACTAATTATTAGCAACCACGATAATTATCTCAAGTGGCTCATTGCATATGTAAAACCTCACTAGTTTACCGATATGCAATATCCTATTCATGCACAAACATTTTCACATGCATTGTGCAATGTTTATTAATGTGCTATCTAGTGCATATTCATTTTATCTATGTAATTTCTTGCATTTTCAACATTCTTATGCCATAGTTTATATGCATGACAATTTCATAATTATAATTACAATAGAAAAACATGGGTTAAGGAATTCTCCCCTTCCAATCCCTCATCGTAGCATGGAATCCCTTTTCCATATCATAGCTGGTCCGGTTTCCTTCCAGTCATGCAATTATAGAAATTGCCCATACTGACAACAATTGTTTTTGTCAAAACAGCCACTGGCACTCTTCCGCACCAAATATCTATGATATATGCGGACCTCATTCAAATTCTGGTCATGCATCCCTCTTCTCCTCTGGATAAGATTTCCAACACCTATCCTCGTGCTCCATTCCGATCTAGAACATGGAATTTACATTCTTTCAAAAATGCAAACTTTGCCCAAATTTTTTGCACTTTTACACAGCTACAATGTGTTCTGAAAGGCCAACTTCAGCTGCTTGTAGAAGCAAATTTAGAAAGAATCATGAAAACTTATCTACCAGATGAAGGTATTCCATATAACAAGGAACACTCAACAACCTTCGGATCCTTGTTCTGATGCACCAGTCAAATTCTATAAAATTCGGGGTTTGGCTACTTTTCACTTTTCACTTTTCCCCCAAAATCTCAAAATTTGGCCAAAAATGGCTATCTCCCAATCTATGCATTTATGGAAAATATTCGTCTAACGGAAACTGTCTGTCTTAATGTGAAGATGAAATGTATAGTTCAGTAAAATTTTTGATTCCAACATCTAGGGTCACTTTTAATGTCCACCAGCTTTTCAAAATCCCCAAAAAGTGGCCCAGAACAATGCTTTTTGGCCTTCTTGCACACCCCGACTCCACATCCTTTGGAGTTCAGCTCCAAGATTCCAAACTTAACACTGTTCCTTCTCCATGGCCGTGCCATATCAATTTCAGCTCAATCCGACCTTTCGTCAAGCCTCAGGATACCGTCTTACAAAAGTCACTATTCTCCATTTTCTGTCAAATTGGAGCATACTGGGTTCAGGACCCTCTTTGGTTCTTTTGTGGCCTTCGTTAATGGCCTCCGAGCCCCACAGGAATCATCCCATTCTGAGCATGACTGCTCCTACCCAAAAATCAAGTTTTGGGCTCTACTTTTTTTTTTCTCCTCCCATCGCTGGTCGCGGCTCAACCTCTGCGACCGTCATTGGTCTTAACCTTAACTCCGCCGCCCTTGGTGTTGGATTTAACCCTAAAATTGTCGTTGCATCGTAGGTTTTAACCTTAAAGTTGCCACCTGCATCGCAGATTTTAGCCCTAACTTCTATGACCGTTTCTCCAGTGTTTCCACCGATCGGCGCTGGTTTTAACCCTAACTTCTGCGCCCGTTTCGGCGGTTCTGGCCTTATCTTCACCACCCACAAGCCTTTGCTGCTGTGACCGCGTCGCAAATTTAACCTTGATTTCACTGCGTGCGTCGCATAAATTAACCTTAATTTAGTCGCGCGGATCGCAGAAATCAACCTAAATTTCGCCGCGCGCGTCGCAGAAATTAACCTTAATTTCACCGCGCGCATCACAAAATTTATCATTAATTTCGCCGCCGTGTCGCATAAAGTTAGCCTAATTTTTGCCGCTGAGTCACAGAAATTAACATTATTTTCGCTGTGCACATCGCAGAAATTAACACTTATTTCGCCGCGCGCGTTGCAGAATTTAACACTTATTTCGCCGCGCGCGTTGTAGAATTTAACACTAAAATTGGCGACAGAGTCTTAGGCAAAATTTCAAAACACTTAGAAAATTTTCAAATTTTTCAAAAATAGTTAGAAATTTTTTCTGAAATATTTCTGTCTTTTTTTATGTTTAGTGTTGGACAGAAGGCATACTTACTTCTGCGACTGTGATAGGTAGCCCATGAAGGCCCAATGCTGCAACCAACAGCTCTGATACCATTTTGTCACGGTCCCCCCCATGGACCCAATTCAAGGGAACATGATGTTGAATTCTGGGCTTTCACATATTCTCAGCCAAATTCATTAGATTCACATTCATTGAAATAAAGAGTGTGCAGATGCAAATTAAGCCAAAATGCACAGCAGAATTAAAACTCATTCACACACATATCGTATGCATACAACATATAAAAAACAGTCCCCAATTTAAACATTGCAGAAGTAAATGCATAGACAGAAAAACACTTATCTTCATTGTGCAATTGTCCCCAAACAACTAGCTATGTTGCTGCAACGTTTCACCCAACCATAGGCCAGTTGTGTTCATCCATCTCTCAACAAAACTGCCACCCCCGAGCTAGGCATGATTCTTACAAGGAAAAGGGGACATTCAAGCTCATGCACAGCCAAAGCAATAGATACCCATAACCCCTACCCCAACATACTCTTACACATAGCGAACTCAGAAATTGGGCATGGATACACCTTCCCAACAAGGGTATTTTACAAAACAGGCTCCATGGGTTTTTCTCCAAATCGTGGGTCACCAAAATGGACTGTGGAAAGGGAAATTCGTCCCTAGGGAGCAACCCAATTTCTCCCACATGTTATGAGCATTTGAAATGGCCAAAATGGCCTCATTGAAACCCCAAATCGATCTGTTCTTTTCCCCATTGGTAACCAAAACAAAAATGCCCTTCCCAGCTTGAAAGATGAAGGAAAACACAGGAAATCCATAGAGAAAAACGCCCAGGTAGCTCCAAAAACATGAGAGAGGCAAAACTGCCTGATGGGTAATGGCTTGGGGAGAAATTCATGGTTGTTTTCTTGCTCAAGAAGCAAAACATGTCTTTCCATGAAGGGTGGCTTGCCCATACTCGAATTTGGACAGCCATACCTCTCCATTCCCAAGGCATTAACTGCCTCAACCAACTCTTGGGGAGAATGAATGATTGGGTACAAAATTCAACATGGGTAATTGAGGGTTTGATGGGTTCTCTCATTGACACTTGGCTTGACTTGATTGACTCAAGGGTTTGAATGTTTTCCCTCCCAATTCCTTATAAAATCATGCCCCCATCTCTTGTTGCATTGCATAGCTAGCTGTGGGTATTTTATTAAAATGCATATTTACAATTCCAATGTGCTTGGCTAGCACGTAAACCATATGCATCAATAAATCGATGGCAAGGCCTTGGCCTTGAGCTCCTCACCACGATTTTATAACAATATTACATTATTTAAATTTTAATACAATGGGGTCAAAATCGGGATATTACATCACTATAGGAGAGTCCTTCAATTGGGCTCTAATTCTATCAGTGGAACTCAAGACATCGATTGAGAAATATCAGAATACCACAGCTTCTATAAAACCTACTTTCTTCTACTCGGTTGATGTGATGGATGTCTTTTGTTTGGATTTTCAGTTTCCTTCCATGGGATGGAACTGGACTCTATCTGCACCGCCTGTCCATATTTATTGCTCTGCACTGTGGGCGGGAAATTTTATGCCTCTCATATATGATATTTTCGACCATTTCGTTGGCTCAATTCACTTGATGCTCTTCAAGGAGAATGCTCCCACCTTCTCTGAACATGCCAAGGAACTTGTCTCTACCATGGGTGACTGGTATGTAGGGGAATACTTCTCTTATGTCAGGATTTGGGATAGCAATACAACCCATATAATGATTAAAATTGTACCAGACAGATTGCTTCTAGAGGAAATATCTTTCTAGAGAATCATTGATGGTGTGTTCCCTAAACTGAATGGAGCCAAAAGAAGAGGGTGGCCTAAGTTCCCACTTCATCTTTGACCTCTGTTAATTCAAAATTCAACCCATGATAGATTACTTGGAAAGAATATTGCTACCCTGATACTTGGGAAATATCCAAAGAGAATGCATGATCCCAAATCATTTTTGGCAAATCATTTTGCACAAGAGCACATGAAAAGTGTTTATGCTCATCAGACTGACCTAGATGACTCAATCTACCAAGGAGTTGACTCATTTGCTGAGGTCTTGAACAAGACTTCTTCCCTGGAAGAAAATAATTTCATCTTTTAGTATCAACAAGAACACAAGACTAAGGTCTTGCAATACAAAAAATTTGAGATTCCACTTGATGAAAAGGTTCAGAAAGACAAGGCAGAAAAGAAAGCTCAGAAAGCAAGCACCCCTTTTGATGCTGACCTACCATGCAGACGAAAAGGGAAAGGCCCCTATTGAGGACATTCCGCAGCCCAAAAATTTGGCTAATCTCAATGCCTTGATCTAGCCGGCCGCTATGATGAAAAGGGAACTGATAGTGCTGACCTCGGCGGTGGAAATTCGGGTTGTTGCTGCAACAACTCCATCCAAAAAGAAAAAGATTGAAGTTACTATACCAGAGGTAACAATGATACATATAGAAGCTAGTGATGTGGAATATGAAACCCTTCCTTCCAAATTTTCATGCCCACTCGCCATTCTTGTCACCCTACAACAAGTTATTTATGTTACCCCCACCTCTTCTGATCCTTTGGAGAGCATAGTGATTGATGACTCTCTTCCTGACTTTCACTTTCCAGAGGTCACCATTGCCACAGTTATAACCTCTTCCTTACCATCAGGCACTCCAATTGTTTCACCTCCCATCTCATCACTTGATATAATAACTCCGGCACTCACATCAACTAAGCCACTGGTCATCCCTATGGTGGCTTCCCAAGAATCAGTCATGGCTCCAACCCCTGTTCCACTTACACAAGATGCTAAAATCCAAGTCCCTACTACACCTGTAGAAGCAGTTGTGATCCCAATTTCTGTCTCACTCCCAGAGATCATTGCTTTATTCTCTACTTCCTCCTCTTTACCATCAGTCTCCAATATCATTTCTCCTTCCATCTCCACCACCGAAATCACCATGCCTATTCCAACTTCTGTTGTATCCTAAACTGTACCTTTGGTCACAAAATCCTATGTGTCTACTTCCACAGTGGACATAGTGGCAGATTTTGGAGAAGATGTTGTGTCTTCATTGGGAGAATATTTCTACAGCAGGTCAAAGACAACAGTAGTGAAAAGGGGTACTAAAATACATAGGGAAGGGACTGTTCTGCAGGGCCCTATTCCCAACCAAGTAATTTGGAAGAACACATCCACTGATGTACAATAAGAAGAGCTTGAAACTGCTGCAGCAATGGGAGCCTTTGCAAGGGCCAATTATGACTCTGTCACCTCATTGAACAAGGAGATTGATGCTAAGCAACAAGAATTGCAGAAGCTCAGGCAGGAGCAGACTAAAATTAATGGAAAACATCAAACTCAACTACAAGAGTTGAAAAGTTAGCATGATAATCAGTTGAAAGACCTGCAAGTACAAAATGCATCTCTTCGGCAACAGCTACAGGAAGTACAAGTGCTAAATATAGGCTATGCTGAAAATATTACACTACTTGAGCAACAATTGAAATATTTAGTGGCCATGGAAGCTACCTCTTCTTTCTCTAGATTTTATAAGGAATAATTTAAGGAGCTAGCTCTTAAAATAAATGAAGATCATAAGAACCTTTTGGTTGAGCTATTTGAATGCTTGAATGAAATTCAGGAGACATATAATGTCTTTGAGCATCATTCTAATGTCCTTGAACAACATAATGAGAGAAGGGAAGAAGCAACTAGCGCTATTGAATATGTGGTAGATTGGAAGAAGTACATTAAAGATAAACTTGAATATATCCTTGTTCTGGACAACATCAAGTTTAAAAGGATCATAATCTCTTTGAAGTCATGGGAACATGCTTGTGAAACAATTGAGTCCACCATTCAAGAAGCACAAGCATTTTGTGGCAGGAGGTGGTATGCAGCTGACAATTTAATGATCATATTGGAATTTCCAACCTTGGACCTTATTGAAAGGTTTGCCACCTAGGATTACTATTGAGTAGGTTGATGAGAGATGTTCAAAATCCAAACAGCAAATTGAATAACTGGATTATATTCTCATTTATGATATTAAAGAATTAATTGAGGTACCCATCAGTTTAGGAATGAAGATCAACCTTTTTATACATGAATGGGATAAGGTGATGAAACGAGAGGTTGAGTCTTTCACTTGCAAGACCCAGCTGGCACTTGAGCTTGCTAAGTATCAGGATGTTGATGATTTGTTAGATGTATGGGCTAAGTGGCGGATTGCCCTTGGAAAGTATTAGATTAGTGATATTTCGTAATCCATGTTTTTATGGGAAATCCGTCCTTTGTTATTTGATGTAATTATTATTTAAGGGGATTTAGATCTCATAGTGGGGGATGGAGAAAATCACCAGAGGATATCTCGAGATGCTCTATTTTCTTGAGGATTTGTAATTTTTTGCAAACTTAATGAAATTCAGTCAGTTTCTTTTGGCCATCTCTTTTGCATATTTGTCAAATTTCTTTGATATGTTCTGATTTCTCACTTCGATCATTGGATGAACTCTATTTTACGTTGTAAGTTAATTCAATACATTGATCTGTATGTTGGATTTATCTTTACATATGATTTATGTGTTATTATGTGTTAAATAAATTTCTTTCTTTAAATCATGTTATCCTTTTCTGCCACTGATAAACAGTCACACTTGTATTGATGCTAAATTTTCAATTAGCATATTAAAACATAATAGTCTTATATGTTTAAATTCTTTGGGTAAAATTATTCAATTTTTATTGTCTGGTTTTGTCTAAAGCTAATAAGTTCAGATCCAATTTATATGTCTATTAATTGGTGATATTCTTATTAAATAATTAAGATATGATTGTTCTGCAAATCCAAATCACATTCTTTAACTTTGATCTAGCTTAATTATATATTTATTAAGCTAATACTACTCACCCCTTAGACATAGAACTCTTTTCAATCTTCCCTAACAGGAAGACAGATCCTTTTGGATCCATTCACATAAGTGCCAATAGAGGCCTGATATCTGTAGGAGTCAGTTACACCAAACAATTTGGGGATAGAACCACTCTTGCGTAGGGTTGTTTGAAGCCTTTCAGATTGGGATGCCACCTTCTGTTGATATCCTTGGAAAATATTCCATCATCACATCCGGGGCTTCAAAAAATGGCGCTAGAAGGAGGGCCATGACCAGTCATGCCTAAAAAAAAAAATACTAGACATCCTCCAACAAGGATACAGGTTGTTACCAGGAGCCATACTCAAGCATCCACATCTATGGAGCAACCAGTTCAAGATCCAACTATAGTATCTACTACTCTTGTAACAGGACAAGAAATAGGAAGGCCTGAAATTATTTTTGTATCACCAACTAGAGGACCTCCCACCCTTGAGCAACTAAGGAAAAGTACTCATGATATCACTGCTCGGGTTGATCATAGGATTGAATTCAATCAGAATCTGAGACAAATATTATCCCAACAACTTCAAGCCAACAGTTCACAGATTGACATCGATAATCGAAATACAGATAATCAGAATGTAGATAATCTGAACAAAGCTCAACAAGAACTGTTTCCTGACATACCAATCGAATCATTATTTGAAAAATAGATCAAGATCAGAATATCCCACAGCCTAACGTAGCATCAGGTGGAGCACCACCAACACCCCCTTCTTCATCTTCATACTCATCTAAGGAATCATCACACAGTGAGTCATCCACAAGTTCTTCTTCTTCAGAAGACAGACCAATGGGATATCGACAAAATAGACCTTGGTTAGACTAGGATGCTGTATTCACTCTTGGAGACCAACATAGACTTCCCAAAAACCCAGAAAAATGGCTTCCTAAATTTAATCCAGATGATAAATCTCCTACGGAACACCATATTAAAACCTTCATGCAAGCTATTAGGCTAAGAAGTGTGATACATGAAGATGTAGTTTGTAGGTTGTTCCCTTATACCTTTGAAGGGAAAGCATCTACCTGGTATTTTTCCCCGGAAGCCCAATCTCTCTCTTCTTGGGATGATTTTGAAGCCCTATTTATCCAAAAATTTGGAGATGATAAAAAACCTAAGGATCTGGTCATTGATCTATCCTCAATGAAAATAAAAGGAAAATAAAGGGTTAAGGATTTCAACCAGATATTCTCCTATCTGAAAAATAGAATCCCAACCAATGTTCTTCCTGCATAAGAATGATTGGTTGCATATTACATTAAAGGTCTTCCTATCCCTATGAGTCCATGTGGGTTAAGAGAGCTCATAAGGATAACTTGCAATAGGCTTTTGTTGAAGCCATCCAGGTAGAAAAGGACATGTTTTGTTTAAAATATAATCCTAACACTCAATCTGATCAACCTTCTACCTCCAGCAAGAAACAAGAGAACCCTCCTAAACCCACTGTGAAAAATAAATATCCTTTTGAAATGAATGATATGAAAAAAATTATGTAGAAGATCTCTAATGAAATGGTGGATTTGAAAAAGACCAACACTAAAAATAAAACCAATAACAGAGGATTCGTAATACCACCTTTTAGGATACCTTACCAACCGCCTCAGAATCAAACTCCACCTAATCCTGATGAAGGGTTAACTTCTGAATAAATCTATTCCATTTTCAAAGATCTAGCTAGTGAATTCCATAATCTTCCCGATCGCCTTGATGAAAATCCTAAAGAAAATCAGGATCCCAAACCACCTGATGAAGAAGAGGACCAGCAGGTCAACAGCTAGTTATTTTTCAGAACTCCCCATTGCTGAAGAGGGAGATGAGACTGAGACTATTTTTAATGTCCAACACCCTTATAACACTAGAATCAAAGGAAAATCTTCACAGGAAGATTCCCCTTCAACATCTACACCAAATAAAAGCAAAGCAATAACACATAAAGAGACTATCATTCCTAAGATTGAATATAGTTTAGTTGATGACTTGAAAAGGGTAAAGGCTAACATATATATTTTTGAACTTTTGAAAATTCCTTCCATGAGAGACAATCTACCAAAAATCATGATTGGGAACAAACCTAAAGAAGTTCAAGACAACAACTTAGAGACTTATTCTAAACCCGGTAGCCAAAATCCACGTGGAAAGAAAACGCCTCCTTTCTTGATCACATTCGGAATTTTTAATAGGAATGTGCATAACTGCATGATAGACTCAGGTGCTTCATAAAATGTAATGCCATTGTCTGTCTGCAAGAAACTGAATGCATCTTGGGAACCCTGCCCTACCCAAATAGTCCAACTTGACTGATCAAGAGTTAGGGTAGTAGGAGAGTTGAAAAATGTTCTTTTGACATTATCTGTTGATCCAAGAATCCACCAAACCATTGACACAGTTGTTGCTGATATCCCTAAGGAATATGGAATGTGGCTAAGTAGGGATTGGTTAGAAAATCTTAAAGGTTATTTTTCCATAGAGTGGTCCCATTTATGGATCCCTTACAATGGAAGACCTAATAAAATCAATATTAGTAGAGAGCCATACATGAAACAAAAAGTCACTGATCTGAATGATTCCAGTGAACCAACCTGCTGCTTAATTTAGCTCACACATTGAACACTAGACCTTTGATACATTCTTCGGGGATTTACCTACTGATTCATCACTTGCTGAGAATGTGCAGCATCAATCTCAAATTGTTAATTTTACTTCTATCCCATTCTCTGGTTCCATTGTACATAATGTTTATAATGTGAATACTAATTTTAGAGTAGATTCAAGTGCATGGAATTTGTTCTTTGACGGGTCAAAATCTAAAGATGGAGCTGGTGTAGGATGTGTGTTAATAGACTCAAAAGGAACCAAGATAATGATTGCTTGGAGACTAGAGTTTGAGTGCACTAACAATATTGTTGAATATGAGGCTTTGGTTCAGGGACTCAGGAAGGCAATCGATCTGGGTGCTCAGGTAATAGAATGGTACAGGGATTCCAAAATTATTGAGAAACAGGTAAGGAATAAAATTCGTTGTATATCTCCTTGTTTAGTTAATTATCAAAAACTTGTTAGGGATCTGACCAATTCTTTTAGTGCATTCAATATTAAATTATTCCCTAGGTCCCAAAACATTGATGCAGACTTATTGGCCAACACTGCCTCCAGAATGATCCCTCTTGAAGGTTTGTCTCTTGATACTTTATCTATTGAGTTAGTGTACAGAACTTCCATCCCTGATAATGTCACAAGTTGGAAATTTTTTGATGATGATCAACAGATTTTAGGCTTCCTCATAGCTCAAGATACCTTCCAAGATGTAGCCATAGATGAGGCCAATCACGAAAAATCCTTGTCTGATCCTAGTTTTCCCTCCAACCTTATCCCTAAGTCAGTCATTAATTTGGAGAAGTACTATGACTTGCAGGACAAATTTAATCATAAAACTAACTATAAGACACATAGTTCATCTCTGAACTACCAACTTGTCAATCTAGGAACTGATCAAAACCCTCAGTTGATTAATTTGGGGATTGATTGCTCTCCTGATGAGAGAAAAGCTTTTATTAAGCTGTGCATAGAATTTAAATATGTATTCTCTTAGACTTATGACGATATCAAGACTTTTGATACCCACATCATGCACCAAAATATCCCCATGAATCCTAATGAAAAACCCTACCAGCATAAACTAAGAAAGATGCATCCCAGTTTGGAACCTCCTGTCAAAAAATAATTGGAGAAATTGTTAGTAGTCAGAGTTGTATTTCCAGTGAGACACACCCAATGGATTGCAAATCTAGTCCCTGTTTGGAAAAAGAATGGGGAAATCAAATTGTGTGTAGATTTCAGAAATCTCAATAAAGCATCTGAAAAGGACAACTATCCTGTCCCTCCTATGGAACAGATATTACAGAAAGTTGCAGGTGCTGAAATGTTCTCCTTGTTAGATGGTTTTTCGGGGTACAATCAGATATTAGTTTCCCCTGCTGACCAACCACAAAATGCTTTCCGAACACCTTGGGGAACATTTTCCTACAGAAGAATGCCTTTTGGTTTAATAAATGTTGGCGCCACTTTGCAGAGGGCTATGGATATAGCTTTCAGGGGGTTAATGCATAGCTTTGTTGTTTTTTAACTTGATGATATTACAATCTTTATTTTCATGGATAGTTAGAGACCTGTGTGGAGTTTTTGTTCTCGACGCATTTCAGACTCTATAGCTGAGTCCATCCTCAAGAGAGAAGGTATCTCAAATGAAAACTCCACAAATGTACATTTTTTATATTGTTTGTTTTTATTAATGTTCTTTATGAGAGAGATGACTTAATTAATGTTTTTAAATGTTTTTTATGAGAGAGCGGACTGAATTAATTATTATTCTTATTATTTTTGCTCTACCCATTTTACTATTATTTCAAATTATCATTAATCTTATTTTATACCAACCTATCATATTAATTAATTAATTTATGTTATTATTAACATATTATGGTTATATTTCTAAATTATTATTATTTTTTAATTTTTTAAATATTTATTTATAATTTTTTATTTTGCAAGGAGTGAACGATTGTTTTCCAGGAATCACATAGGGTAAGGCCGTCATCTCTGCTGAAGTTTCCTAGGTGTTTCTCAATTTCAATTGCTTCATGTATGCATCTTCTATTGTATTTCTCTTCAAGTGCTATGACCTTTGCATCTTCAATGCATACATGGTGGTTTGTCATTGATGAATGTTCCACCACGGTTGACTTCTTAATTATTTCATGAATAACATCTGCATAATACTCTTTTAACCTTATCTAAATTGAGTGTGCCGTCTCACCTAGGTACATGTCTATGCATGAGCACGAAATTGAATAAACACCTTTCCTTAGTTTTGGGTTGACGGGGTCTTTTGCTTTGTCTAACAAATTTCTTAGGGAGTTAGGAGGGCAAAATATTGTTTTGATCTTCTTTTTCTTCAATACTTTGGAAATCTTATCTATTTTTCCTTGGATATATGGGAGAAATGTTCTTCCTACGTCTTCTTGTTTATTGTTACGATTTTTATTTCCTATGGCTTTCGCTCTTCTAAATGCTCTGTTGATATATTTTCTTTTATAACCATTGTTTTGGAGGGTTTTTTCAAGGTGTTTTGGCTCGTCGTCAAGGTGTTCCCTATTAGAAATTCTAACAGCTCGTGTAGCGAGTGTGTGCAAGATTCCTAGTTTTTGTGAAGGGTGATGATGTGAATCAGCCTGTAAGTATGTGTCTGTATGGGTTTTATTACGGTACACTTGGTGAGCTAGGGAACCATATTCCTTCTTAGTGATCAATACCTCAAGAAAAGGAAGGGATTTGTTTTCCTGGATCTCCATGGTAAATTTTATGTGTTCGGATTGATTGTTCATGTGCATTAGGAATTCATCTGATTTCTCTCTGCCATGCAGCCAAAAGAAGTTGGTGTCATCCACAAATCGTTTCCATTCCTTTGGTTTTAGTAGGTAAGAATCCAATGCTTTCTTCTCAAAGTGTTCCATGTAAAGGTTGGCTATCATTGGGGAAAGGGGGGATTCCATTGCAACACCGCTAGGTTTCTCATACATTTCTCCACGGAAGGTCAAGTAGGTAGATTTTAAACAAATTTTTACAAGGTTGGTTATCTCCTTACTAGTGATCTCTTCCACCACATTGATTGCTTCTTCCACCGGGATTTTTGTGTAAAGTTGAGTTACATCAAAACTCACCAGCATATCATTATCCTCAATTTGTAGATCCGTTATGTTTTCCACAAAATGTTTTGAATCTTTGATGTATGAAAACGTGTGGCCAACTAACGGTTTTAGGGTTTTTGCAAGATATTTTTCTAGATTGTAAGTTGGAGACCCAATGGTGTTCACAATTGGTCTTAGTGGCACACCATTTTTATGAATCTTCCGTAGTCCATAAATTCTTTGGATGATAGGGTTATTCGAGACAAGTTTCTTTTTTTATGTTATTATCTAATGAAGACTTATTTATGGCTTTGTTAATCTCTTTGATGATCCCGGTGCTTGGCTCTTTCGTCAGTTTTTTTATAGCAGCCAGTTTTTGTGAGACGTTCTTTCATTTTAGCTTCATAATCAGTGGTGTTCATTACTACTGTTGCATTTCCTTTGTCTTCCTTCATAATCATAATTTCCTTGTTAGCTTTTAAGTGTTTAATGGCTGCTACTTCTTTTTTGGTCAAGTTGTGTTTAGGCGGTTTTGATTTTCTTAATATTATTGCACAATCCTGCCTTATTTCCTCTGCTATGAAAGCCTTAATGATATTACAATCTATTCAAAAAAGAGGCATGATCATTTTTTTTTCTCTTAAACAAGTACTTGCATGGTGCAAAAAGTATGGGATCTCTCTAAATCCAAAGAAATCCATTTTTGTTGTTATAGAAGGTAAGCTTTTGGGATTCATTGTTTCGAAGCACGGTATGGTCATTGGCCCTGAAAGGATAGACACCATACCCAAAATTGGAATTCCCAACTATAGAAAAGCCATACACTCATTCTTAGGTAACATTAACTTTGTTAGAAGGTTTGTAACTAATTTCGCACAGATTGTTAAACCCTTACAAGAGTTGATCAAGAAGGATACACAATTCAAATGGTCTGATGTGCAGAGAGATGCTTTTGCAAAAATTCACAAAGCCCTCACAGAAGCTCCTACTCTGATGTCTCTCGATTTCACTAAAGATTTCATTTTGTATACATTTTCTACTGATTTCTCTTATGCAGACTATAAGTCTGTAAAGCACTTCAGACCCTATCTTTTGAAATCTAGGACTAAAGTTATTATCCCTTATGCAACAATAAGGAATGTGTTGATTCAAAAGGAGCTTGGTGAAAAACGTGCTCACTGGATGAAAGCGCTTCAATAATACGACCTTGAAATTAAACCTGCTAAAATCGTAAAGGGACAAGGTTTGTGCTAACTTACTGCCCAGTCTAATGACCCTGTATAGGAACAACTGGAGTGGAATGAGGAGGAAAGTACGTCTGATAGTTTTGTAAATGTTATTTCTACACCAACATCTGAATGGTATGACGACATCAAGTTTTTCCTTACACAGGGGTTTTCCCCTCAAGCCCTAGATTTTAAAAGGCATAGGGATTTAAGATTGAAAGCTGCACCGTATCATTTTATTGATGGTGTTCTTTTTAGGAAAAATTATGATGGAGTTTTTCTTCGATGTTTGGAAAAAACTGAAACTGACAATATCTTGTTGGAATTTCATGCAAGACCCGCAGGAGGACACTTTTCAGGGAAAAATACTTCCCACAAGATCCTGAGAGCAGTCTATTAATGGCCAACTCTATTCTAGGAAATGTGAAGCATGCCAAAAATGTGCTGGTAAAGTCAAGAAGCCTACCTTTCCCCTTCATCCAATCACTGTCCAGTTCCCATTTCAACAATGGGCCCTAGATTTTGTTGGTCATATTACTCCTGCATCCTCCTTGCAACATCGATACATCATGACAACCACATAATACTTCACCAGGTGGGTAGAGGCAGTTCTTATTAGGATGGCCAATACAAACTCAGTGATATCCTTTCTGGAGAGTAACATAGTCACTAGGTTTGGGGCACCTGAGTTTCTGGTTTTTGATAATGCTTCCTACTTCTCCTCTATCGATCTTACCTAGTATGCCCTTGAAAAATGGATTAAGTTTAAATATTCTGCCAACTATTATCCATAGGGAAATGGACTGGCTGAGTCTTTGAATAAAAATCTGATCAACATATTGAAGAAGAATGTGGCCACCCATCACAAGAATTGGCACACTCAATTGTTCAATGCTCTTTGGGCATACCGTGTAACCCCAAAAGCTGCCATTGGAAATTCCCCTTACTGTTTGGTTTACGGTAAGGAGGCCATGTTACGATCTAATCTATGGATCCCTTCATTACAATTATCTCATTGATCAATACAACAGGATGACTCTTATCCCGTTCAGCAAAGGATTGACTCAATAAGCTATATCAACATCAACAATTAGTTGAAAGATGGTTTGATGAAAAGTCCTCAACTGATAGGGATTTCACAGTGGGAGATTTGGTTTTAAAATGGGATAAACAACATAAAGATAAGAATGAATATACCAAATTTCAACGCTTGTGGCTAGGGCCATTGATTGTTACATAAAATCTTGGCCCTAGTACTGTCCGGTTACAAACACTGGAAGGTGTCTCTGAAATCTATCCAGTTAATGTTCAACTGCTCAAGAAGTATTTCGTTTGAGATAAGCATTTGGCTTATCTATACATAGGTGTGGTTTCTTTTTCTTTTTTTTTCTTTGGTTTGTTTGTTTCTCTTTGAAATTTTGCTTTCTTCGAATCATAATAATGACAAAACATTTGGCATAGGTTGTTGATCAGTGCATCTCAGATCAATTCAGTCTGAAGATTTGGGGTGGCCATGTCAGATCCACTTTACTTAGTCTATATGTGAAGGTGTCCTTTTATAAGATATAACAACCAATATGTGCAGAGCTTTAATTGATACTTTCCTACCTGAATCACCATCTTTATAGATGTCTCATTTTGATAATTGAAGTTATAGGGGTGACTAGGTCTTCCTGCCTTATGTTCCATTAGTGATTGGCAATAAATATTTATAGCATGGTCAACCTTTATCTATTCTTGATCCCATCATGATCATATTGAAATTAAATGCACTTAAATAACTGTGAATTGCAATATGGGGGGTCTTATCACAAGCCAACCCTTTATGTTCATAGATGCTCAGTGGAATGACATCTCCACATCTGGTCATCAAGCTAGGTAGGTGACTTTCAGCTACTGCTAGAAGGTGGAATATCCTATCAAAGGTCAGTCCATTCATGATCCACAAGTATCAGTGAGTAACAATACTAAAATGTGGTCACCAATTCATGGTAGTGTATTGCAATTTACATTTCAATTAATCTTGTTTTTCTTTGTTAAGACAGCTTGTTGTTTTCAAGGACAGGGGGTCTTATTGCAAGCCATCTTGACCATGATCATGAACTTTATTTTGGACTGGAATTATTGTTATATGGTCACCTAGCCATGATAATTGCTTTTAGTGTCAAAACTAAAGGACAAGGAGTCTCCTTACAGAGCTAGCTTGTTCAGTTTCCAGATGAGGTTTGTGAACGGCATTTCCAAAACCTGATCACCAAGTCAGGGAAATGGCCTTGTTTCAAAAAAGTCTTATTTGCACATTTTTCTTATAAAACAAATATATATATATATATATACATATATGTATATATATATGTATATACATATATATACATATATATACATATATGTATATATATATGTATATACATATATGTATATATATGTATATATATGTATATACATATATATATACATATATGTACATATATGTATATATATGTATATACATATATATATACATATATGTATATATATATACATATATGTATATATATGTGTATATAGATATAAAGGATTTTGAGTAATGCAGACAGTTAATACAATAAATAAATGTATAATAATTCAAGATGACTCATGATTTGGTGATCTGGAATAGCTATAAGTTTGTTTCTAAGGTTTATCATAGACTTCCCTCTCATGTTTACATAATGGTTCAAGGATTACCTCTTTACTGCTAGGATTCCTTTTTCAAATGAACATCATCTCAATTGATTTCGGATGGGGACATATGAATCATATGAAATTAACTTTGCTGTTTGATTGTGATTTTGTGAAAACATTTTCTAAGTTGTAGGCTAAAACATATTTTATTCTGACATGTCTCCTCCTCAAAGATGAAGATTATGTTTACATAGATAACTGCTTCACCCAACCATTCGCCATTTGTTGTAAGCACAACATACCACATTTTTTGATGAAAAACAAGAGCCCCACTATTATTTTTGAAGGTAACTAAGAATTGCTTTATCTGTTTTTGGGGTGTTTTGATTGTTGTCCTTATCCTTTTCCTGTTTCAATGCTTTGGATTTAATGAATTTTCCTAAAAAACCTTTCTTTTTGTGCATTTTGAGAGTTGCGAAAAACCTACTTTTTCTTCAAATTATGTTGTTTCTACAACCCTCGATCCACAATCCACAATCCGCAATGTGGGTTGCAGATGTTGAAATTTTTTGAATAATACATTTCTTCTTTCCGCAATCCGCAACCCGCAAATTCAGATTGCGGATGTTGGGAAATCTTTTTTATAAAATCGAATTTTTGTTCCGCATTCCGCAACCCACAAATCGTGGATTGCGGAACAGGGAAAGCACTTAGTTGTTTAAAATAACGTTTAGTTTTCCGCAACCCGCAACCCGCATTGCGGATAGAGGAAACCAGAAATCATAATAAACGGATTCAAATTGTACATCCGCAACCTGCAACCCGCATTGTGGATTGCAGAAGGATTGATTTTCCTATAACTTTTCATTGCTCCCCTTTTCCATTGCGGATTGCGGAAACATTAAAATAATTAAAGTTCAAACTTGCACTTCCACAACCCGCAACCCGCATTGCAAATTGCGGATTGCAAAAACTAAAATCAAAATTACAAAAAATTCCCTCCCGCATTTCTTTTCTTCTTTTTCACATTTTGAATCTGGGCTGATGATTCCTTTTAATTTTATGATCTAAATTTATTCCATTGTCGCTTAAATATTTCAAATTTCCACAATTTTTCTATCGTTTTTCAACTCACAAATTTCACTTGGGAGAAAGATTTCGCTACGGATTTTTTACTAGATTTACCATTTTACTCCCTTCTTCAATGCAGGTTGGTTTTCCGGTAGTTTCATTCTCATTTTGTGATAATTCATAGTTAAAATTAGTTTTTTTGATTTGTTTTTTCTCGTTTATCATATTTTCAAGTTTCCCAACCATGTTGAAAAACACCCGCTCGAAAACAGCCCTAAAGGAACTTAAGTACAAAGACCCAAACAGTGGAATCCTCTTCGATACAAATGGTAGGGTATCTGAAACCTATCACTTGGATTGGTCACGCATTTACTCCATTTTCGACAACTATGACCTGCCCTACATTCAACACAACAAGTCCTCTTATATGAACATTAGCAAATCTCAATTACACGCCATTGCATCCAGACCGACGCTCATGCCCTACACCGATGCTATCAAATGGATAATTGACCATGCTCACCCACTAGACCGATCTTTCAATGATAAGGCTAGGGATCAATTAACTTCTTTTCGGCGTGAAGTGTTTTCTAGATCTTATTCCCTAAGGCAACCTGACCAGTTGCTAAACAAGAAATTCTTGGACTCTATTGCAACCCAATTCATTTTTGATGAAATTCTTAAATCATGGATGCATAACCCCGCAAGCTTCACACCCAAGGCTAACAAATCCTATCCCATCTCTTGGTTCAAGGATCCGTTCGCCCTGTTGGAAGACATGCTTTGCAAGTTATATGGTTTACCAGACTGCTCAGTATTCAAGGCCGAGTGGGAACCCCTCTCCCACCACATCCTCACTAGAGGAGAGTCCTTCAATTGGGCTCAAATTATATCAGTGGAACTCAAGACAACGATTGAGAATATCAGAAGACCCCAGCTTCTAGAAAGCCTACTTTATTCTACTCGACTTATGTGATGGATGTCTTTTGTTCATCTTTTTAGTTTCCTTCCATGGTATGGAACTAGACTCTGTCTGCACCGCCTATCCATATTTATTGCTCTACACTATGGGAGGGAAATTTTATGCCTCTCATATATGATATTTTTGACCATTTCGTTGGCTCAATTCACCTGATAATCTTCAAGGAGAATGCTCCCACCTTATCTGAACATGCCAAGGCTCTTGTCTCTACCATGGGTAACTAGTATTAGCGATGATTTTAAGAAGCCCCCCAAAATTTATATGTATAAAAAATGGGCGAATCTCCCCGATATATAGGAAAACTTGAAGTCGATTTTATTAATAATATAATATGTATATATAATTTTTTTTGGCGAATCTTTCATTTCATTATATAATGCTGTAAAATCGGGGAGAATCTTTCACTAAATTATAAGATATTGTAAAATCTTGGCGAATATTTCACTTAATTATAAAAAATTGTAAAAACTTGGCGAATCTTTCACTGATTTATAAAATATAGTAAAAATTTGGCGAATGGTTTTCCAATAAGACTCAAGATTTTGATTATGTATATTACTAAGCTAGTGCAACAGAAGAACATACACCAGATCTCAACTCTGCACTCTCTTGACTCCTAGACTCTCGAATGAACAAGTGTATGAATGAGGAGAGGATGGATTTATTTATACATTTCATAAGCAGTATTTGATCACTCACAACTAGAAGGTGTCGAAGAAACACGATTGCATTAACTAGATTCAGGGCATGTAGGGACTCTACTTGTTATCTCGTCCCTTAATGGTCCAATGGACATGTGGGGTCATGAATCTTGACAGGCCAACAAACTGATAGAATTAAGTGAATATCCTAGTAGTGGGCCATGTCCTTTATATAGAGAGATAGTTCTTGGACCAATTCCAAGCTTCCAACCAATCTTCTCACCAAAATTTCTTCTCTTTGGTGTTGAATGGTAGGAGAGTTGCATATTTGTTAGTGAATACTTAAAATGGCTCAATCCACACAAATTTTCCTTGGCAAGTGATAACTTCTCCCATCACTATTTTAAAATGTCCCAACATTATAAAAGCATGCATAAATTGATAAATAACAACCCCATGCACTTCTAAATTCACCCAGTGATGAGAATAACGCCCCATGCACTTCTAAATCCACCCAGTGATGAGAAAAATGCCCCAAACACTTCAATACTTTCCCCGGGCACTTCACAATTCTCCCAAAGATGATAAAAATTCCCTAAGATCTTCAATATTTTCCCAGGCACTTCTAAATTCTCCCAAGGATGATAAAAATTCCCCATGCACTTCAATATTTTCCCCAAGCACTTCAAAATTCCCTTGAGGCACTTCAATACTTACCCCATGCACTTCTAAATGGACCCAACGATGATAGAAACGCACCATGCACTTCAATACTTTCCTTAGTGACTTCAAAATTCTCCCAACGATGATAAAAACACCCAGACACTTCAATATTTTCCCCAGGCACTCAAAATTCTCCCAGCAAAGATAAAAATGCCCCCATCCACTTCCATGATTTCCCAGGCACTTCATTACCTGCCCAGACATTTCAAAATCCATCCAATTATGATAAAGATGCCCTATGCACTTCAATAGTTTCCTTAGGCAAGGGATAAAAACACCCGACAATGATATAATCACCCAGGTAATCACAAAAATGCCTCAATCCACACAAATTTTCCCCGGCAAGTGATAACTTTGCCCATCACTGTTTTAAAACGTCCCAACACTATAAAAGCATTCATACATTGATCAATAACAACCCCAAGCACTTCTAAATTCACCCAATGAGGAGAAAAACGACCCATGCACTTCTAAATTCACCCGGTGATGAGGTTGTTGAATGGCTCCAATGGTGAGCAGCTCCAATCTCCAATGGGTCCTTTCTCCAAGGCTTGCTACAATGGCCAAATACTCAAGGGAGATTTTGGCAGCATGAGGATAGGAATATGGATGGATGTGAAATGAGGAGCCCCTACCACCTTTTTATAGGTTTTGGTGGTGGGGAATACCATTTGTGGTTTTGTGGAAACCAAATGGTATTGACCAACATGGTTTAGGTACTTTTCCCTCCTTTTTCCTTTTTTTGAATAAAAATAATATTTTAATTCCCTTTTTAATATTTTTGGGAATTTGGACCCTTTTTGAGGGTTTTTTATGCTTTTCAGGAAAAATAATCTTTTTTAATGGAAAAAGGGGTGTACTCAGGTCTTTTGGTGACCTTTTGTTGGTTTCAGAGGCTCTTGATGGTGAAAAAGTGGACAAATGGGTCATGTGAATAGGGAAATGAGTTAGTGAGCACTTTTTAGGTGTTAACAGATTGCCCCCTGATGTGTGAGGGAAGGAGCTCATCGTATGGACGATAGACATCATAGTTCTTTAGTCTTTTTTCAGGGGTTTGGGAAGGAGAAGAGACCGATTGGAGACTGGAGCCACGACCCTTGGAAGATGCAAGAAACAAAAAATATTACATGGCCTCAATATGAATGAGGTATAATCTCTGATAATGGACGAGGCGGGCATTCCCATGCTCGTATCAAGACATATACATAACAATTAGTCCCAAGAAGGGGGATCTAATACATAAAGAATCTACTGGTATATCATAATGTTCGAGAGGGGACATTATTTTGAGATGTACTCCTGATCATAACGGATCTCAATAACTGATACACTGGAATATCTGAGGAACTGCTGAAACTGAAGGTGTTCAACATCTGTAGGGACTCAAAGACGATGAGTCATCTCTGAGAAATAATATAACTGTATGCTCAATGGAGTATGAAACTGGGGTACATCTGAATACTGTCGCCATGCGCAACCCGGATATCTATAGAAAAAGTGTAACTGGTTTTATCCATAGGAAGACTCTCGAATGTGGAGGAGTCAGGAGGTATCCGGGGTCTTCGACTAATAAGTGAAACGGACGAATACCCTGTGCGAGTCTCAATGATGCGATCAAGGTGTTGAAGTCGAGCATGTGAGAAACAATCATTTGGAGATGCATTGAAGATTCCTCTCGAAATGATTCATAGGCACTCATCATAAATGGTGATGAGTCCAAGACACAGGGACCTCTAGGTCTATCCTCTGGAATCAATGTGGTTGTCGTCGATAGAGGGAGACCAGCAACTAACAAGGCAATGATGTTTCCTTGATAGGAGCACGAGGTGTAAAACTGAAGTGTTGTAGTACTGATGGTAGGACTGACATACTTGTGGAAATGGGAAATAACTGGGTCAAAAAATGGGTAGACTCAAACTTCCTTTGTTCAGAGCATGATGACATGGTTGACCTGGCAGTGTAGGGAACTGACTTGTAGGTGTGGGGATCATTGCTTTGACTGAATGGTGTATATTGACTCTGGGGGGGAGGACGAGCTGATAGGTGTCGTCGAGGAATTATCAAGGTGACATACTGCAGAATACTCTGAACAAAGGCGACCAAAATGGGGAAGCTGCCTAATGAGTATATGTGATCTGTCGTGGCGCCAAGAGGCACCATTGATTCCTTCTTCGTAGTTTTAATGAGCTCCAAGAAGGGATAAAAGTGTGCTCTGAAATGGTACGTTTTAAAGCTTAGTTCAATTAAGTGATCGAGTGAGTGCACATGAGGTATTGTAAACTGAACTTGAAAGAAGGTAAATGCTTTACAGGAAATTTTCAAAAAACAAAGGAGCTTTTGAAAATAAAAAGCAAATATTTATGACTTTTTCAAATAAATGGAAATTAAATGCTTTTGCAAATATCAACTCAAAAAACAATGGATCTCTTGAATTATGAAAGCAAATAATAGACTTCTTTTAAAGAAATAATGGACTTCTTCTTTTAAGGAAATTGCTAAGGGCAAGTTTTTAAAGAAGTAAACAGGAAAATTTTTTAATCTAGATAAAAATGCAAAAATAAGTCATTCTTTCACTTTCTTGAAATTTTTTAAAAAGACTTCTAGATATGCATTTTGAAATAGTAAAAAAAAATTTCAAGGCTGTAAAATATGCAGAATCTAATACTGTAAAAATGTGCTATGTGGGCAGAAAGTACAGTAAAAAATAATTTTTAAAATCGAAATGGCCGAATGAAAAATTCAGCCGCGCGGGTTTTAACAGCAAACCCGCGATGGACCGCGCGGGTTTCGGTCGCACAGTCGCGATGGACCACGCGGAAAATGTCCGCGAAGCCGCGGTGTGCAGCGCACAAATAGGCCGTGAAGCCGCGGTGAACCGCGCGAAAAACGGTCGCGTAGTCGCGATGTGTAGCGCGGTAAATGACTGCGATGTGCAGCGCGGAAACCGGCGACAAAGCCGCGGTGAACCGTGCGGAAAAAAGGCCAAAAGCCGCGATGGACCGCGCGACTGTCAGGCAGAAAACCGCGAGGCGAAAGCCGTGCATGGAACCCGGAAAACGAACCCGAAAATTGTGAATTCCGGGCTGTTAATGGCAATAGATGTGGCCAAAACTTAGAGCAGCAATGGATCTGCTGTCTAAGATGGCAGATCTATGGATCTAAAGGTTAAAAACTAATAAAAAACTAAGATTAAAAGCAAAACTAGAGATCTATTGTTCAAAACCCAGCGAAGTCGCCAAAAACTGTTGGCCCGGTTTTGCAACCAGGCTTAGTGCTATGGGCACCTGCTAACTAGTAACAGCAGTTTCAATGTAAAGCAAATAACAATAAACTAAATCTGAACTAAAATAAACTAGCATGTGCATTTTGAATTAAAGAACAAGAATAAGAAAGATAAAAAATAATGTTTGTATTGACAATGGGGCAAGCAAATGCTTGCAAGTACAATACCTCCAAATGATGAAGGTTGTTGAATGGCTCCAATGGTGAGTAGCTCCAATCTCCAATGGGTCCTTTCTCCAAGGCTTGCTACAATGGCCAAATACTCAAGGGAGATTTTGGCAGCATGAGGATAGGAATATGGATGGATGTGAAATGAGGAGCCCCTACCACCTTTTTATAGGTTTTGGTGGTGGGGAATACCATTTGTGGTTTTGTGGAAACCAAATGGTATTGACCAACATGGTTTAGGTACTTTTCCCTCCTTTTTCCTTTTTTTGAATAAAAATAATATTTTAATTCCCTTTTTAATATTTTTGGGAATTTGGACCCTTTTTGAGGGTTTTTTATGCTTTTCAGGAAAAATAATCTTTTTTAATGGAAAAAGGGGTGTACTCAGGTCTTTTGGTGACCTTTTGTTGGTTTCAGAGGCTCTTGATGGTGAAAAAGTGGACAAATGGGTCATGTGAATAGGGAAATGAGCTAGTGAGCACTTTTTAGGTGTTAACAATATGGATGCAATATACCCTTAACCTGCCCAGCAGTTGAGATTAGGGGTGTCTTTTTACCCAAGACTACTTAGAACATGCCTAGATATGAGAAATGGTCTCATCACTGCTGTTAATAGGGTAGAAAAAGGTCTCAAAACTATCCAGAAACAACCATAATGTTGTTGCCCACCCATGTTATACCAAATCATTAGCTACCAAGGTATTATCATCATTCCAAGCACTCAATCGAGGCATCAATACATCATCAAATAATGTTGGTTGCTTGAGAATGGCCTCCAAATTTACCCCCTGGATATCCATGTAACAAGAGACATTACAACTTCCGATTTCAATATGTATTTATGAAAATCCCCTGCAAGAAAGGAGCTTGCCAAAAAACATCTAGCAAATGTTGAGCAAAGGTGGTGGTGTACAATTCTAAATGTAAGATATTATGTGTTTGACTCTCTATATTACTTAAGTCATAGATTGACAGATCCTACATTGGAACGTGACATGGTTCACCTTGGCTATACTTTACAACACCTACTTAATTGTCCATGGCCTTCTAGTGATTTGCAAAGCGTGAGCACCCTATTGTTTGCTTGCCAAAAAACATCTATAAAACATTGAGTAGAGGTGGTGGTGTACAAAGCTAAATGTAAGATATTATGTGTCTAATTCTCTATATAACTTAATTTGTAGATAGATAGATCCTAAATTGGAATGTGACACAGGTCACCTTGGATATAGATTTTAACACCTACTTAAATGTCCATGACTTTTCAGCGATCTGTAAAGCATGAGCACCCTGTTGTGAGTATTTGCAGAGCCCCTCTCATCATCTACAAAGCATGGGAACCTTATTGTGAGCATTTGTAGAGACCTTACCATCATCTATAGAGAGTGATTATATCATCATGGTTGTTTACAAACCAACTTCTATCATATTCAATGGATGAGAACCTCATTAACCAGACCTTCCCATCACTTGTAAAGCATGAGCACATTGTCATGACCATTTGTAAATCCCTTCCCATCATCTATATATTGTAGGAACTTTATTGTGACCATTTGAAAATCCCTTCCAGTTATCTAAAAAGCATTAGCATGCCATCACAATTCTTTGAAAATCCCTCTCAATGTCTACAAAGCATGAGCACCCTATTGACCATGACCTTCCCATTGTTTGTAGAGTGTGAGCATCATGTCATGATCATTCGCAAATTCCTTCTCATTGTTCGCTAATCATTAGATCTTTGTCGCTAGTATTTACAGAACACTTCCCACCACCTAGAAAGTGTGAGCACCCCGTTGTGATTGTTTGCAACCTTGTGGAGTGCTTTCCATCCTCTGCAAAGCATGAGCACTTCATTGTGGTCATTTACCGATCCCTTTCCATTGTTTTCAAATTGTGGGCACCATATGCAAAGATATGAACCCTTCCATAGGTGTGACACAACCTTTACTTTTCTTCTCATTCTTGGCTCATCATTTGAACCTATTTAGGGGAAATGTCTGCCCCATGTGAATCAATCCCATCTCCAACCATGAGTTTGACCTTGCAATATAAAAGTATTGCTAACCAAATTACATATCTTCATTGGAGTTAAATTATTCAACAATGTACAAACATCATGGGCACAACTATCTAAGAGAAAGATATTAAGTAAAGACCTAAAATGATAGATGGTTGTGCAAGTATTGAATACCACCGAACTTTCTAGAAAATAATCAATCTTGATTTAAAATATTAAGAACTTGAAAAAAATCATCAACTCTTGGATAGAACCTTCTTATGAAAACATGTCTCCAGAATGTCATCCTAGGATTTATTTATGGCTACAAAACCGATTAAAAATTACAGGCCAGAAATATTTTCAGTTTCCTTTTAGACTTGCTATTATTTCCTGCAATTTAAATTTATTCTAGGATGAAAAAACAAATACACATCCTTGGAAATAGCTTTGTTGTTTTTGTTGTTAGAGTTTACAAATCTATAAGTCAACTTCATAATCATGTTCCTATGAAAAATTGAACTCTAAAATTTATTCCAACATGAAAGGGATGGATGCCTTCTAAGATTTATAATTGATGCCCTAATCATCGAAGTTTTCAAAGAAGGGTGAGCGAGGATTAATACTAAAAACTTGTCAGGGGGTAGGTAGATCATTGCTATAAATTATACTCAGGGTTGAAGTTTGTTATCTACCACGTAAATTCCATTTATTCTTCCATGTATGAGTCAAGATATCTATAAGGGTTTGGAGAATCATTCCAATATCAAGGTATCCAAGGAACCAAATATCATTGAAACAGTTCCTTAAGAAAGACATCCTAAAACAAGTTAAGTGGGACTTAGACACGGATGGAACTAAAGGACTCATATGAAAGTCAAAATATTTTTGCCACCTGCACCACCACAACTGATCAATTTCAATCTTCCATCCTACCAAATCTGCCACAACTCAGATACTCCTCAGCTAATATCCAGAGAAGGCAAGTAAATGTCACCATTAACTGAACAAAAAAATTAGCAATCCAACCGCTAAATATTCCTTATTTGGAAGTCCCAACCAGGGGAATCCAAACCAGCTTCCAAGTGCAAGTAATCAAAACCTAGCTACATTGCCAATACTCTCTATCATTCCAATGGTTGACCTATTCTTGCTTTATCAACTATCCAAACATGCTACTGCTCATATACCCTGGGAAATAATAATAGATTTTGGCAAATAATAGCTTCCTTTGCATCTTAAAATTTTCCATTGTAAATTTAAATGGTCACATGTTAAAATTTCCAATGTAATTTGAGCACCTTATTACCCCCCTATTTGCATGGGTGGTCACTTGGAGGGTTCAGGGCTAATGTTGGGCCTGTCATTGACCACCAAACTGCATTTTAAAGTTTAAACTGAATTATGGGCAATGGTTCTATTCTTGATCATCTTCCTAGCAAGGGAGCATGCACTTTAGGGTTTCCAGAGGCAGTTTCCAGCACAAGAAGGTAGACAAGCATAGGGATACTTGCAGGAGACCTGGAGACCATTTCCAACAGCAGCAGTCCCTGTACCTCATAACTGGGCAGTTCTGGGGAATATAACATTTAGCTAACTGGATAAATTCATGTACAACAATCTTCAAGAAGTTATGATGGGCCATTTGGACTAAAACACAGACTAGAGATCAGTCCCCTCTTCAACATGACATCCTTTTATCAATGGTCACATAACATATATGATCACGAGACATACAAAATTATGAGAGCCAACCTGTTTAATAGAGACACTATGGGGTCAAGTTGTGTCTTTAAGGGCTGACCTATTCTACCAATATGTTTTTCTATTTTTTCTACTTCAGACTCTCTCAGTAAAAAGAGATTCTCTTCCATTCTGTCCAATATTACCCAAGATATTGTTAGTCCCTTCTTATTTCAGAGAACTATAGTACTTGGTTTTCAAGCATATAAGTTATTAATGACTCTTGGGGATTAATTTTTCTCTCATACAAGTTTTCCTGAGGTCATGTACTCTCTTAAAAATCTATATAAATTAGATTTATAATATTTTCTTGATTGCATTTTCTGGCAATATAGGTAGTTCTGTCATATTTTGAAGTGATTCTATATTGCGTGACACTTTTTGTAAGTAAAAGACCTCGTTATGCTTTTAGTTTCACATATTGTGACTAAAAGTGTGTCAAATTTATTTGGAAGTCTACAAAAAGTGATTACATAAAGGTGACATCTTTGGAGTTCAATCCCCATTGAATCTAAACCTTCAAAATGTTGGAGGTGATATATGAACTCCATCCAGCATACCCTCTAGCAGTTTCCATTCTTTGACTGCAAGTCTGAAGGAGTGTGATCACTCCCTTTCTTATCATGCTTTGGTTGGGTATATTAATCCTATCCAAGAGTATGTCTGATATTTTCTTTGTCCAGTTTCCCTTCTCATTGACTACTGCATTAAAAAATGGTTCAAGTTGTTTGGTTCTTCGTTTTGGAATGATGTAAGTGATATATATGCACTTTACAATCAAAACACATTTCCATTCTTATCTTTCTTTTTGATATCATTATTGATTGAAGGTATAAATTTAACCATGGAGATCTCCCAAAACTAGATTTTCAGTTGAGAACACAATGCCAATTAATTACTTCTGTAGGAATTACTCTTAAACTAACATTGATTCTCAATATTAATCAATAATGTTTGAAAAACATAAACCAGATTATTATGGCCACAGTGATGGTTGAATGAGCTTGTTGTGAGGAAGGACCAAAAATCTATGAATAGCCAAATATTACTGAGCAAACTGTCAGAATGAAGTTTGCTATAAAAATATTACTGTTGCAGAAAGGAAATGGATGATTTTGCACATAAAACCAGGATGACAATACAAATTAATTTTAACAAAACAAATTACTTTTAACAAGCCCTAACAAACTCTAACAACATCCATGAAATGAGGTGGTCAAAGCCACAAGTACAATACCCAAGAGACATAAGGCCCAAGAAAGGCGGGCGCCTCCATCAAATCAGAATGAAAACCAAATAGAAGTCCAACTCTAGCCTCCAAAGGCTTCTTCAAAGGTAGCACTCCAATAAAAGGTGGTCCAAGCAATTTGCGAACCCTAAACCTAGGGTTCCATAGACCAAAAAATCCTCCACAAAATGCAACAAAAGCCCTCCAAAGTAGAACACTTCCTCATCAAAGGCATGGATGAGTGATGGCAACCTCCTAAATTTGGAATGCTCCAACGAAATAATACTGGAACAGTATCCTCATGAGTAATGGTACAATTGCCATGACATACTTTCTTATACATTTCTTTCAAGACAATTGCCTCCTTCAGTGCTGACCATACACCTTTCTCGAAAATGATCCTATTGTGCCAAAGTCTGCTACAAGGCTGCCATGACATGAATCAAATCCAGATCTGCCTCTGAGGGGATGCTCTTAGCGAACTTAATCTTATTTGTGAAGGCTTGTGTCCTCAAAGTGTTTTTAATCATGACCAAAGTGGCGTCTTCATTGGATGATCCTTGAATGTAAGATGATTCCACTATTCATCCGATCTACCAGGCATTTCAAGATTTATATACAAGTGAAACCCAACAAATTTAAATCTAAAAAAGGGTGCTTCTGCTACAGATTAACAGTTCTCATATTTTCCATCTATAGAGGTCTCTTTTCAAAGTGAGATAGATCAACAAGAGGCTTTGCTGTCATGACCTTTTCCCTCCTAGCAGAGCAATCATGGAAGTGTTTTTCTGTTATTTGATTTATGGATCCTGATAAAGTACCCATGGAAGGTTCACCATTTCCTACCCGTCCAAGATCCTTCTTGCTATCAACTAGGAAGGTACCAACAACTACCTGCAAGTATCCAAAACAAAAGGATCTTATAAGTAAAGATATGATAAAACTATGTACATCCTAGAAATAGTAATGTTGTTACCTGTACAGGGCTTGCTGCCATGAGAAGGCCTCCCACTACCAGAATTATCCCAGAATTTGAATGGACAGCCCTAGGATGTGCCCAGAAATGTGTTTTACTACTGTTAGGAGGTTGAAATCTGTTCAGGCTTCCCTTTTTTATTGTCAAATGGGTCTATTCATGCCCAAGTTTGACAAAAATGCATCGAGAACTCTCATTTTCCGCCCCGAATTGATGAAAAAGAATAGGTTGCCGCTGGTTTTATTCACATGCATGCCCATAATTTCCTTATAACTTCTCAGACCTTTGAATTCAATTCTGTTGTCACCATATATTTTGCTCATAATGCTGTATAATGTAGTTTGGAGGTGGGAAAAGGGCCCAGAGTTCACTTTGATTGTTGCTCATCAATTTAGGAGGACATGGCAAAGCTCGTATATACATGGAAATGTTTAAAACAAACCCAGGAATGACCTATTTTACCATTGTTTTACTATTGATTATTCTCAAAAACACCAACTAATGTCTAAGCAAGAATCACGTACACTGCTGAAAAGCTTTTCACTATTCACACTCCAACTGAAAATACAAAACGTTGAAGATGAAATGAACATTTTTTTTGGGATATATTCCTTTAGGGTTTTGGTAAGATGTCTTCCCACTCTTTTTCCTCCCTCCAAAAATAATATTTCTACCTTTCCTCGAAGTCATTTTTGTGTGAGTTATGTATTTACTTGCTAGGGTTCAAACTAGCAAAGTCTGGGCAAGATTTTCTAGTGTTCGGTGGGTCAGACATGTTCGAGCTATTCCAACAAGTTTTGGTGAGTTTCAGTTATCTAGAATTTTTTTTGAGTAATTGTTTTAAGATGGACTTATCAAGACTTGGGAGTCTTGGTTGAGTCTCTCAACACTGATTCAATTAGAACTCCAATAATCAATCTTGGTCTCCTGTACATTAATATTTATGAAGGTAAACTAAATTCATCATCTGCAAAAGTATCAAGATGGGAGGATTTATCACCTTAGCACCCATTATCAATGCACTACTCCACTCCAATCAACCAACCCTTGAAAACTACCCAAAATATAGTGGAATCCAAGGGACAATTGAGCACAATCCCTTCTTCGGCTTCTTACAAGGATGTAGTCAAAACTAAATAAAAAGCATAAGTGGTGTTCTCGGCTAGTTTGATGACTTCTTATCCCATAACTTTAGGTGTAATAATCTCTATCAAGCTTCTAATCCAGACAAGATTTAGGAGCCCATGCTTATAAACATAATGCTACCAATTTAATGGATTTGACACTGGAATTCTAAAATAATAATGAATAAGAAATTATTGGCAACAAACCTAGCCACAACTATTCTAAATTATAGAGCCTCGATATTTCCTTTCCCACAAGAATAGATTCCTTGGAGTTTGAATCCTTGATGCACTCACTTTAGAAAAAATATATCCTCTTGAAATAGCCACAAATACAACCCTACACTTCAAACAGAAACTATCACAAATATAAAAAAATAATTACAAATGCATTCTTATAGGCTAACAATAATTACACATATTCTTAAAGGCCATGTTGCATAGATAGTCTCAAACCCTCCATAACATAAACTCATCTAGAAATCTACCATTCTAGAGACAGAGAGAAAAATATAGCGGTTGAACATTTAAGAAACATAACAAGAACCCATGCAAAGAAAATCAAAGTACCAAACAAAAAAATTGCTTGTAATAAATCGCATTGGCAAGTACTTGTAGGGTTCAAACCCTCACAAAAATCTCCTCTAATTTGACAACAAAAATAAGCATATTCTCTGATCATTTGGCTTTCTTCTTAATTAGCCAAATACCCAATTCTTAAAAAATTTGATACTTCTGAATTCAAATATCGAGTCTCGCACAAAATTTCACCTCAAATGTGTTAATGGTTCTAACTTCTAAAAAAATCCACACATGAGGCTCATTAATCTGAGGGTGAACTGTAGTGTTACAAAGAATAGACATGGAACACTCATCAATACCAAGGTGAATTATAGTGTGCACTACACTGCTCAACAATTTTAGGACAAATCTTGATATGGATTATAGAGGATGGACATGTGAAATATCGATTAGGCTAAAACATGTTCTTGGATAATATATTATAATTATAGTTGAAGTATATTTTATTGGCTACCCTTGGAAAGTTTTACGATATAGAAAGTTCACCCTTGAACATTTTAACACTTCAAATTTTTCCTAATGGTGAAATTTTTCCCCTAAAATTTTCATAGGTTCAAGAAGGCATCATCCGCTACTTGGTCAATAACTTGAACAAACAATGTTATCTTAGCTTATGCACCCAGTTGACATGATAGACATCTGATGCACATTTAAACTAGTGGATTTTGTCAACCTTACAAAAAAGTAAGAGTCTGTTTTTTTTCCTTGAAGTGGAGCATTATGCATCTACACCTAAATTTTCAATAGCAAAAGGTTGTTGATGAGCTTTTGATATAGAAGAGAATTATGTAGAATTTACTCCACCAGATACAATAGTTAAGTTTGAATATAAAAAATATAAAGCATGAGTAACCAATGTGGATCCCATCTGATAACAACCAGTAAAAATATCAATTGGTGAAGATATTAACTAACTATAATTGTAATGTCTCGCAAAATGATCAAATTTGCAGGTTGGTCCAATCTTGCAGATACCAAAAATAGAGAAGAAGATGCATGTTAGGCCCCCCTTTTTAATCACATGATCCAGACATATATTCAAAATGACATAAAATATGAGACAAAATAAAAGTACAATGTTTATGGGTAGCAAATGCAACATAGACGGTGAGAATGTTGATTATACCTACCACATAAACTGTGATGCAATTCTAGTAGGTATTCTCCAGAAATTGAGGCAAGCACATAAGTTGTTTAGCCTTTAAGCTAGGTAAATGGTATTAAAACTTAAGTAGCAAGATAAAGTAAAATTTTAGTTTCACCTCCAAATTCTAGTTTAAAGAGGTATCTTCAGTTGAGGCATTCAGAATCCTTGTACTGCTGAAGGAGTCACTGTTCCTTCAAACCTGAAATTAACCTATTTTGATTTAAGGTACCTACAGAAAAAAATTGTTCTTTATGAATCTGCCCGTTGCATCTGTATTAGCAGTGAGTACCCTGTTTTTTTATTCTTGTGAGACTTGGGCCCAAACACTATCCTATCAAGGGTAAACACTAAATAGTCATGGAAGGCAGAGTGTGTAAGGAATACATAGTTTAGCCCTTGAATATGAGCAGGAGCTTGAGACAGCCAAGATCAGTTCATCACTGGAAAATAATTACAAACTTCCTTATGGGAAAGTTACCATTATTGATGCATAGCGTTTTAGATGCCCTGAGGTATTGATCCAACCTTCTCTAATTGGAATGGAAGTTGCCAGCATTCTAAGGCCTTGGAGAATTTTTTGGTCTTGATGGGGGTATCCTAGACATTCCTGGGTAATGAACAACAATAATAAATTCCTGGAAAATTTGTAAACATTGTTGGGTATGTAGCAACTTTTTCATGTCCCCATTTTTAACAAGGAAAATCAAAGTGAAATATGGGCCCTTTACACCTCCAAACAAGCAAAAGAACAGAGACATTGCAAAATCTAACTTGCAGCCCACTTATCTTCACTGTTGTTTGGAATATTAGCATACATTGAAAAATACATAATGTTCTAGAAGATAAATATAGATGAGGCACTTATAAAATTTCCAATGGATGACCTGCATTAAGGCGATTATGGGGTTGACCTGTCCTTTGCACAGAAATGTTGAAGGAGCATGATCAGATGTCCAGAAGCACTTACCAGGACAATCATATAAGTGCAGAAGCACTTTCACTTCAAGACAATCATATATAATTTAAATAGTATCACTTATCAGATGTCCAGACGCAGCCTTCAAAAAGGGACATGCCAGAGGCACTAGTCACATTTATAATACAACATTTATTCCACTCTTTTTTACTATGTTGATGCCTGCAATGACGTTCCTCTTTTATGGATGAGAAAAACCTAAGAAGTGGTTCTAGTGTGTTCTAGGTGCAATTTATAACTATTCATGTCCTCATGCAGCAACCATTGGCAATTCTAGGCATGAAAATGAAGCCTGCAGTGACCTTCCTCTAGTGGCATCCCATAAAGTAGCAATAAAAACCATTAATCACAGTTCTAGGCATAAAAATGGGACAAAAACAAGCCTGGGTATACTTATCAGCATCCAATCCTCATTTTGAGGGTCTAAAAGGAGGCTACATGGATGTAAACAACTGTTCTAAGCACCTTGTGCATGTAATCCAATCTCTTAAGAATAGTAACAGAATTAATTCATTATATTCAAAAATAAAAACTCTAAAGACGTAAGACATGCAACATGCAATAAATTCATTCAATTTCGGATATACTCAAAACAATCTAACTACTAGCGGCCAAAACAAGATGACTACTACACACCACCAAATAAGACAAGAAACATGCTAACCTATATAGTAGCAAGGTTTGGAATGCTCCTTTTACAGTATGTTGCTTTGTAGGTGCTGAGATTCAAGTGAATACTGTATTGACAGTCTATGGACATATGAAAATTATGCCAATTACATTAGAGAAATGTCGGTCTCATGCCAATAGGTATCCTACGATGAATGCATAGGAACCTTTACATAGACCATTTTTCTCTTCGCTTAGCTATGCAGAGCTCATTTCCCTTTCTAAATACTGATATTTTCAAAGAAAATATGAAATAAGTAAATACATGCTAAAAGGTGAAGATGCTTAGTTCATACAAGTGAAAGGAAATAAAAACATCTTTCCTCAAACTGTTGAATCAAAGAAAATCAAAAGAAACCATTGAAGCTACAACAAATGGTTAAGTCAAGCATCAAATAAGAACTAGAAGCATTCAAGGGACTAACACAATCTTTAACCAAAATAAACCCAAACTTCCACAATCGACATAATACTAAAAACATAAGCAGTAAACAATCCATAGAAATTTTCCAAGGTATCAGAGCTAGACATTAACACGATTTCATGTACTATAATGAGCCCATTCTTGCTTAGCGAAAGTCTTGTTAAATTATTTATTTATCCTTTGATACTAGGACACTATCTATGTGAAGAGATAGGCCCCAGCTTCATTCACATTCCAGCTTCATTTCATGTCACAAACAAGAGAGAGAATGTAATAGTTAAATATCAAAACATCAATCTTAAATAACTTACATCAAGGAAATGTAGTCCCAATCATCAATGTTACAACGAAAAACACAAAATATAGAATATATTTTTACCTAAAATGCAACCTCAAATTGACATATAGTGATCTTGCTACCATAAATATTTTCCAACCTACTTCAAAAATAGAGGAACAACAAAGTTAGTCAAATAGCATGAATCACATCATAAAAAAATAGAACACCTAGGTCCTGGACTCACTTCCGGAAAGTGTCAGTGAAACACAACTGCACTAACTAGATTCAGGGCAAGTGGGGACTCCACTTGTTATCTCATCCCTTAATGGTCCAACGGACATCTGGGGACCTGAATCTTGTCAAATCGACAAACCGATAGAATCGGGCATTTTGTCCTACACTAGCCAATTATGCCCGTGGAGGCTAAGATAATTATGCATTGTAACTATGCCAATTGCATTAGATCCAGAGGAATGTTGGTCTCGTGCCAATAGGTCTCCTACAATCAATGGATAGGAACCTAGTACATCGACCATTTTTCTCTTCGCTTAGCTATGTAGAGCTGATTTATTTTTCTAACTAATGATAAGTATTTACAAAGAAAATATACAATGAACATAATAGATTTAGAAAAGTGAAGACAATTAATTCATGCAACTGAAAGGAAATAAAAACATATTTCCTCAAACCCTAAATCAATGTAAATCAACTAAAACCAAACCAAACTACCACAAAGGGTTAAATCAAGAATCAGATGAGAACTAGAAGCATTCAAGGGACTAACACAATATTTAACCAAAATACATGCAAACTTTAAAAATCGACAAAATGCTTCAAACAAAAGCAATAAACAAACCATAAAAATTTGTCAAGATATTAGAGTGAAACACCAACATGGTTTCATGTACTTGAATGAGCCCATTCTTGCTTAGCGAAAGTGTTGTCAAATTAGTTATTTATCCTGTAATGCTAGGACACTATCTATGTGAAGAGATAGCTCCTAGGCCTAGCTTTGTCAAATTCCAGCATCGTTTCCTGTCGCATATAAGAAAGGGACAATGTAAGAGATAAACATCAAAACATCGATCTTAAAATAAATTGCATGAAGGAAATGCATCTCAAATAAGCAATGTTACAAGAAAAAAGTACAATGTAGAATCTATTCACATAAGCGATCACTAGCAAGGGTCCATGGAACACACTAGACCAAAATAAGACTCAAGTACATCATGTATACTGGATCATAATTCATAAATCACTGGTTCAAAATCAAAATCCCAATTCACATTTTGGCCTTGTTCCTCATTTTCAACATTCTCAACATGATCTTCTCGAGATGAACCATCATTATGATCCTCAAAACATTATGTTCTATATCAAGTTCATTAGAGAAATTTGTTATACTATTTTCTCCCCTTCTTTCACGATCTGATCGCCAAAGAGCTAGTGCTCTTTCATACGGAAAATTGTCAACCTCATACTTTGTTGCATATAATCTTAAGCATGTATCCACATTTTTATCAAGCTTGTTCCTCAACTTTGACTTCAAGAATGTTAGTGCACTAAACATTCTCTCATCCTCCATTGATCCCAAAATCATGGTTTGACATAAATCCGCTAATTTGAAATATTCTGACATTCTTTGCGTAGGATTTCGCTACCACTGAGTTTAGTCCATAATCTTGTAATTGCACCATATTCTAGATGATTATCCAACTCAGGAAATTGCTCCCACATTGTTGTAGCAATGCATTTGGCTTGATATGACAATTTGTTTCCATCTAAAATACCTTGAATATGTTCTCCTTGTATCTCGGCCTCTCGACAAAAATGGCTCTGCAAAGTCTTGCATTTCCCTATAAAGTCAACCTTTAAAGTTTCTGAACATTGACGATGGTTCCAATATTGAGGGTATACCACAGACATGGCCTCCAACAATTCAACTCGAGGAAATTGTTCTCTTATCTCTGATGATAGTGATTTTGCAATTTCTATCAAGTTGTGCCTCACTGAAATCACAACATTGTCAAATTGTTCTCTTGACACGGGGCACTCTTTGGTGGATCTTCCTATCTTATCGTTATAATAAAAGGGAACCATATGCCCACGCACTGCCATACATAGCATCCCTTTTTCATCAAACTTCAAAAAAATTTCATCATTTTCTATATTGATTATCTTAGTCCACTTTGTAAATGCTAGACCTGTAAAAGACTCTCCCATAATATACAAATTATCCAATGCAAGGCATGATAATTTTCTTGCATTTGTGTATTCAGCAATATACATCGTGTGACTCTGAGACATCTTCACGAGGTTATTCATTTCATGAAGCATAGGAAGAATTCCAGCCAATGTTAATAATGTCTCTATATCAATTAGTAGAAAGAGAAGAGTTTGAGCTTTTTCTACTCTTAAGCGATGTTCATACATTACCCCTACAAAGGATGCATATTCCTCAAATAGTCTTTCAGTTGGTCCCTTCAATGAGATCCATCTTGTATCAACATCTTTTAATAGTTTTTTTCCATTTGTAACACCATCGGCAAAACTTTTAAACTCTAAAAATCGTTTGGGACTCCGACAAAAGTATGCATGAACCTCACGTACAAGATATTCAACTTTTGAAACCAATGCAAAGTTGCTCACTATTTTAAATGCAAGATTCATCCTGTGAGCCATACAATGAATACCAAGCATATATGGTGAAGCTGAGACTTGTAGTCTAGCACAAAGACCGTTCCTTTGTCCCTGCATTACTGATGCTCCATCTGCTCCAACACATACCAACTTTTTTGTGATCATTGAATGATCCATACCACCAATTTCCTTCAAAATATTAATAACAAGTTCATAAATATTTTCTGTTGTAGAACTTTTGCTCATTTTATGAATTCCAAGTAGATAGGAATGTTTGATATGGTCATTGACCATATAAATGCTCATGGAAATCCATGAAGTATTATCAACAGTCGTAACCTCATCCAAAGACAATGACAAAAATGTAGCATTCGCAATCTTCTCTTTCATATCATCCTTTTCTACTTGAGCTAGATATTTTCCCCATTCCCAACCACTCGTTAAAGACCAGTGAGAAGATGGAAAATTTGGCACTTGAATAAAAGATAGATATTTCGTCATTTTTGGATAATCTGTCATAGGACAACCATTGGATAGGATGTGAAATACAGTGCTTAATTGTATCATCTTTGATAACAAATGTGTTTCCATCATCTTTCCAAATTGAGATTTGATGGTTCCTCCACTTTCCTCGAGTTTTCTCTTATTTATTAAGAATTTATTATATTCCTCTTCATATTGAAGATGATGAGATTCGTTAATATCTTTCCATCTAACAGTAGATTCCTTCTCACCATTTACATTTTTCTTATCATACACCTTTCCAACATGCTTCTCTATTATGTCTAGCTTCATCTGCAATTTCACTACCTTGCTAACTTTCCAACTACATGAAATGCATTTAACTTCTCGTGAGGTCTCATTCTCATTTGTTGGAGGTATTGGTTCAATAAATGGGTATCTTGAGACCCATTCAAGTTGGAATTTTCTCCCCATGTCCCACTGGCCCTTTTTCCTTTTCATTGAAGAGACTGTGTCACCTTGCAAGGAAAAATCTTCAACATTTGAATTACCAATTTCTGATGAAAATGCATTTCGCTCACTTTGATCACTAGAGGAATTTATTATACTATCCATTGTATGTGTTGCAGATGCATTCTCACAAGTGTTGAAATCTCTCTTACCGATGCCTTGTTCAAGAGAGCTTGAAGCATGAATAGGATGTGGATTATTGGATTGATTCTTTTGAAAATATGATATTACATCCTTTTGTTTTGATGTTTTATTTTTCTTTCCACGATCCATGTTTGACATCTTAATTAATATTCCACAATTAAAATTCCAAATTGATATAGAAAACAGAAGTGAAGCCTGCATGAGAAAAATGATATAAAATTAATACAATAGCACATTATATTGCAAGAAAATATAATGAGACAAGACAACTAAGTAGGAAATCAAGAACAATATCATTAAAAGCTATAATGTTGTGTCACAATACATGCAACATTACCAAAGAAGAATAAACCCAATATAAAAAGTTCATTGATTCTGAGTTAGACATGGAAAAGAGCTAACACTAGCCCGAGAATGTGAGTATTGAACTAAGGGCATATTCCCTCACCTATATTTCAATTAAGGGGCCTTATAAGAAGTTGGGCTAAAATCAAGCATAGATCCATCTTAAAAGGATCTAGGATTCCAATAAGCAAACAAATACAATATAAGTGTTAATGTTGTTTAACTAGAAAATAAAAATATGGAGTGTTACAAGCAATATTTTCCATAAAAGCATCTATGCCTTCATCAAATATCTTGAGAATCACATAAGTGAGACACTTCTTAACATCACCTGTTCTATCTCCTCAATTTGTGGCATTCTCATAGGAGTTCTTCTCCAAATAGACAAAAAACACATTGATCACAAGAACTGAGTTTATGCACTTCAAATAAACTATATGTTAAACAACCACAACACACCTTGTTTGTCACATCCTCTTCAATCAGACTACCCAACCACAGACGTTGGTATTCTCAATTAGTTTTATTATCACAGAAATAAGACCAAACTTAAGTGATTGTTCATGCAGACTAAACCTTTTTAGACTAGCAAATGAATGTAGGTATAAAGTAATTTTTCATCAACTATATACAAGAGTTGACACCATATAAGTGAGGGAAAACATCATAATGTTCTCTTGGATAAGAGTAGAGAATGATGCATTTTGGTAAATTTCTAGGTTAGTAAAGAAGTTCTAAAACAATTATCCGCTGACATGAATTACCTCCAATCAATCAAGCTTATCATTGGGAAGACAACATACAAAAATACCCTAGAAAGAAATACACCCAACTGGAAAAGTAATTTTAGGCACCTTAAAAAGAGGTTAGCAAACACGTAAGAGGATCAATTAGATAGGGTGATCTTCATTTCCCATATTATCATTAAAATATTGTAGTCAACATAAAAATCATTAAGATTACTACATGAGCATTTTGCAAGAAACAACAAGCATAAAAGTCATAATCAACAAAAGAAATATATTAGAAGATTGACACCACAAAGAAGACTAGCTTCTAGTTATCAAAACAACTTCCTTGGCTAATGTCACACGTATCATAATTTTGGACATAATGCTGTCAATTGTAGATTTCATGCACATGTGATGAAAATAATTTACAATATTGAAAGCTATACATGCCACAACCATGAATACAAGGCAAAACATTGTATAAGCAAGATGTACTACGATATAGAATGCTATAACTGTCATAAGTATGGACACATTGCAAGAAATTGTAGACAAGGTCCATAAATGTTTGGAGAAGAAAAGAGCACAAAAAACCTCAAAAGAGTGAAGATGAAACAATTAAACAAGTGAATGAACATGCTACCATTACACAGTCAAGTATAAATTAGATATATCAGGATAATGTTCTTCTAGACTACTTTCCAAATTATCGGCCTAATATCTCACTGGAAGAAACTTCCGAAGAAAAATTTGAAACAGATCCTACTATATGAGTGATGAAGATATTCAAAATAATTCAATGGTCGATTAGAAAACTAATTTTTGAGGACTTCCAAGAGTCCTTTCCTTGACATAATTTGACTAGGAATTTAAGCAGTTCTTGTAATGAAGTTGTGATAAACATATGTCCTGTTTGGAGAAAAATAATACATCAAGTTGTAATACAGATTTAAGGGATTCCTATTGAGATCATTAGTAGACTCGTGTACTCTTAATGCACACACTAACAAAAGGACATATTGAAGAACACCTTGACTGAGCAAAATATCAAAGATCTAGAGTGAGCCAAATGTCAAGTAACTCATGAGAGCAAACCAACCAAGATCTATTTTATAAAATATAGAGTTGAATCTGAGTGATTGAAGACCAAACATATGAGCAATATGGAAGGCATACCGAGAAAACCTTAATAGAGAGCTTGATGATTTGAACTGAGGTAGACCTGCATCATCAAAAGCATTATGCAATACCTCCTTATTGAGAAAATATAGAGGGATAGATTGAGGATTCTATTTGCACATGAAGACCTATTGAAGACTTGAAAGAATATATAGACATGCTGAACATATTTGTTGAGTTGATGTTCTATTCATTGGACACATTTGAAGATTGAGGCTACACTCCTTGACATTGTAGTGGCAAAGGTTTCCACAGTGATTCAAGATAGTCTTGAAGAGCATTGAACCCAATATGGATACACTCATTTGTTTGAGCAGAGTTGTTGGAGATGTTGTTAGGTAAAGAAGTGGGGAGTGTCCAAAGGTTTGGAAGATGAGAAACAAGTCGCATGATCTATTGAATGTGAATTTTTACGTTTGTGAGTGTTTTTGGGCAACCAAATAAAGGTTGAAGTTTTGAAGACTTGAAGTAAGTAGAGCATATTTGTAGCAGAGTTATGAGTGGTCTTTGGATTAGATTGTGAAGTAGGAAGTTGATCCATTTGGCATTAGAGATCATACCTGAGAAAGAGATAGAGTAGAGATGAAAAACAAGACTAGTAAAACAGAGGTAAAGATAAGAGGTTGAATGAGTGGTATGACTATGAATTGAATCCTTGAAGCCTTTAAGCTGATCCAATAACTGCATATGGCTGTGTATTTACCATTGACAATAAGTTTTTTATAATCAGTATCAAACGTATTTGTTTGATGAGTACCCCACTCATTGATTAAGGAATTTCAAAGGAATTGCTTGAAGCATGTTCAATATTTCTTGTATTCTTGGAAACATTTTATGATCAAATAGATAGAAGTGGAGCTGCAAAAGACTGAGAGAAGAATTAGTTTGGTTGAGCTGATTGTCATCTATTCCTATTTGTTGTCATTAAAAAGGGGGAAATTTTTTTGACAAATGACCAAATGAGGATTATTCATTGAGCATTTGTGGAATGCCATAGAGAGCCGATGGTTGATAGAGATATAAAACTTCTCGAGTGATTGAGCTAATCTATTGTGCAATCCTTTGTCCATTCTAAAAGGAAATTTAAATGTCTTTTGTGGAAGGAATTATTTTTGAGAGTCAAGATCTATGTACAAGGACTGAAATTGAATAGAGAGAAAGTGTTATCTATGAATCACTAAAACATGGAAGTCCTTATGTTAGGCACTTCTTCAGGACTAAGTGCATGCTTCTTGACTGATTTCAGACAGAGATTAAAGATATAAAATTGTTTATGACATACTCCTTTGATGGACAGAGATTGAAGAAGAGTTTGTGAAGCATTGTTGAAACATTGTTTGTGACCTATTCTCATGCATTGAGTTCACGCATTATGGCAGATAGCTAGAGAAGCATCTTTCTTGGGATATATTGGCAAGAAAGGCATATGACAGTTCATCACATTTGAAATGGTTGTTGACAAATGGAGCTAATGTATTAGTGATAGGGGGAGCATAGTCCATTATCAAAACACCAAGCTATTCCACAAGGGGAGCATATCCATGAAGACTACTTACAATAGTAATGAATATAAAATAGAAGTATATGAATTCTGTGTGAATGAAATTCTTTGGAACAGAGGCAAAGATTAGTGATGCATTGAGGAATAGCTTGACAAGTAAATGAATTTTGAAGATTTGCTTGGAACTACTTGAAACAACAGTTAATGAGGACTTCATGACAGTGGAGAGAAGCATAGAATCCTTTGACATTATTATTTTGTCAAATAATGGATTTTGGATAGGGAGTTAATGTTTTTTGACTTTATAGTCATAGGGAGAGATTTGAGGTTGTCAAATGTTAGGATGTTGGGCTAACTTTACTATGGTTGTAAAACACTCAACTATGAACTAAATTACATTGCTACTCAATTCTTATTTCTGCAAAAAAGTTATTCTACAGGAGTCCTAGGCCGCAAGGAAATGGTACAAAAGTTTTACAGTGGGTGGAATCGCAGCATGGAATTATTTTTCACAGGATTTTAGAGATGAATTGGGTGAAAAGAAAGATAATTGGTTTCTGCTGGCAGAATTTATGGGAATCAGGAAAATACTCCAAAAGGCATGCATGACAAAAATATGGTTCAGCTCTTTAAACAATAGTTCTAGAATCGCTAACTTCCTCGAAACCACCATTAAGTTATAAAGTGCAGCCTAAAATTGTTTCTAATTGGTTAAAATGTCCTAGGTCATAAAGATACTAGTACCTCTTAAGATCTAATAAAAGTCAAACTTATTCAAACATCATTCACAAGAACGTTTTTTTTTCCACAGGGAAAAAAAACAAAAAAAAACGTGTTTCCTTTGTATTAAGAAAGCACATTTTACATGACCCATGATAAGGCCTCATCATTGATACTATACTTCGGGCATATCCCATTTAACCAAACACAAGATAACTTGCCACCTTGATACATCAACCAATCGCTAAGAAACACGCACAATTGTAATGTAAAGGTGATGCAATTTAGGTTTAATGCAAGGCTTGTCACCATAATTGTCTCGATAACAAAAAGATCCCAATGTTTGGATGCCCCCAACTTGTCAACCATAACTTCAATGTTGGGCGCACTTATGCAGGCGGTCATGAAATATTTCATAGACTAATGCCAAACTTTAACCATTGAGTGCACTTTTAAACTAATGACCAAAGTTAACCATTGCCATGAACTGCATCATATCAAGTGTTCAAATACTTAGCTCTAGGAAATGTAACACATGAATGATAAGATTATACCCTTAAAACAAACAAGCATCAACCAATTAAGTGTATGAGCTATAATAAAGTTAAAAACTGCCATGACATTTCTACTTGTAATCAACAGATGCAAAATAATAGATCTCAATGCCCTATGCCATTCAATAAACATTTTTTAAGGTGCCTATAGTAGCTCATCTGATTCAGAAAAACCAAGCTTTCATCATGTATCTAAATATGCATTTAACCAAAGTGCAGAGAGGTGTTGTGTGTGAAAGGTCTAGCAAAGACAAAATCTTTATTTGTGTATTATTGCAAGTAAATAATTGTAAAAATTGTGTTATCTATCCAAAAACATTAACCTTCAACATTCCACCTTATGACTCTCACAAAGCTTACATGGTAACCTCCTTTCACTTGTTAGGTGTTTCAATTGTAGTTGGCAAGAGACAAGTTCATGAAGATAAAGTGAGCTAGGAAGGGTCATGATTGGAAAACCTAAGAAGATCATGTAAATCTAAGCAAAGGTACGTCATTTAAAACCCTCTGAAATGTAAAATGACAACTCATCATTCACAATCACTATCTCATGAATTAATAAAAAATGGCCTTCATTATTGTCTTACTTTGGAGTGGTGAACAAAACTAAGAACACAAAATTAAACAGCTCTAAAGTTAACACAAACAAAATATTGTATGTAGTTATAATCAACTAAGGATGATGTAGATGTGTTAAGCAATGAGTTGTATCATGCATGCATTCTTGATCAAGTAGTGGCGGGTGTTCTCTTGTGTATTTGTTCGAAGCGTTTCACATTTTTCAACAATAGGAGGATATTAACCTTTATGGGAAAATTACATTAAGAATCTCTACAAATAAGATCTATGAACAACTTCTAGAAGCCAATTTAGGATACAAAAGGTAGGTGCAAAAGGCGATTATGCCTTCCTTCTCAAGCCACCAACAACCTGTGCCTTTCCTTGCAGAATAAAAAATTGATCCAGCCTTACCTCCATTGTTTATTTGGTCACTTTAGAAGTGCTCTTTGATGGTTTTAACACTTGAACATAAGGGAGAGGAGCATTAAACAACTCTCCTTCATTAAGAAGCGAGGTATCCATAATTTCAACAGCTTCTGCTATAAACCAGAGAAGAAAATTGAAAAAACGAAACTAACCTGTAAGTCTGTAGACCGAAGGAACCAGATATTTTCGGTTTTCCACTCAGCCACCGTGAAATTGTTATCCACTCAGCCACTATCAAGAATCAAATCGTATCAAAATAACACTTCATGCTGACATTTGCGGGCATTATATAGGTGCAAAATTGTCCCCAATTAACTAAATCCTTCCACGTTTTTCTCAAATATGGACCATTTTGGAGTAGAAATAATAGATTTGAACTCTTGGAAGCTGAAACCCCCAACTTCTCAGCAAAATAGCTGCTCCACAAACCCAAATCGAAGGCGAACTAACTCGATTTTACCCAATAATCCATAAATCGGGGGGTGAACTACCTTTGATTTACCCTATAATCCATAAATTGGGGAACGAATTACCTCCGCTTAACCCTACGATCCATAAATTGGGAGAAATACCCGCTATTCTCCTCCAAAAATGGATATGTGTGGGTGATACAACTGATTTTCACCTCCATTGCCGAAAACACAGGGGCAAAGTCGCGATTTGGGCCATATTTTGACTGGCGAAATCCCATCTTTCCCATTTTCCCCCATTTTCCCTCCTGGGCGAATTCCATTTCACACATTTATTGGTTTAATAAATTGTGGGCTAATCTATTAAATTAAAAAAAAACCCTTTTCATATAAAAAATTCGCCCACTTATTTTTGGTGACCCCTATAAATTTGCCAATGGGCTAAAATTCGCCCTTAAAATCATCCCTGACTAGTATGTAGGGGAATAATTCTCTTATGCCAGGATTTGGCACAGAAATACAACCCATATACTTCCCAAAATTGTACCAGACAGATTGCTTCTAGAAGAAATATCTTTCCAGACAGTCACTGATGGTGTGTTCCCTAAAATGACTGGAGCCAAAAGAAGAGGGTGGCCTAAGTTCCCACTTCATCTTGGACCTCTGTTAATTCAAAATTCAACCCATGATGGATTACTTGGAAATAATATTGCTACCCTGAAACTTGGGAAAGCTCCAAAGAGAATGCATCATCCCAAATAATTTTGTACAAGAGCACATGAAAAGTGTTTATGCTCATCAAACTGACCCAAATGACTCAATCTACCAAGGATTTGACTCATTTGCTGAGGTCCTGACCAAGACTTCTTCCCTGGAAGAAAATAATTTCATCTTTCAGTATCAACAAGAACTCAAGACTAAGGTCTTGCAATAAAAACAAATTGAGCTGTCACTTGATGAAAAGGTTCAGAAAGACAAGGTAGAAAAGGAATCTCAGAAAGCAAGCACCCCTCTCATGCTGACCTACCATATAGATGACAAGGGAAAGGCCCCTGTTGAGGACATTCCGTAGCCCAAAACTTTGGCTAATCTCAATTCCTTGATCCATTCGATCGCTGAGATGAAAATGGAACTGGCAGTGTTGACCTTGGCGGTGGAAACTCAGGTTGTTGCTGCAACAAATCCATCCAAAAAGAAAAAGATTGAATTTACTGTAACAAAGGTAACAATGTTGCATATAGAAGATAATGATGTGGAATATGAAACCCTTCCTTCCAAATTTTCATGCCCAATTTCCATTCCTATCACCCTGCAAGAAGTTATTTTTGTTACCCCCACCACTTCTGATCCTTTGGAGAGCATAGTGATTGATGACTCTCTTCCCGACTTTCACTTCCCAGAGGTCACCATTTCCACAGTTATAATCTCTTCCATACCATCATACACTCCAATTGTTTCACCTCCCATCTCATCACCTAATATCATAACTCTTGCACTCACATCAACTGAGCCACTGGACATCCCTATGGTGACTTCCCAAGAGTCAGTCATGGATCCAACCCTTGTTCCACTTACATAGGATGCTGAAATCCAAGTCCCTATTGCACCTATGATCCCAATATGTGTCTCACTCCCAGAGATCATTTCTTTATCCTCTACTTCCTCCTCTTTACAATCAGTCTCCAATATCATTTCTCCTTCCATCTCCACCACCCAAATCACCATGCCTATTCCAACTTCTATTGTATCCCAAACTGTACCTTTGGTCACAAAATCCAATATGTCTACTTCCACAGTAGACATAGTGGCATATTTTTGAGAATATGATGTGGTTTCCTTGGGAGAATATTTCTACAGCAGGTCAGAGAGAGAAGTAGTGAAAAGGGGTACTAAAAGACATAGGGAAGGGACTGTTATGCAGGGCCATGTTCCCAACCAAGTCATTTGGAAGAAAACATCCACTGATGTACAACAAGAATGTCACATAGCCAAATTCTGAACATTTTATGTTATCAGAAAAGCATTATGTTTTATGTTATTGTAAAGTTTATTGTTATTGACCCACTGGGGTCAAGGATGACTATAATTAATTACTCTGAATATTTTATTATTAAGAAATAAAAGAGGACACAAATATCCAAAGGAGACTGTTGAATGAGTGTTCACTGACCCACTAGGAGGAATGGACTGGGGTGGAGAGAAAACTGACACTTGGCAGCATCCTCAACTCACTTCTAGCTATTGCAAGAGGCATCTTCACTATTTTTATGGTCATGTTCCCCAAGAAAGTGGAACTGAGCAGGTGACTCATTAACTAAAAATGTGCTAAAAACAACTAACCAAAAGACCTAGGCATGCTTATCTACCCATCAAATTCAACAGGAGGTTGTTCATTCTTACCTTGTAATAATTTCTGAATTGGGAAGGGAAGAGAGCACAAGAGATTCGATGAGGGGAAGGTTAGAAGTGATAGAGTGAGTTAAGACTGCATTCTGAACTAGTGTAGCCACATTGCTAAGTTCAATATTGCTAAAAGAAGGAAGTACTATTGTCAAGTGCTACTACTGAGTTGCAAAGGAATTTATTCCATTTCTCCACACAACATATTCGTCCTGGTGGTTCAGTGAACAGGATCAGGGTTACTAAGGCAAGTAACTTGGATGTATTCAGGAAAAGGCTGGGTGGAACAGGATCCTTTGGTTGTTTGTCTCATCTACAGTTACCAGGTTCAAATTGTGTTATCTTATTTACTTTCTATCCAATTAGTTACTAAGGATCTGAATGTTATTATGTTATCAGATTTTATTTCATCCTAGATATTTGTTGGACTATTAGTAAGTTTTTAGTTGCTGCAATATTAACTACTCTGAAAATCCTTATACCCGTTAGGTTTAAATTCTAAATGGATAGTTAAAGTTTATGTTTAAATGTAAATGATAGAATAGAATTGCTCCCCTGTATTTTTCCACACACTATTTCAGTGCCATACTCTAGTACAGGGGAGATAAATTTAAATAGATTAATGAATAATGATATGCAATAGATAGATTTGACTGAATGATTATCATAGATAAAATCTGTTATGTTTCTATACAACCTTTATGTTTACATTGCAATAAAATATATCATGTACTAAATACAGAAAACCATAGAATTTATCTATTAAATATAATATTTAAATAGTAGTTCATTCCTAGTAACAGAAGTAATAGTATACTAAGCAATCTCTTGCTCTTTTCAAACCTAAGTTGATTCATGGCTTAAATATTTCATTTCAGAGGACAAATAACATATAAGTAACAACATAATTTTTTTCTCAAACATAATCCCTTTAAAACAATATAGTTTTCGTAGTACAAAAACCCCAAACAGTATCGAAAAATCTTAGTATAAGATTTTATAAATAGTAGCACTATATTTTACCATCATCGAATTATCGTCTAAACAACTATAGAAGCATGTTATAAATCTATCATTTATATAAATAATTGTTGCTGCAAAAACCCTATTCATTTCTTTATTCACTTACAGAAGTCATGTAAAACCAATATCAAAGGGAATCATCCTCTAATCATACTAAGAACTTAACTAAGTATTATAAATTCTAAAAGAGTCGAGAGGTCATATCAGGATTTAAAAAATTGTTCATAATATACATTTAGTATTGCTAAGATAACATTGCGTTTATCTACCAAAACAAAGAAGTATTACGAGACCAAGGTTCGAAACCCTTAGCATAGCCACAAGCAAATCGAAACACAACAATCATTTTGGTATGGTGTTAAACCCAGCCTTACAACTTTTGTTACAAACAATATTCTTTAAACTAAGATATTACATTATTCCATCAACAACGACGGGATATTCCCTAAAAACATAAATAACGAGCACTGCAAAATAATAACGAATGCCGAGAGAATTCTCTCTGGTTCACCATTCAAACTCCCTTTAAATTTTGCAAAAACCTTATGTATTATCCATTAAAGCTTATGCACATAATAGTACGAAAAGAAGCAACGCAAGGTCGAGGGTTCAACCCTCCCTTCAACTGTTATTCATATTTTCAAACCGGGTTTAAAAACCCTAATCACCAAGAAGCTCATCAACACATTTCATTCCAAAAATATCAAAATGCCGAGGGTAAAACCCCTTTGAAATATTTTCAATCAAAAACCTTATATATTATTTCATTAAAAGTTTACACAGTAAAACATTTAAAAACCAACGTAGGACAGGTCGAGGGTTCAACCCTCCCTGTAACACAAAAAAATGCCATATGGCTTATAGAGTTACAGACAACTGAGAAACCAAAGTTTAAAATAAAAACCGAACTCTCAGCCAACCAAAACGAAGACCGACATTGTGCCAAGGTTTCACCAAAAATCTGTTGAGTACTATGGATGCCCACAAGGGAGTCACCGAGGCTTACCAGGGAATATAAGCTCTTATCCTTGTCTATTTAAAACTCAAACCAACACCGAGAAAGAACCTGTCAGGACAACAACACAACAGGTGGTTAAAACTTAACATAGCTCATACCTAAAAACTTAAGCATCGATAATTTTAAATACTCAACGAAACACCAGGGGATGACTACACTTTACCTACAAACTCTCATAGCTCACCTGATCACCTTGGAAATGTATCAATCCATTCGACATCAACACTGGAGTTGCACGATTCACCATCAAATGCAGTAAGATACACCTCTAGAATGGCTCGGCTCATATAGCCTACTGGTAAAAACAAATGAAAGTTACAGCTCTCGACATCGAACCCCGAGAGCACTGTATTACAAACCCTAAAACTTGAGAGCCTGTCGGCCTCTCTCCCCACCTATTTTACAAAATGAATTCTCCAAGTTAGTGCTTCATCGAGTTAGTGCATAGTGCAGCTAGGTTTTTGCACGTTAACCAAAACCTTCACGTGGAGCCATGCCACGAGGGCTTCCAACAGGAAATCTGCCAAAACACATTTAATGAACCTTAAATGCTATAGCTACCGATTACAAGTGCCTTCCAATGCATGATCCACCGAGACATTCGTTATGATCTTTACTATTACATCAACATGTAGTATGTTAGGCATATAATCAAGCTCATAATATATGGTTTTAATTATGCATATAACAATACTATCGGTGCACTATAGCCATTAACACATAGTGTATTATGTAGAGCCCTTTTTGTTAAGTCAAACTATACACTTCGCATAAAACCATAATATGCACAAATACGATAATACCTAGCATTTTATACAATGCGCTTTAGGGTCATAACATCTAACATGTAGCTATATTGTTCATATAGATTAATACATTTAGTATAAGATAGAAATATGTGTTGTAAAAAATATATCATCTAGCTCTTAGCATGTTATGCAAAGGGTCTCAACCCTTAGGTTTTATCACCAAGTATAAAACCTTTGAGATAGGGTTTGGTGGTACACAAAAGATCAAATATCATAAGTTGATGAATCCACATAGATATAAAAGCTACAGTCGATGTCTTGAATACTAAAAAACACAGACCATAATACAATTCAAATAAAATGGCATAAGTATGATGTTTAATTATGAATCTAAGCTCAAGAGAAGAATATCAATAAATAGTTACGACGTATGTGTATCACGTATGACCATAGATAGGGTAGGTCTTACCCTTACCCAAACTAAATCCTCTATACTATTAACATCGGAGGCTAATTGGAGTTTAAAACAAGTTCTTTTACATACATTGTTAATGCTTTGGAAGGAAGTATCGCTCTTACCTGTGATCCACGACAGAAGTTCAAGAGCATTAGCTAAATAGCTAATTAAGCCTCGGGGTGCCCATAGGATCTCTTCATCATCAAGAAAATCAAACCATTAGTACATATGATTAAAATAGTACTACAGGTAATTGACAACACTTATGCATTTGAATAAGTAACCATATTTAATCTGATTTCAAAAAATGGTATTAAAACATCGAGCAGTACTTAACAAGCATAAATACATACTTATAACCTATATGACAAACATAGCAAGAAATTGACGTAACATGTTTATAACATTGATGACTAATTGAAGAAGTGTCGTCATCAGGTTGTCATCTAGTTAAACAAATTAACATTTATTATACTTCCGTATAGCAATTGTAGCACTTTATGCTACTTAGAAAAATTTTAAATTTTTGTAAAAATTTGGGATGTTACATGTGGTATCAGAGTGCAAGTTCAAATACTAGGCCTGAAGTGGCTCACTTGCGCAAATAAAAATTTAGGACAAAATTGCAGATTACTGATTTTTGTTTATTTTGTTTTCAATTTCAGCATTTTATAAATTTAGCCTGCAGGTATGGAAGGACCAGAAGAGTTGGCTGAGGACAGGTCCCTTAATAAGGAACAGAATAATAATGAACAATGACACATTAATGCCGAAAACTTATTTGTTGAACTGAATGATAATTCATCTGAATTATTAAGAATGGTAAAGGATTTAAATATTGAGATAAAATCTGTTAAGGAAGGAAACGAACGAATCCTGAAAGCTCAAGAGGAGTTGAATCAAATCCTGCTGAATAATTCTCATATTAATGATAAAGATAAAGGGACAGAAAATAATTTCGAATCTGGAACTATGTTCTACCAACGTAAGGTTAAAAAGATAAAATTGACTAATTATGACAGCAGTTCATGTTCTGAATTTTATGAATAAGCACGTAAGAAAAATCACAAGTATTCTAGTGATAGTAGTGACAGTGACTGCTACACTAAGAAGAAGTACATGCCATACGAAGAAATTTTTGGTGATTTTAAAAAGATCAAACCACCAACTTTTAATGCAGAAACAGAAAAGAGTGAGACAGTTGAAGCATGGTTGTCCGATATGAATAAGTATTTCCAGATTTACAACTACTCAAGTCATCTAAAAACTAAAATGGCAATTTATAATTTGACTAGAAAAGCAGACAGCTGGTGGCAAGATCTGAAACAAGTAAAAGGTTTAAAAGAGAAAAGTGTAAATTGGAGTAATTTTAAGAAATATTTTAAAAGAAAGTTTATGTCGGAACAATATTATGAGGAACGAGCTAAAGAGTTTTATGAGTTAAAGTTAGGTTCCATGGATATGAGGGAGTTACGTAGCATGTTTTTAAATTTATTAAGGTATGTGCCTTATATCACTAAAGAAAATCCTAAGGTACAGATATTTCTGAGTTGTTTGCACTCTCATATAAAGGACAGGATTGAATATGATGGTCCTCGAACTATTGAGGAGGCCATGAGAAAAGAAAATATCTGTTATGAATAGAATAAGAAAAGAGAAGGCATACCAAGCTGGAAAAAAAAAAGGCCTAATAACTTTGAACAAAGGAAGAAGCAATTCTCTTTTAATCGTAACTTTGGAAATAATAATTCATGTAATTACTCTGACATAAAATTTCAAGGAAATAATGCGGTAGGTAATACACAGTCAAAATTTACAGCTGCAAGAAACAGTTATCCACCTAAGAATTTTGTTAAAAATAATGAACAGAAAGAACCTGTTAAATGTTGGGACTGTCAGGGACCTCACTATGCATCCAACTGCCCATTCAGAAAGAAGAGTCTTGTCAACAACATACACACAGTACAGGAGGAGGCTACTGTAGGTGACTTAGCAAGGGAGATGCCCAAGATAAATGTAGCTTTGGATAATAGACAAGCTGATCATCAAACTTCCGTGGTTGAAGTGGAAGGTATGCTGAAAAATAAACCCATTTCTATTTTAATTGATCCAGAAGCAAGTCTTAGCTATGTGTCACCTAATTTAGTTAAATGTTGCAATCTGAAAATAGATAAGTTTGATAAATCATGGTTGGTTCAATTAGCTTCTGGAACAAAAAGAAAAGTGATTGATTATGTAAAAGAATGTGAATTACTGATGAATCAATTTAGGACCCATGTTAAGTTGAATGTGTTACCTTTAGGTTCTTACGATGTTCTAATTGGAATGGATTGGTAAGAAAAGCATAGGGTAGTGTTAAATTGTTTTGAAAATACTTTTACTTGTTTGAATGAAAAAGGTGAAACTGTAACAGTAAAGGGGATTCCTAGAAAGACTTCTGTTAGACAAATTTCTACTTTACAAGTTAAAAAGGTTGTTCGTAAAGGGTGTAAGTTGTTGCTATAAATGTAATTAATGACGAACAATCAACTAAGGAAGATAAGTTAAAGTTGGAAGACATACCCATTCTAAAGGATTTTTCTGATGTATTCTCGGAAGAAATTCCAGGACTACCTCTGAAAAGGGAACTAGATTTCACCATTGAGTTAGTGCCGGGAGTGGTACCAAACTCAAAGGCTCTTTATAGAATGAACATTCTGGAGCTTAATGAACTTAAATCACAGCTTAAGGAACTGATTGATAAAAATTATATAAAGCCCAGTGTGTCTCCATGGGGAGCACCTATCATTTTTGTTAAAAAGAAAGACAGAACTATGCACTTCTGCATAGATTACCGTCAGTTAAATAAAATGACCATAAAGAACAGATATCCTTTGCCTCACATAGATGATCTGTTTGATCAACTACGTGACGCGGAGATATTTTCGAAGATAGAATTGAGATCGGGGTACCATCAAGTCATAATTAAAGATGAGGACATCTTTAAGACTGCTTTCAGAAGCCGTTACAGGCACTACGAGTTTGTGGTTATGCCTTTTGGGATGACCAACGCTCTAGCAGTTTTCATGTGTCTTATGAATAATGTTTTACATCTGTACTTAGATAAGTTTGTAATTGTTTTCATTGACGACATTCTAATTTACTCTAAGACTAAATAAGAGCATGACGAACACTTAAAAATAATTTTACAAGTGTTAAGAGAACACCAACTTTACGCTAAGTTCAACAAATGTGATTTCTATAAAGATAAAATACAGTACCTAGGGCATGTGATATCCAAGGATGGAATCGCGGTAGACCTGGACAAGATAAAAGAAATTAATGAATGGCCTGCCCCTAAATACGTAACTGGTGTACGATCTTTTATGGGAATTATAGGTTACTATCGTAAATTTATAGAGGGATTCTCTAGAATAACGAATCCTGTAACCTATTTACAAAAGAAAGGTAAGAAATTTGTGTGGGATAAAATATGTGAAGAAAGTTTTAAGAAACTAAAAGAGTTGTTAACAACAACACCTATTCTAAAAATTGTTGATCCAAGCAAGGGTTTCATCGTGTGCACTGATGCATGCAATGATGGACTTGGCGGGGTCTTAACACAGGAAAGTCATGTGATTGCATATGAATCTAGGAAGTTAAAGATTTATGAGAAGAACTATGCAACTTACAACTTAGGGTTGGCTGCCATGATACATGCGTTAAATATGTGGCACCATCACTTAATTGGAAGAAAATTTACACTAATGACAGATAATAAAGGTTTAAAGTATTTGTTGGATCAAACAAATATGAACGCAAGGCAACCTAGGTGGCTAGCTTTCCTTAGCGAATATGATTTCGAGATTCAACACATTAAAGGTAAAGAAAATAAAGTTGTTGATGCCTTAAGTAGAAATTCTAGGCTAAACTTTGTTTCAGTAATCAGCACTTATAAAACTGATCTAGAAAATCAGATTAAGGAATCAGAATGGATGAAAAATATCAAAAATTACTTTAAAAGGTTGCTGAAGATAATGCTGAAAATTTAATAACAGATTTCAGAATTGATGAAAGAGGGTTACTGTTGTATAAAAACAGACTTTATGTGCCTAATGTTGTTGAAATTAAGTTGTTGATTTTAAATGAGCTGCATAAAAGTCCATACTCAGGACATCCTGGCTATCAAAAGATGATAACAATGTTGAGAAAAGATTCTTTTTGACCATGTATGAAAAGTGAAGTAGCTTAATATATTGCTAGGTGTATAGAGTGTCAGCAAATAAAGGCTCAACATCAACACCTAGCTGGATTGTTGCAGCCACTGCCTATTCCAGATTGGAAGTGGGACATAAGTAGTATTGATTTTATTACTAGTTTACCCAAAAATTAGAAACAAAATGATTCTGTAATGGTAGTTGTGGATAAGCTTAGTAAAGAACTCCACTTCATACCTGTTAAAACAACCTACAAGGCTGCTAACATTGCTGAAATTTTTATGAAACAAATTTTTCATTTGCATGGGGTTCCAAAAGTTATAATTTCTGACAGAGACTCAAAGTTTACAAGAAATTTCTGGAAGTCTTTATTTAAAGGTTTAGATACTACTTTAAATTTCAGTACAACATTTCATCCACAAACGGATGGACAGACCGAAAGGGTCAATCAGATTCTGGAAGATATGTTAAGAATGTATGTTAGAGATCAGCCAGGTAAATGGGAGGAATATTTTCATCTTGCTGAGTTTGCTTATAATAATCATTACTAAGCTTCAACAAAATTCAGTCCATTTGAAATTTTATATGGAAGAAAATGTAATACTCCTATTTCATGGAGTAATCCAGTTGATAAGTTAATGTTAGGACCTGAGTTATTAAAAGAAATGGAACTAACTGTGAAACATGTTCAAGGCAATTTGAGAATTGCACAAGATAGACAGAAAAGTCATGTAGATCTCAAAAGAACTCAAAAAGAGTTTCAGGTTGGTGAACATGTGTTCCCCAAGGTAAAAACAAAAAAGAGCTCATTGAATTTAGGAAGCTGTGCTAAACTAGCACCAAGGTATTATGGACCTTTTGAAATATTGTCCAGGGTAGGAACAGTGGCATATCACTTGGCCTTGCCTCCAAATCTTAAAGTACATAATGTATTTCAAATCTCTCTTTTGAAAAAGTATGTGCATGATGTTACTCATGTGATTAATTGGAATGATGTACAGGTGGAACCAGAAGGAGATTTTCTGGTGGAACCGGATTGTATCCTCGACAAGAGGGAAATTTTGCTTCGTAATTGTACCATTGGACATGTAAAGGTGCATTGGAAGCACCTTAGTCCAAATGAAGCAACTTGGGAGTTGGAAAGTAATATGCAGGTGGCATATCCAAATCTGTTCCAGGAGGAACTAGAGGATGATGAATAAAGCAACATCGAGGATGATGTTGAATTTAAGAGGGGGTGCTTGTCACACACCCAAATTCTGAACATTTTATGTTATCAGAAAAAAATTATGTTTTATGTTATTGTAATGTTTATTGTTGTTGACCAAGTGGGGTCAAAAATGACTGTAATTAATTACTCTGAATATTTTATTATTAATAAATAAAAGAGGAGAAAAATATATAAAGGAGACTGTTGAATGAGTGTTCACTGACCCACTAGGAGGAATGGACTGGGGTGGAGAGAAAACTGACACTTGGCAGCATCCTCAAATCACTTCTAGCTATTGTAGGAGGCGACTTCCCTATTTTTATGGTCATGTTCCCCAAGAAAGTGGAACTGAGCAGGTGGTTCATTAACTAAAAACAACTGACCAAAAGACCTAGGCATGCTTATCTACCCATCGAATTCAGCAAGAGGCTATTCATTCTTACCTCGTGATAATTTATGAATTGGGAAGAGAAGAGAGCACAAGAGATTTGATGAGGGGAAGGTTAAAAGTGATTAAGTGAGTTAAGACAGCATTCTGAACTAGTGCAGCCACATTGCTGAGTTCAATATTTCTAAAAGTAGGAAGTAATGCTGTCAAGTGCTACTGCTGAGTTGCAAAGGAATTTATTCCATTTCTCCACACAACATCTTCGTCCTGGTGGTTCAGTGAACAGACTAGGGGGTCCTAAGGCAAGTAACTTGGTTGTCTTCAGGAAAAAGTTGGGTGGAACGGGCTCCTTTGGTTGTTTGTCTCATCTACAGTTACCAGTTTCAAATTGTGTTATCTTATTTACTTTCTGTCGAATTAGTTACTAAGGATCTGAATGTTATTATGTTATTAGATTTTATTTCATCATAGATATTTGTTGGACTGTTAGTAAGTTTTTAGTTGTTGCAATATTAACTACTCTGAAAATCCTTATACCTGTTAGGTTTAAATGCTAAATGGATAGTTAAAGTTTATGTTTAAATGTAAATGATAGAATAGAATTGCTCTCCATTTTTCCACACACTATTTCAGTGCCATACTCTAGTACAGGGGAGATAAATTTAAATAGATTCGAATAATGATATGCAATAGATAGATTCGATGGAATGATTATCATAGATAAAATCTGTTATGTTTCTGTACAACCTTTATGTTTACATTGCAATAAAATATCTCCTGTACTAAATACAGAAAAAACATAGCATTTATCTATTAAATAGAATATTTAAATAGCAGTTCATTCATAGTAACAAAAGTAATAGTATACTAAGCAATCTCTTGCTCTTTTCAAACCTAAGTTGATTCATGGCCTAAATCTTTCATTTCAGAGGAAAAACAACATATAAGTAACAACAGAATTTTTTTCTCAAACAGAATCCCTTTAAAACAATATAGTTTATGTAGTACAAAAACCCTAAACATGATCGAAAACTCTTAGATTTTATAAACAGTAGCACTATATTTTACCATCATCGAATTATCGTCTAAACGACTATAGAGGCACGTTATAAATCTATCGTTTATATAAATAACTGTTGCTGCAAAAATCCTATTCATTTCTTTTTTCACTTACAGAAGTCTTGTAAAAACAATATCAAAAGGAATCATCCTCTAATCACACTAAGAACTTAACTAAGTATTATAAATTCTAAAAGAGTCGAGTGGTCGTATCGGGATTTAAAAACCTATTCATAATCTACATTTAATATTGCTAATATAAAATTGCATTTATCTACCAAAACAAATAAGTATTACAAGACCAGGGTTCAAAACCCTTAGCATAGCCACAAGCAAATCGAAACACAACAATCATTTTGGTAGGGTGTTAAACCTAGCCTTACGGATTTTGTTACAAATAGTATTCTTTAAACTAAGATATTACATTATTCCATCAACAACGATGATCTCTTCCCTAAAAACATAAATAACGAGCACTGCAAAATAACAACGAATGCCGAGAGAATTCTCTCTAGTTCACCATTCAAACTTTCATTAAATTTTGCAAAAACCTTATGTAGTATCCATTAAATCTTATGCAAATAACAGTACAAAAAGAAGCAATGCAAGGTCGAGGGTTCAACCCTCCCTTCAACTGTTATTTGTATTTTCGAACCAGGTTTAAAAACCCTAATCACCAAGAAGCTTATCAACACATTTCATTCCAAAAATATCAAAATGCCGAGGTTAAGACCCCTTTGAAATCTTTTCAAGAAAAAACCTTATATATTATTTCATAAAAAATTTACACAGTAAAACATTGAGAAACCAACGTAGGACAGGTCGAGGGTTCAACCCTCCCTGTAAGACAAAAAAGTGCCATACAACTTATAGAGTTACAAACAATTGAGAAACCAAATTTTAAAATAAAAACCGAACTCTCGGCCAACCAAAACGAAGATCGACGTTGTGCCATGGTTTCACCAAAAATCTGCTGAGTACTATGGATGCCCAAAAGGGAGTCATCGAGGCTTACTAGGGAATTTAAGCTCTTATCCCTGTCTGTTTAAAACTCAAACCAATGTTGAGGAAGAACCTGTCAGGACAGCAACACAACAGGTGGTTAAGACTTAACATAGCACAAGCTTAAAAACTTAAGCATTGATAATGTTAAATACTCAACGAAACACCGGGGGATGACCACACTTTACCTGCAAACTCTTGAAGATCGCTTGATTACCTTGACAACATATCAAGCCATTCGACATAAAGACTAGAGTTGCATGGTTCACCATCGAATGCATTAATATACAGCTCTGTAATGGCTTGGCTCATATAGCCTACTGGTAAAAACAAATGAAAGTTACAGGTCTCGACATCGAACCCTAGGAGCACTGTATTACAAACCCTACAAAGCCAAGAGCCTGTCGGCCTCTCTCCCCACCTGTTTTACAAAATGAATGCTCCAAGTTAGTGCTTCATCAAGTTAGTGCATAGTGCAGCTAGGGTTTTGCGCGTTAACCAAAACCTTCACGTGGAGACATGGCACAAAGGCTGCCAACAGGAAATCCACCAAAACACATTTAATGAACCTTAAATGCTATAGCTACCAGTTAAAAGTGCCTTCCAATGCATGATCCACTGTGACATTAGTTATGGTCTTTACTATTACATCGACGTGTAGTATGTTAGGAATATAATCAAGTTCATAATAGATGGTTTTCATTATGCATATGACAATACTATTGATGCACTATAGCCATTAATACATAGTGTATTACGTAGAGCCCTTTTTGTTAAGTCAAACTATGCACTTCGCATAAAACCACAATATGCATAAAGACGATAATACCTAGCATTTGATATAATGTGCTTTAGGGTCATAACATCTAACATGTAGCTATATTGTGCATATAGATTAATACATTTAGTATAAGGTAGAAATATGTGTTGTAAAAATTATATCATCTAGCTTTTAGCATGTAATGCAAAGGGTCTTAACCCTTAGGTTTTATCACCAACTATAAAACCTTTGAGATAGGGTTTAGTGGTACACAAAAGATCAAATATCATAAGCTAATGAATCCACATAGATATAAAAGCTACAGTCGATGTCTTGAATACTTAAAAACACCAACCATAATACAATTCAAATAAAATGGCATAAGTATGATGTTTAATTATGAAGCTAAGGTCAAGAGAAGAATATCAATAAATAGTTATGACGTATGTGTATCACGTATGACCATAGCTAGGGTAGGTATTACCCTTACCCAAACTAAATCCTCTATACTATTAACATCAGAGGCTAATTGAAGTTTAAAACAAGTTCTTTTACATACATCGTTAATGCTTCGGAAGGAAGTATCGCTCTTACCTGTGATCTGCAACAGAAGTTCAAGAGCATTAGATAAATAGCTAAGTAAGCCTCGGGGTTCCCATAGGACCCCTTCATCATCAAGAAAATCAAACAGTTAGTACATATGATTAAAATAGTACTATAGGTAATTGACAACACTTATGCATTTGAAGATGTAACCATATTTAATCAGATTTCAAAAAATGGTATTAAAACATTGAGTAGTACTTAACAAGCATAAATACATACTTATAACCTGTATGACAAACATAGCAAGAAATTGATGTAACATGTTTATAACATTAATGACTAATTGAAGAAGTGTCATCATCAGGTTGTCGTCTAATTAAACAAATTAACATTTATTATACTTCCGCATAGCAATTGTAGCACTTTATGCTACATAGAAAAATTTTAAATTTTTGTGAAAATTTGGGATGTTACAAAGAAGCACTTGAAACTGCTACAGCAATGGGAGCCTTTGTAGGGGCAAGTTATGACTTTGTCACCTCATTGAACAAGGAGATCGAGGCTAAGCAATAGGAATTGCGGAAGCTTAGGAAGGAGCATATTGAAATTAATGAACAAAATCAATCTCAACTACAAGAGTTGAAAAGTGAGCATGAGAATTAGTTGAAATATCTTCAGGTACAAAATGCATCTGTTCAGCAGCAGCTACAGGAAGCATAAGTGATAAATATAGGCTATGCTGAAAAGATCACACTGCTTGAGCAGCAATTGAAAGATTCAATGGCCATGGCATCTACCTCTTCTTTCTCTAGATTTTCTAACGAAGAATTTAAGGAACTAGCTCTTAAAATAAATGAATATCATAAGAACCTTTTGGTTGAGCTATTTGAATGATTGAATGAAATTCAGGAGACATATAATGTCTTTGAGAATCCTTCTGATGTCCTTGAACAACATAATGAGAGAATGGAAGAAGCAACTAGGGCTATTGAAGATGTGGTAGATTAGCATAAGTACATTAAAGATAAGCCTGAAGATATCACTGTTCTAGACAAAATCAAGTTTAAAAGGATCAGAATCTCTTTGGACTCATGGGAACATTCTTGTAAAACAGTTGAGTCCACCATTCAAGAAGCACAAGCAGTTTGTGGCAGGAGGTGGTATGCAGCTAACAATTTAATGATTATGTTGGAATTTCCAACCTTGGACCTTATTGAAAAGGCTTGTCCACCTAGGATTACTATTGAGTAGGTCGATGAGAGATGTTCAAAATCCAAAGAGGGAATTGAACAGGTGGATTGTATTCTCATTTCTGATATTAAATAATTAATTGAGGTACCCATTAGTTTAGGAATGAAGATCAACCATTTTCTGCGTGAATGGGATAAGGTGATGAAAAGAGAGGTTGAGTCTTTCACTTGAAATCCCCAGCTAGCACATGAGCTTGCTAAGTATCGGGATGTTGATGATTTGTTAGATGTGTAGGCCAAGTGGCGGATTTCCCTTGGAAATTCTTAGATTAGTGATATTTCGTAATCCCCGTTTTTATGGTAAATTTGTCCTTTGCTAGTTGATGTAATTATTATTTAAGGGGATTTAGATCTCATAGTGGGAGGGGGGAGAAAATCACTAGAGGAGAACTCAAGATGCTCTGTTTCCTTGAGGATTTGTATTTTTCTCGAGATGCTTTGTTTCCTTGAGGATTTGTATTTTTTTGTAGACTTAATGAAATTTAGTCAGTTTCTCTTGGCCATCTCTTTTGCATATTTGTCAAATTTATTTGATAGGTTCTGATTTCTCACTTCGATCATTGGATGAACTCTATTTTACGTTGTAAGTTAATTCAATACATCGATCTGTATGTTGGATTTCTCTTTACATATGATTTATGTGTTATTATGTGTTAAGTAAATTTCTTTGTTTAACTCATGTTATCCTTTTCTACAACTGATAAACAGTCACACTTGTGTTGATGCTAATTTGTCAATTATCATATTAAAACAAAACAGTATTATATGTTTAAGTTCTTTGGGTAAAATTATTCAATTTTTATTGTCTGGTTTTGTGTAAAGCTGATAAGTTCAGATCCAATTTATATGTCTATTAATTGGTTATATTCTTATCAAATAATTAATATTTGATTGTTCTACAAACCAAAATAACATTCTCTAACTATGATCTATCTTAATTAGATATTTCTTAAGATAATACTGCTTACCCCTTAGACATAAAACTCTTTTCAATCTTCCCTGACAAGAAGACAGATCCATTTGGATCCATTCACATAAGTGCCAGCAGAGACCTAATATTTGTAGGAGTCGGTCACACCAAACAATTTGGGGATAGAACCACTCTTGCGTAGGGTTGTTTGAATCCTTTCAGATAAGGCTGTCACCTTCTGTTGATTGCTTTGGAAAATATTCCAACATCACATCCAAGGCTTCAACAGGCTATTGATAGAGCAAGTAATATAAAATCAACTCTAATTTTGTATTTCAACTTGTTGGAATATTCTCCCATCATCATTTTTATTTGCATGCATCCAATCATCAGTATGGTAGTATCCCCAGTACCTAGAGCTTATTTTCACCCCCATGGAGCCTGTGTTTATCCATCAGTAGCCCTCCTACCTACCTAGTGCACCTTGTTTTCATCATTTGGATACTAATGCGCCCTACTACACACCTCTTGGAATCCATCAGTTAGTTCATGCATTGATTGCTCAGTTTATGCATTGATTGCTCAATTTAACTTCATGTAGCTTCCAGTTGTCCTTATCAGAATGCCACTTGACTACTGACAGTCCTCATGCGCCCACCTTGGAGTCTCCTTCCCTAGATTTGTGCTCACATGACTCAGTTAGACTTAGTTAGACTCACATTGACTAATAATTGACTATCTGTGACTACTACCATTGATTGGGTGATGTCTCCAATGTTTTCCAAGCCACACCTTGAGGAGAATTTGAATCACCTTTGGGGTAATCGAATTCATTCTATTGTACTCTCACATTATTTCCATCTTACAACTGATGAATGATATTACAACAGTTGTCCACATTCTTTGAGTTTCATGTGTGAATATTGATTCAATTCTATCTCTTCTTCTCTGTAATTCTTTGAGTGAAATTATGAAGTTTGTTCAAGATGAGTGATCTAAAACTGTAGAATATCACATCTTATCAGATCTTGATACGACTATTCAAATTGAAACAGTTGCAACAGTTGATTGAACAACTGTTTTTCAGCAGAGCACCAGAATCCTTTGGATTTCCACAACAAATCTTGGTGACATTGCATTGAATTCACTGTAGTGATCCAGTGAGGTCTAGAAAGGTGTGAAGGATCCAGTCACATGTGCTCACTGTCCTAAAGCAGTATTCTTTATATTCTACAACAAATATCCATCAAAATTTCCTTGTTTTATTGCAGGTTATTCCATCTTCAACAGATTCAAATTCAGCAGCTACTATGGAACTCAAACTCACCTCCTTCAGTTATTTCGAATGGAAATCCAATATGAACATCTTCACGAAGTCCAAAATCCTTTCCAGAGTGTTTAATGGTAATGCAATTGATCCCATTGGAGCAGTTGAGAAATCAAAGTATCTTGATAAACTTGATGAAGTAGTTGGACTACTACTCCTCAGTATTTCTGATGATCTACATTTTCATGTCATTGATCTCAAAACTCCTAAATAAGTTTGGGACAAGCTCGAATCTCTATTTGGGAAGAAATATGATTTGAAGGGTCACCAATTGGAAAATGAGCTTATCTCTTGAGCCCCAGTAGTTTCGACTCAATCAATGAGTTCTTCACCAAGTTCAAAAATATGGTTTCACATTTGAAGTCATATGGAATAAAGAAAGAAGAGAAGCATCTTCATTTCCATTCTGTCAAAATTGGGGGTTGATTATTCAGTTTTTGTTTCCACTTTCCAATCAGCGAAGCTATTCATTCCAAATTGGAAAATTCCCACTCTTGAAGCCTTCATATAGTCTCTCTCAAAAGAGCAAGACAAACTAGTATATATGGGAGTGATCAAACCAAGAATGGATTCAACTCTTCAAGCTGCAAAAGGGAAGAATGCAAATGCCAAAGGGAAGAAAAAATTTAAAGAAAGAAAGTTGAATGAGCATAATCCAAGAGAGGTTCACTATCAGTTAGAAGGGGCTTCGAATTCTAAGAGAGGCAAGCAATCTTAAAATGAGAAGAGAAAATTCCCCTATTGCAACAGGGGATTCCATCCTAAGAGTGCTTGTATGAAGAAGACAATAGATCTAATGTCACAACTATTGGAGAGGAACAATCTTCTAGTACCAGCGAATGCTAGAAGAAAATTTGATCCAAAAGATGAGGACAAGGAGAAGTTCCATGCACTCATAGCTAGTACTTCCAATGATTCTTCCTTCATCATTGATTCTGGAGAATCAAGACACATGTCTGCTTGTAAGAATCTCTTCTTTGATTTCAAATCCACAGTTGGACCTTCAATATTCATGGGAAATGATTCTGACGTCTACTCTATGTTCCTAATCTTGCAGCAAATCTACTTTATGTATACCAAATGACTCATACTAGAGTACCCAGGAAGGTCATCTTCACTCCTAATGAGGTCGAGATCCAAGAGATATCAACTGGAAACATCATTGCAAAAGATATTGTTGATCATCATTCGAAACTCTATGAGTTTTCTCACTTTCTACCTTACTCAAAACCGAATGCATTGCTCACACATGAAAATGAAGAGAGAAGACTTTGCAATGAGAGATTTGGGCATCTCAACTTCAGGAATTTGCACAAAATGAAAAATCAAAAAATGGTTGAAGGACTACCCAACATCAAACTTGCTAGAGGCACCTGTAAAATTTGCTTGATTGACAACCATCCAAAGCATAAGGTTGAGAAGGAGAAGGCTCACAGAAAAAATTCAAGAAGTCATTAAGAGTGAATGCTAGATCCAGATCCACAAGAACTTGAAGATCTATCACCTAAAGATCCAGTTCCTCTTGCTAGATGGGCCACCACTACTCCTGTTTCCACCATTGATCTTGTTGGAGATTCTCTAGATCTAAGAAAAACTAGATCTGATTTTTAAGATACAGGGATTGTCCTCTCTCACACAGATCTATTTCTTGCTGAGAGATGCTTTCTTATGATTGGATCATATCCAAAAACATTATTTGAGGCCTCCCAAGATCCAATATGGATAGAATCTATGGATGAAGAGTATCAATCTCTTCAAAGAAATGAGACTCGGGAGCTTGTTTCTCTCCCTTATGGGAGGAAGCTTGTTCAATGCAAGTGGATATACACAAAAAAGATGGACTCAGATGGAGTCACAAGTAAGTATAAGGCTCGATTGGTTGCAAGGGGTTTCTCCCAAGTTCACGGGATTGACTATTCTGAGACATTCGCTCCTGTTGCTAAGATGGATTCCATCCATCCTTTTCTTGCTCTTGTTTCATTCAAGCACTGGGAAGTGCATCACATGGATGTCAAGAGTGCATTCCTTCATGGAGATCTAGAGAATGAGATATACATGAAGCAACCTTAAGGGTATATTGATGATCCTTCTCTAGTGTGCAGATTGAGGAAGTCCTTGTATGGGATCAAGCAAGCTCCCCGAGCTTGGTATGCAAATATGGAATCCTTATTGTCACAAGATTTTCAGAGGTGCAAATATGATTCGAATGTATACATGAGACATGATGGTAGCTCCCTACTGCTTATTGTTATTTATGTTGATGATTTGTTGATTATTTGGAGCAATTCTTCATGCATCGTATCTATCAAAATAGCTTTTCACGACTCCTTCTCTATGTCAGATCTGGGACCGCTAAAGCAGTTTCTTGGTCTTGAAGTCACTCAGAGTGATTTAGGAATCAAAGTGGCACAGTCGAAATATGCATTATATCTACTTGACAGGTTTCATATGAGCGAATGAAATCCAACAACATTTCCTTTTCTTTCAGGGATCAACCTTGAGGATGGTTCTTCCACACCTTTGGTGGATATTACTTTGTATCGGCAGTTGATTAGGAGTATTTTTTTTTTTACACACACTCGCCATGATCTATCCTATGCAGTCATTGTTGTCTCTAGATACATGAAGGAGCCTCCTGAGCTTCATTGGAAGGAAACAAAGAGGATCTTGCATTATGTGCAAAGGATTAAGACCCATGGTCTTCATTATGTAGATGGGTCTCCTTTGAACCTATTTGGGTATATAGACTCTGATTAGGATGGATATAGCTTAGATCAGAAGTCTACATATGGTTTTGTTTTCATGATTGGATCTGGACCCATCTTCTGGTTGAGAAAAAAGCAGACTTCTTTAGCTCTTTATTCATCCAAGGCTGAGTACAGAGGTACAGTGAATGCAGCCACAATGCATTTGGTTGCGATGCATCTTGTCAAAGTTTGGGATCCACTTCAGTACTCCACCAGTCATCTATTGTGACAATCAGAGTGCTATCAGTATTTATATAGATCATGTTCTCAGACAAAGAACCAAACATATTGAGATACACATGCATTACATCCGAGGATTGGTGCATGACAGTACCATCACACTGCTCTACTGCCCTACGAAAGAGAAAATTGCATATATCTTCACTAATTGTTTCTTGGTGAATATTTTCACTTACCTTCGATCCCTTCTTGGGGTGAGTGATACACATGCTTGATTAGCTTCTTACAGTCTATCTTGAGGGGGGGATTTCTTCCCACTAGGTTTTCCCTCTTTCCTCACATTTTTATTTAGATTGTTGTACAGGGTGACCTTTGGTCTTAGTTACCAGGGCCCTACTTTTTCAGTTATACTTCCTCATAGTCTGGCTTGCGGGGGGGGGTTTTGGAATATTCTCACCATCATCATTTGTATTTGCACGCATTCTGCATGCATGCATGCATACTTAATGCATCCAGCCATCAATATGGTAGTCTCCCCAGCACCTAGAGGTTATTTTCATCCCCCTGGAGCTTGTTTTTAGCCATCAGTATCCCTCCTATCTACCTAGTGCACCTTGTTTTCATCATCTGGATACTAATGCGCCCTACTACACACCTCTTGGATTCCATCAGTTAGTTCATGCATTGATTGCTCAGTTTATGCATTGATTTCTCAATTTAACTACCTATAGCTTCCAGTTGTCTATATTAGAGTGCCACTTGACTACTGACAGTCCTCATGTACCCACCTTGGAGTCTCCTTCCCTAGATTTGTGCTCACATGAATCAATTTGACTCAGTTAGACTCAAATTCATTGATATTTGACTATCTATGACTACTACCACTGATTGGGTGATGTCTCCAATGTTGTCCAAGCCACACCTTGAGAAGAATTTGAATCACCTTTGGGGTAATCGAATTCATTCTATTGTACTCTCACATTTTTTCCAGCTTACAATTGATGAATGATATTACAACAATTTTCCACATTCTTTGAGTTTCATGTGTGAATATTGATTCAATTCTATCTCTTCTTCTCTGCAATTATTTGAGTGAAATTGTAAGGTTTGTTCAAGATGAGTAATCTACACCTATAGAATATAACATGGTATCATATATTGATACAACTATTCGAATTGTAGTAGTTGCAGTGGTTTATTGAACAGTTGTTTTTCAGTAGAGCACCAGAAGCCTCTGGATTTCCACAACAAATGCTGGTGCCATTGCATTGAATTAACTGGAGCAATCCAGTGAGGTATAACCAGGTGTGAAGGATCCAGTCACATGTTCTCACTGTCCTAAAGTAGTGTTCTTTAGATTCTGCAACAAATCTCCATCAAAATTTCCTTGTTTTACTGCAGGTTATTCCATCTTCAACAGATTCGAATTCAATAGCTATTATGGATCCCAAAATCACCTCCTTCAACTATTTCGAATGGAAAGCCAAGATGAACATCTTCATGAAGTCCAAAATAATTTCTAGAGTGTTGAATGGTACTGCACTTGAGCCCATTGGAGTAGTTGAGAGATCAAAGTATCTTGATAAACTTGATGAAGCAGTTGGACTACTACTCCTCAGTATTTCTGATGATCTACATTTTAATGTCATTGATCTCAAAACTCCTAAAGAAGTTTGGGACACGCTCAAATATCTGTTTGGGCAGAAAGATGATTTGAAGGGCCACCAATTGGAAAATGAGATTATCTCTCTAAGCCTCGGTATTTTCGACTCAATCAATGAGTTCTTCACCAAGTTCAAAAATATGGTTTCACAGTTGAAGTCATATGGAATAGAGAAAGAAGATAAGCAGCTTATCCTTTCCATTCTGTCAAAATTGGGGATTGATTACTCAATTTTTGTCTCCACTTTCCAATCAATGAATCTATCCATTCCAAATTGGAAACTTCCCACTCTTCAAGCCTTCATACAGTCTCTCTCAAAAGAGAAAGACAAACTAGTGCATATGGGAGTGATCAAACCAAAATGGATTCAACTCTTCAAGCTAAAAAGTGGAAGAATGCGAATGCCAAAGGGACGAAAAAATTTAAATAAATAAATTCGAATGAGAATAATCCAAGAGAGGATCCCTATAAGTCAGAAGGGGTTTCGAATTCTAAGAATACAAATATTCTAGTACCCGTGAATGTTAGAAGAAAAGTTGATCCAAAAGATGAGGACAATGAGAGGTTCCATGCACTCATGGATGGTACTCCCAATGATTCCTCCTTCATCATTGATTCTGGAGCATCAAGACACATGTCTGCTTGTAAGAATCTCTTCTATGATTTTGAATCCACAGTTGGACCTTCAACCTTGATGGGAAATGATTCTGACTTCTCTTCTTAGGGGATTGGAAGGATCAACATTGAGCATGGGTATTTCAGTGATGTACTCTATGTTCCTACTCTTGCAACAAATCTACTTTTTGTCTACCAAATGACTCATACTGGAGTACCCAAGAAGTTCATCTTCATTCCTAATGAGGTTGATATCCAAGATATCTCAACTGGAACCATCATTGCAAAAGGTATTGCTGATCATCATTCGAAACTCTATGAGTTTTCTCACTTTCTACCTTACTCAAAACCAAATGCATTGCTCAAACATGCAAATGAAGAGAGTAGAATTTGGCATGAGAGATTTGGGCATATCAACTACAAGTATAAGTTTGCACAAAATGAAAAATCAAAAAATGGTTGAAGGACTACCCAACATAAAACTTGCTAGAGGCACTTGTAAAAGTTGCTTTATTAACAAGCATCCAAAGCATAAGGTTGAGAAGGAGAAGGCTCAAAGAAAAAATTCAAGAAGTCATGCAGAGCGAATGCTAGATCTAGATCCATAAGAACCTGAATATATATCACCTAAAGATCCAGTTCCTCGTGCTAGATGTGCCACCACTACTCTTGTTTCCACCATTGATCTTGTTGGAGATTCTCTAGATGTAGGAAAAAATAGATCTGATTTTCAAGATACAAGGATTGTCCTCTCTCACACAGATCCATTTCTTTCCGAGAGATGCTTTCTTATGATTGGATTAGATCCAAAAACATTCTTTAAGGCATCCCAAGATCCAATATGGATAGCAGCTATGGATGAAGAGTATCAATCTCTTCAAAAAAATGAGACTTGGGAGCTTGTTTCTCTCCCTCCTGGGAGGAAGCTTGTTCAATGCAATTGGATATATAGAACAAATATGGACTTAGATGGAGTCACAAGCAATTATAAGGCTCGATTGGTTGCAAGGGGTTTCTCCCAAGTTCATGGGATTGACTATTCTGAGACATTCGCTCCTATTGCTAAGATGGATTCCATCTGTCTTGTTTTTTCTCTTGTTGCATCCAAGAACTGGGAAATGCATCACATGGATGTCAAGAGTGCATTCCTTCATGGAGATCTAGAGGAGGATATCTACATGAAGCAACCTGAATGGTATATTGATGATCCTTCTCTAGTGTGCAGATTAAGGAAGTCCTTGTATGGGCTCAAGCAAGCTCCCCGAGCTTGGTATGCAAAGATGGACTCCTTCTTACTGTCACAAGATTTTCAGAGCTTCAAATCAGATTTGAATGTCTACATGAGACATGATGGTAACTCCCTACTCCTTATTTTTCTTTATGTTGATGATTTGTTGATTATTGGGAGCAATTATTCATGCATCAAATCTATCAAAACAACTTTGCACAACTCCTCTATGTTAGATCTGGGACTGCTAAAACCGTTTCTTGGTCTTGAAGTCACTTAGAGTGATTCAGGAATCAAAGTTGCATAGTCCAAATATGCATCAGATATACTTGACAGGTTTCATATGAGCCAATGCAAGCCAACAGCATTTCCTTTCTTTCAGGGATCAACCTTGAGGATGGTTCTTCCACACCTTTGGTGGATAGTACTTTGTATCGACAGTTGATTGGGAGTCTTTTGTTTCTTACACACACTCTCCCTGATCTATCCTATGCAGTCAGTGTTGTTTCCAGATACATGCAAGAGCCTCATGAGCTTCACTGGAAGGAAACAAAGAGGATCTTTCAGTATGTGCAAGGGACGAAGACCCATGGTATTCACTATGCAGTTGGGTCTCCTTTGAACCTAGTTGGGTATATAGACTCTGATTGGGCTGGAGATAGCTCAGATCAGAAGTCTACATCTGGTTTTGTTTTCATGTTTGGATCTGGACCTATCTTCTGGTTGAGCAAAAAGCAGTCTGCGTTAGCTCTTTCTTAAGTTGAGGTCGAGTAAATAGGTGCAATGAATGCAAGCACACAATGCATTTGGTTGTGGGACATCTTGTCAGATTTTGGGATCCACTTCAGTACTCCACCAGTCATCTATTGTGACAATCAGAGTGCTATTAGGATCTATATAAATCCGGTTCTGAGACAGAGAACCAAACATATTGAGATACACATGCGTTACATACAAGGATTGGTGCATGATAGTACCATCACACTGCTCTACTTCCCTACAGAAGAGTAGATTGAAAATATCTTCACCAAGTCTTTCTCAGTGAAGAGGTTCACTTACCTTCAATCCCTTCTTGGGGTGAGTGATACACATGCTTGATTAGCTTCTTACAGTTTATCTTGAGGGGGGGATTTCTTCCCGCTGGGTTTTCCCTCTTTCCTCACATTTTTATTTAGATTGTTGTATGGGGTGATCTTTGGTATCAGTTACTAGGGCCCTACTTTTTTAGTTATACTTCTTCATAGTCCATCTTGCGAGGGCGGGGGTGTTGGAATATTCTCACCATCATCATTTGTATTTGCATGCATTGCACGCATGCATGCATCCAGTCATCAATATGGTAGTCTCCCCAACACCTAGAGCTTATCTTCAGCCTCTTGGAGCCTGTTTTTATCCATAAGTATCCCCCCTACCTACATAGTGCGCCTTGTTTTCATCATATGGATACTAGTGTGCCCTACTACAAACCTCTTGGATTCCATCAATTAGATCATGCATTGATTGCTCATTTTATGCATTGATTGCTCAATTTAACTGCCTGTAGCTTCCAGTTGTCTATATCGGAGTGCCACTTGACTACTGATAGTCCTCATGCACCCACCTTGGAGTCTCCTTCCCTATATTTTTACTCACTTGACTCAGTTAGACTCACATTGATTGATATTTGACTATCTGTGACTACTACCACTGATTGGGTGATGTCTCCAATGATGTCCAAGACACACCTTGAGGAGAATTCGAATCATCTTTGGGTAATCAAATTCATTCTATCGTAGTCTCACATTTTTTCCAGCTTACAACCGATGAATGATATCACAACAGTTTTCCACATCCTTTGAGTTTCATGTGTGAATATTGATTCAATTCTATCTCTTCTTCTCTGCAATTCTTTGAATGAAATTGTGAGGTTTGTTAAAGCTGAGTGATCTACACCTGTAGAATATCACAAATCTATGCAATCAAGGATGATAGGGAATAAATAAAGAGGAATACCTTAGGCCAGTTGGTTGGCCTCCTTCTTATAACTTTTAATCCAATACAAATATGACCTTCACACATTTAGTCCATTAAATATCTACACACAAGCAACAACGAAGCTTCCTCAACCTTTTGTAGCATCAAATATTTATGATAATGAATGCAAGAAAATATCTAAATAATTGAAATTGACTATTATCAAGTAAATAATTTCTCCTCCAAATATACATTCCATAAATATACAAATTAAGACAAGTGGAACATGGTGAAGTGCACCAACATCTAACTTAGAAGTGTGTGCAAATAAAACCAATGTATTAGATTGCTCTCTTCCCTGAGGTAGGAATACCCATGCTTGAATGGAAAAAAACAAGCATGGACGCCAAGTCAAGTACACTACATAATGGAATATATGTAGAATGAAAAATAATGGCCATTAAAAGATACTCAGTGGATCCATGAACATATAGATAGTCGACCTATGTTTTAGTTTACATCAAGAGAATGTATGATAATGACTACAATCAAATGTTGATCCCCCAATAAAGTACTAATTTTATTAGGTATGTGGTATTGGTTATGAAACTTGGGAAACAACATAGAAGGCATATGCTACAACAGCCTAAGGCCTCCAATCCAAATCCATCGAATGCACGAATTTACTCCATGTGAATAAATGATCTAAATTCAAACATGAGATAAATTGTTTGATTACTAGTCATTAATGTAAACTTTTATCAAATGTGGGACAACCCACTGATGATAATAATCGATGTCAAGGTACATAGTAAATTCTATAAAGTGTGTATATATGTACTAACATCAAAAACTCATAAGATCTATCAAGTAGGGGAAATTGATGAATTCCCAATGTAAATAGTGAGTGAATGTATAACCACTTATTACTACATGCCCCAAGGTACTGTAAAGGTCCCTAAATATCACTCCTAGACAAAATGAGTTGATTTATTAAAGTGAAATGAGGAAGGATGGTAGAATATCAACACTGCTTCAAGAAAGTAAGATCACCTACTCTTTTCTTTATTTTATGCTCGAGGTTTTCAAAGGTTTGGATCTCTTTGATACAATCCTCTCCATGGAGGTTTAAGACTTAAGTATGAATATTTCCATAGTTTTCCATATATTTTCTTCTAGATATGAACTATGTTGAAGTTTTAAAATGTCCCAAAACTTCAAAAAATTTGACAGAATTCATTTCTAGAAGAACTAAAATGGAAAACTGTGGAAATATTCATAGTCAAATGAGTTGATGTAGCTAGGACAAGATCCACTAGAAGGAGGGAATAATTAGGGAATCCATCATTTACATACACAAGAAATTTTTAGGGATATTATTTGAGTTAAATGTCTTGGACAAGAACTTGAATAGACATGCCACTATGTATGTCTGTCACATGCACAAATTGTAAATAACACATGAAAAATGCCCTCTGAGCAACAACACATAATTAAATCTACTGATAGAGGAGAGGAATCCCACCAATGATGAAAATGGAACCCAATGTATAACACAAATCCCATTATGTGAATATATGTCTTATCGTTTCAAACAGGGTAAACCACTCATTTAATGACCAATGATGAAGTGTCATTTACTAAGCACATCATAACCTACCAATGATGAAGGTAAGCCTCTTGGTGCTACTGAATCTAATTATATCTTTTAGAATATTGATTTGAATTCAGTGAGAGAAGACCCACTAGCAAGAAGGTCGTGACACCCTTCCATACTAGCACAAGTAAACACTATAAATGATTTCACTGAGAATAAATTGATAATAGGGAAAAGCAATATTCACAATTAGAAAATCTGAGGATTGGATGACACATGGGTTTTTACATACTTTGAACATAATAACAACACAAGAATGACTTGATAAATGACTGAGACCAAAAGGAAACCATTTGTATAATCCAAAAATGTAGGAGGCATTGAGAAATGCTTCATAATGATTGGAAGAGTAACCAACCATATTTATAGACTCAAAATCATGGTTCATCTTCTAAGGACAATACTAAACCCAATTTGTGAAGGAAGACATGGCCTGAGTGATTTGTTCAAAGGAATCACAAATTTGCTACTTCATAGAACATATGCAGGATCTAAAGTCCCCCCCCTCTCTTTTTATAAATATATGATTTTTTGTGTCTTTTTTTCATATTAATAAAGCTTGAAAAATAATAAAAGAATTCCATGTTACAATGGAACAAATTAGTGTCGCAAGGCATGCATCTATGTTCCAAGATCATGGAATAGGCCTATGCAAAACAAAATGCAAAGAAGGTGTTGGGAAGGAGGTGAACACTCATTAACTATTTCTCCCGGGAATATAGATTTTGAAATGAAAATACCATGGATGTAAATAACTAGCAACACAAATGAATGTGAATGACAACATGAGAGTCGTAGCGCTACATTAGGCATTTATGCTCAAGAAGTTGTGTAAGGAAGAAAACGCATGACAAAATATAAAGTGGGAGCATGTCAAGGGAAGGGTTAGAAAATAGGGAGAAAGAAACATGTGGTTCAAAATCACTAATCATGGGAGACTAATAAGGCTTCTAGGCCTATGATAAATCTCAACAATTGGGCATTGACTGACAATAAGGTGCTAACTAGGGAAACCCATAATAGGTAGGTTATACCACCATTATTACAACAATTAAAACTAATAGAATTGGTTAAATGTCACAACATGGTGAGGTGAATCCTAAGGAAAAAATCCAAACGCTCATAATAAAAAATGCAAGGCCAAAAGTAACTATTCATATATGTTACTTTAATTATGATTACCTTCACAATCAAAATGAAAAATTAATGCCAAACGTCTACAAAATAAGGTTAGAGACACTTTCTCGTATTTGCATTCGTCAAGGTATTTCAAAATCCATGAAAATAAGGTGAAAATGGATTTTTACCACAAGAATTAAAAAATATACTATTTCCCCCAAACTTTTAGCTGAGTATATGGAAGATTTGACCATCCACTTTCCGTTTTATCTAATCCAGGTACTCCCCTCTATCCCTAGATTGCATTTCCGTAGATTTATTTTCAAATTAGATGAATTTTTTCATGATGTGGAAGCCCACAAAGGTTAACCTCTACACCCTCATGCTTTTTCTTCTCACGATGTGTGGGTAAATGACCCTCCATGCCTCTATTACTAAGAAAAATAGTGTGGCCCCACATTTGTTACCAATGGAAAGTGCAGGTGCCCCTCACAACTAGCTAAAAAACAGTATTAACCCAACAAAATTTCTTTGAATGTGCAAATACCTCATCATGGTGGTTGTATGGATAAAGAGAGAGAGAGAGCATGGATATGTCAATAGACTTTCCTTGGAAGATCCTAAGTCCTTGGATATGCTTCAAGATTGTGGACTTATGAATTTTTTTAGGTGTCCAAATAGTCAACCTTAACCTATGATGACTATTTTGCATGAACACCACTTATTAGTGAACATTTATCCATATAAAAATTTCATTTTACTAGAACTGTTGAGTTTCCTTCATTAAACATGCAAGGATCTACTCTTTTCGTTAATAAAAGGCACAAGGGCATTTTGAAAATTGCAAAAAAAATATTAAAGGTGCATTAATTTCATGCTCCTAAGCAGGGTTTATGGGATTTGTACACATATGCATCTCTAAATCATGTACCAATTGTGTAAACCAAGTCTTCATGGTATTTATTAGGACAAATTGTTGTAGAAGGGAGACCACATTTTACTAAAGAACCCTTAACTTGAAGAATTGAGAATTGATTATAAGATTGAGATTTTTATGGTCCATCACTTCCTCAAAAACTCTAGTTTTTAGTTCTTCTTGTATTAGAATTGGGATCCTTTATAATATCCCATAATTATCCAATTTCCTTTATAGATAAGAACTTGAAGAGTAATAGTACTCCATGAGTAGTCTAGACTAGAGGAACCCAAATTCCAATGAAGAAGGCGATAGTGACAAAGATAAGATATATCGTTGTATTGTTGATTTCATATTTTTTAATAAACATGAAGCTATGTCTTCTTACACACAACCCTCCTTACCCCCTACCCAATCCCCAAATTACGTCCTAATTTATGCATTCATGAATTATACATTTGGATGAAGAACTACTTACCTGATAATAGTTAAGGGTGGGCACACAAAGATTCTCCCCAAAAGTATTGCAACGGGGCCGTGCTAGCAGGGACAAAACAGGGGCGCGCATGCACTCAAGGAGGTATGCACGTACTATTAGGTTCGATACCAAACCGGAGCACATGCACGCTGATGCGCGTGCACATTTTTAGCGCGTACGCACTCAAAATCATGCACACGCTCGTATTAAACTAATTAAAAAAAATAGGGCTGAGTTGTTCTATTTTCACCAAACCGTCCAAGCTTCACTCACCCATCGCGCATGTGGATAAAGAGAGCACCATTTTCACAATTTTCACTCAAAAAATCCCTCAATCCATCCACCAAGTGATCAACAAGTGCATTGTATAGGTAAGATCCATGTTTTTGGTCATTTTATTGATTTTTGTTTGTTTATTAAATTTTTAATAATTCCCAAATTAGTAAAATAATAAAGATTTTTTCAATTGCAAAGTCTAAACCTATACAATGAATGAACAAAATTTTAACATGGAGTCCGATGGAACACAAGAAAACACAAATCTTGGAACTAATGAAAACCCCCAAGAAAATCAAAATGCCCAAGAAAATCAAAACCCCCAACAAAATTTCAACCAAGATGACTTGAACCATTATGTAAATGAAATGAGAGTGCACAATCGAGAACTAAGAAACACACTTGAATCATCTCGAGTGTCCCTTGCCACCTCAATTGACAACTCAATTGACTCCCTCATCCATGCACATCGCCGATTGACTGACATGACTGAATATAGAGCTAGGATGCGAGAGTATTATTCCATAGGCATTTCCAAGGATGAAATAAAAGATTTGAATATTACAAAGGCCCAATTATACAATATGTTCACCGATCCAAGAACACAGCAACCACCGGACATTAGAAAGCCACGTGTTTGCATGGATTGGTGTCATTTCCAACCATGGAGGGACAAATGGATGCATAGGTGGTTCATGGTTTACGATAAACCTCCCTGCAATAATAGGGAGGTTCCACAGTACTTCCTTTGGCAACTATGGGTTGAGTTTGCGCTCAGTTTACATCTCAACTATTTTGACATAACCGAGTTCCAGGGTGTTGGGTGTGGCTCTTCCCAAGATCGACTTGCTTCCAGGAGGAACCCACTGAGAGGGACACCAGCTCCTAGGCACAATCCCAACCCCTCTCCCCATCCACCTCAGTTACCCCACAAACTTGATCAGATAGAGGGGGCGATGAGGAGTGTTTCACATGGACTCCTTAGACACATCGCCTTTGTAGAAGCGACTATAGTGGAGAGACATGTTGACCCTGATAAAGACTCAAGTGCAGGGCCTTCACAACAGAGTCAGGATAGAACTGTGACTGGTGGTAGCGATGTTGGGCCTTCTAATTCATCTGGGACAATGCCACATATTTGTCCCAATTGTGGGCACACTTTCCCTGGCCCAATCGAGGGATGCTATATGGATCAGGTTAGCACTTTTTTTAAGGTGTTTTCAATCATCACTTGATCATTTGTAAAGTAATTTTAAAGTATTTGTGTTTGACTTAAACTATTATTTCAATGTACATTTATTTAGAGTTGAGAGGCCATCATGGGAGAACATAGGATCTCCCAACTTGGACGCAGCAATGGTAGCTGCAATTGAAATTGTGGCACCTCACACGGAGGTATTTTCAGCACCTCATACAATATTGTTATTACTTATGGAATTTCTATTATTTATGTTTTTATATTTATGACATACATGATGATAGTTTGTACAATATTTTTGAATATTTTTATTTTTGAAATAATTACTTGTTTAATATGTTCATAACGTGCATGCATTTTGGTGTCCATAGGTATTCCTGGACTATGATGATCATCCATCTCCGCCAGGGATCGATAGATCACCATATACACAGGTACAATGTGTATTTAAAAGCACACTTTTAATTTGAATTGTTACGACTTACTATGGTTTAATTTGATTTTTGTTTAATAAACTATGATATTACAAATGTGTATGCAGGGGCCACCAACAGATGCAGGTGGCACAGTTCCATGTCCCCCATTTAGTCCCATGTTTCCACCCTATCCCATGAATCTCCCCCGTCGCTTCCATCCAGAACCCTCCCTCTGTCCACCCCCTCCCTTCCATCCATCCTCCCCTCTATGTCCATCCTCCCCCATTCTTCCATGTCCCCCTGTCTATCCACCCATTCGTCCATGCCCCCCCTTCCATACATCCTCCCCCATTCATCCACGTCCCCTGTCTATCCACCCATTTGTCCATGCCCCCCCTTTATACACAACCTCTCTTCTATCCATCCTCGTCCCTCTATCCAGGACCTCCCTCCCATTCACCATCCATCCACATTCACCCTAGCCCTTTTGGGTCGATACCCCCTATCGTACAATCAGTAGGGGTTCATCATCCATGACGTCCTCCTCCACCCCATACCACCATATATTCTCCAGTTCCTGCCACTATTGTGGAAAATACTCTTCCAGTATCCGCCCATGTATCTACAATGGTTGAACCCATATTTTTTGCATCTACATCTGTGCCCCCCGCACCCCCTCAATGATTGCATCAAAGAAGGTTTTCCATCCAACTGCTCCACCTGCTAGACCTGAAGCCCAGCCATGTCCATTGTCAGAGGTATTCACGGTGAGAATCAAGTTAATTTATGAAAATGTTTTGATGCAATAACAAAACTTAATTTAAGCAATTATTATTTTTCAATGAAATGATTGTCGTAAATGTTGTAGGGTGGAATTGCTGAGAGGCTCAGTAGATCCATGACACCTGCCTCACATCTCCCACTCGCATCAGCAGCGAGTTATTTAAGATTTGAATTGTACATTCATTTTATAAATGTTACAAATGCTTGAAAATGATGGCATCTTATATCATTTGTTTCAAATCCTTGAGAGACAGTCTACTCCTAGATGGAAGAAGGCTCGAGATACCAATAGCTCCAGGAAGAGGAAGATCAATTTTGGAGATGCTCCTAGGAGTGACCAGGGTGGTCAAAATGCTTGAAACACCATGTTATGTACACTAGCCACAATGTGGCACTTTTGGGCACCCGTTTCCATGTACTTTGTATCTACAACATGGGTTTCCATGTATTTTGGAGCTACGACACGAGTTGCCAGATATTGTATAAGGCACGATTTGCCATGTATTTTTGATCTACGGCATGAGTTGTCATATTTTGTATAGGGAATGAGTTTCCATCGTATGTACATTGGGAACCATGTTCCACTATTTGATAATAAAATTTATATGTTTGTTCGAGTTCCATATGTTTGTTTGAGTTCCATATGTTTGTTCGAGTTCCATATGTTTGTTTGAGTTCCATATGTTTGTTCGAGTTTACATTGGGAACCATGTTCCACGATACTTAGATTATGATGGTATGTCATTTATTCCTCCTCCTCCATGACAACACAAAACCATATATAATATTGAATCTATACCAATACCATAATTTAAAGGCAAATGATGATCAACCAATTTGTTACCAACATACAGAATATGTTGTTGGGCCACTAGGGTCCACCCTTTTTGCAGTTTTATCTTAATGGTGTCAAGATGTTTAATGACAACCTACAATGTGATGGTCCCTCCATTATACGTCTACACCTATATTTGAAAGGTCTCCACATGATCATCGTCACCTTTGCTGTTACCATAACCCTAATAATCAACTAGCACACATGTTGCAATTATTTCAATTAATGTAGCTATGTTTTTTACCCTAGCTTGTGCAAATGAGCACCTACTAAGGAGAAGGGCCTCCTTAGTAGCAGTTCAGAAAATAGTAAATAAATGACAGTAAATAAAACAGTAAACTACTCTAAGCATGTGCATAAAAAAAAATGACAAGATTATAAAAATTGATTTTTTGTATTGAATATACCTCAGGTGTAGAGGTTGGTGGAGCCTTTGCAGCAGTCCAAGAGGGTTGCTTCCAAGCTCCAGTGTTGTTCCTTTCTCCTTCTCCAAAGGCTTTTTGAAATGGGCCAAAGGGGCACTCAAATGTGAAAGTAGCTCAAGGGTGAGCTAGGGTTTCAGGAGTGATTTTGGCAGAGTAAGGATATGGATGATTGTGGATGAAAAATGGGGAGCCTCCATCACCTGTTTATAGGTTTTTAGTGGAGGAGTGCTGACCCATGGTTTTGGGCACCATATGGTTTAGGTCAGCTGTATAGGATTTTTGCTTTCTTTTTTCCCTCTTTTTCCTCTTTTTTGTATTTTTTATTCCCTTTTTAGAGGGTTTTTGCTATTTTTGGAGGAATTTACTTTATTTTGGGGAAAAAATGGGGTTTTTGGCCTTTTGGAGGCTTTTTTGGCCTTTTGGAGGCTTTTTTAATGGGTTTTTAAGGTTTTAGAGGCAAATATGGTAGGAAATATGGACAAATGAGTCATGTAATGAGGGAGATGAGGTAGTGAGCACTTTTTAGGTGTTAACAGATTGCCCCCTGATGTGTGAGGGCAGGATCTCATCGTATGGCCGATAGACATCATAAGTCTTTTATGGTTTTCCTAGGATGTGGAGAGGAAAAAAAATGAACTAGAGCCCGGAACAACGGTCCCGAACAAATTGCAAAAACTGAAAGTACATGGCCTCAATAATGAATGAGGAATAATCTGAACATATGGACGAGGCGGGCATTCCCATGCTCTTATCAAGATATAGAACAATAACAAGGGGTACAAAAAATGGGGACCTGAAATATACATGGCCTCAAGTGAGGAAGAATCTCAATATATGGATGAGGCGGGCATACCCATGCTCGTATAGAGATATATATAAAAAAATAACAATGAGACCCAAAAGTGGGGGCCTGAAGGATAGATGGAGAACTACGGTGTACATCATAAGGATCCAGAGGGGACAAAAATTTGGGACATACTCCTGGGCTGACCATGTCTGAGCTGAAGAGTTGATACACTGGAAAATCAACAGTGCTGCTGAGTGTGGTACCAGAGGAACTGATGAGCTGCTGGATCATAGTGACCGAGAGTCATACCCTCAATGGTACACTGAACTGGGTACTCAAGGAAGCATATAACGGGATGGCTTCTGAATACAATCGCCAACGCAACTCAGACATCCACGGGAACATATAACTAGGTGTTCCGAAGGGACTCACCAATGTGCTAGAGTCGGGGGAAATCCGGGGTCTTTGACCAATAACTGAAAGAATATATACCCTGCGCGATTCTCAACGATGCGATCAAGGTGTTGAAGTCGAGCATGTGAGAAACAACCAATCGGAGAGGCACTGATGACTCCTCTCAAAATGGTCCGTAGGCACTCACCACAAATGGTGATGAGTCCAAGGCACAGGGACCTTTGGGTCTATCCTCTGGAATAGATGGGCTGTCGTTGACAGAGGGAGACCTGCAACTAGCAAGGCAATGATGTTTCCTTGATAGGAGCACAAGGTGGAGAACCAAAGTGTGAGAGTATTGATGGTAGGACTGACATACTGTGGGGGATAACTGGGCAAGTAGAGTGGGTGGACTCAAACTTCCTTTGTTCAGAGTATGATGACGGGGGATGATCGGGCAGCATATGAAATGGACTGGTGGGAAAGGGATCATAGCTGTAATGGATCAAGGATAGTGACTGGGATGAGTGATACTCAAGGTGGTGTAAGATGGTAGGAGACTGCAGAATACTCTGAACAAAGGCAACCTGATTGGGGGTGCTGCTGAGATGATCGATCATAGTGCCGAGAGGCACGGGTGGACTTCTTCACGGGTTAAGGAACGAGAAGAAGTGTGTTCAAAATGGTACTGTCGTGTGGATTTAGACGAGCCCAGGACAGTTCATGCTCGTGATTGCTTTCAATTTTAAGGAGTCTGAAAGCGATAAGAAGACTCTGAAATAATAGAATAGTACTGTCGTGTGGATTTGTACAAGCCCAGGATAGTTCATGCTCATGATTTCTTTCAATTTTAAGGAGTCTGAAAGCGATAAGAAGACTCCGAAATAATGGAATGGTACTGTCTTCTGGATTTGTACGAGCCTAGGATAGTTCATGCTCGTGGTTTATTTCAATTTTAGAGAGTTTGAAAGTGATAAGAAGACTCCAGGGGGTTGCTTTTTCGTGTGATAGTCTCCAAGGCCCGAAAAAGCATAAAAGGATGCAATGAAGAACTCTTCTAGCCAGTGTGACTAGAGTATTCCTTTTTCGTAATTAGTCTACCAGGTCCGGAAAAGGGTTAAACTTATACCAGATAGATGCCCTTTCAGGTACTTTAACGAGCATGAAAGGAAGCAAGATTGCTCGATGATCTTTTCATTGTTTTAGGAGTCAGAAAAGAGCTTAACAGAAACTCCCTAAGTGCCTTTTTCGTAAAGGACTTGTCCAGCCCAAAAAATGGATGAAATTATACCAAACAAAAGGAATTGTCAGGCAAGGAGGAAGTGCTCAATCAAGGAACATTGATGATGACCAAGAACGAGGGTAGGGGGGAACACTAGTGGGCCTCCTTGCGGGATAATGAATGGTGGAAAAATAATGAAATAATTGCAGTATGAAAGGAGTGAATGGCTCATGTAAAAATGTGGAACAATCCGATGGCGGCCGATGTGGCATGCAAACTGAGGAAACAAGGTGTCGAGACACAATGTTGAAATTGTACCTGGTGAGAGCGAGAAATGATCTCAAGCATCATCATGAGCTCGGAAAACTGAATCTGGCGATATAAAAAGTGTCAAAAACGGATAACAGCCGATGTGGCATGCAAACCAAGGTGACGGGGGGCGTTTTGGAAAAAATACCCGAAAAATATGGGGGTGAGAACGAGAAATGATCTCAAGCATCATCACGGGCTCGGAAAAATGAATCTGGCAGTGCAAATGGTGCGAAAAACGGAGGTCATAAGGACTCCGGAATGGTCAAAGGAAATAACCAGGTTAAAAATGGTTGCAAATAAAGGTGAGCCCACCAAGCTAAGGATGCAATGGTGGGGAGAAATGATTACCCGTGGGGGAAGAATACTAGGTGTATCAAATCAAATCAAATCTACAAGTGATATGTGACCTCAAGAATGGTTGAGATCACACATGTGAAAAAGTGAGCAGGGTTAATGACCTGCCCCCATGCTATGTGCATGGGGTTTGTGATTGTGGATCACATATGTGTTGGTTTGAACAAGGGGGTCACTGATGTGCTGAGATAGATGTGATGGGGAAGGTTCAAAATGATTGATCACGCCCCCTATACCAGGGTTGAGGTAATATATTATGCCCCCGAGCTCAGAGGTGTCAATGCGGTGCTCTATAATAGCGGGGTCAAGACCAGGCATTTCGGTATAGGACCAGGCAAAGACATCACGGAACTCTTGGAAAAGTTTTTTGTACTCTCCGATCTCATACTCACTGCAGGAGGCTCCTAATGTAATGATTTCAAGAGCACCAGGTGGGTCAGAGATATCGATGTGGATGACGGGTGAGATGTTGGCCATGTTACCTTCCTCAAAGGCATCAGGAGCAGGAATGGGATCCTTAAACCAGACGACTTTGGTGGGGAGAAAATATTTCGACTCAACCGCAAATTGGGTGGCTGTGGTGGAGGAGGACTCTTCTGGGAGGAAGTATGAACGATGGTGCATGTCTTCCCAGGGGTAATCCGGGGCTATGAGAGCCTCTAGAATCTCCTCATCATTGCGGAAAATTTGAGTTGTCAAATCGATTGATGAGGGAGTGGTAGTAGAAGAGATCATATAGATGGTATTAATCTCGCCAGATAAAGGGGATACTGGGGGGTGGATCTCCTCAATTGTGGGGGGCACCGTCTCAAGGTCCAAATTAGTCATCTCGTAGAGAGATGCTCTGTAATCTTGGAGATCATGATAGTGATGTGAGTAATGGTCGTAAATACAGCATATTGCACAAGGGTGGTTAGTACGCAGTGATATATCACGAGGCTTAGGGGTAGGGTCGAGTTCGACAACTGGGATGTTGGGGTCGTCGTCAAGCATTTGCATGTGTTCCTGTAATGCAGGTAATTGTGGACATTGATGAGTCGGATGACCTAACGCATCACACAATGAGAATTTGGGAGGAGCACGAAACACGGGGGGTTTTTAACTGTTTTGGGCGGGGGGTACAGCGGTGTATGGTTGTGGGCCTCTGCCCCCAGTGTTCTTGACAATGGGGGGTGGATTAGTGGATGAGGAAGGAGTAGAGACATCGGGGGGTGGTTGACTAGTAGTGGCGATGGGTTGCATCGGTTGTAGGACGACATTTGGTGTCAGTGGGGGAAGGGGAGGCGAAATATACCACACTGGTAGTCCTAAGGTTAACTTGGGAGGCTGAGAGTAGCCATAACTGGGGCGCTTACTACTCCCGAGGGAGGGAATATGAAGGGGATTGTGTGGATGGGTGTAACACCAATATGACTGGATACCAATGGTGGTTTGGGTAACAAGGGCGGTTGATTGTTGGGTGTTTGTGTATTATGGGAAAGGGTACATAGGTCAGATATTTTGGTTGCCAGTGATGGGGGTGGAATGGATTGGAATGTTGAGGTCATCGGCGTATCTGAGTAAACTCCGGGTCCCACGAAGGAAATCAACGAGGTAGTTGCACCACAAACAGGTTGTCCAACCATGGGGAGAACATTTTCGGCTGCAGCAGGGGCATTGGGATTGTAATAGGTGAGTTGATCAACCTTGACCACATGTCCGTCATGGGGGAACATTATGGTATGAAAAACGGATGAGGAAACTATCGGCATGGCATACATGTAGTTGCGGCCAAGTAAGAGGTTATAATCAAGTTGGACGTTGATGACCTCTATGTTAATGAGCACTGTTTTACCAACCAACTGGACGGGGACATTAGCTAAGAGACCTTGGGGTTGAGCCGAATGGCCGTCGTAGGCTCGCAATGCAGTGGTGGAGTGCTGGAGAGTAGGGGATCCCAACTTCTGCCAAACGAATGTGGACATAACGCATGTAGAGGCACCTTCATCGATAATGCAACGATGAATGACAAGATTCTGAACGGATACAGAAACTTGGAATGCTAAAGTGGAAGGCAAGCGTGGTTTGGATTGGTCCAAATCGAAGGCCATCAGTCGTGAATCATCTGGGTCAATAGCACCAATGGCGGAGAGCAAAGTCTTGCGCTATGAAGGACAGTTTTTTAAGACCTCTAATGCAGACATGGCTGTGGGGGACTGGGCTAAGTCATCTATAATGTTGTAATTAGACGCAGCGTGAGCATTGGGATTATTGTTGATGCGACGAAGTGGGAAGCGAGGTGCTTTGGAGGCGCCATCTAGTGGAGCCGGAGGGATACGTAATGACTGATCAGTGGGATGAGTGTTAGTGTTTTTGTCAATGGGAGGGGCTTCAAGGGTGGAGCCATATTGGTTCCGACGGGTTTGAAGGTTGACATCGACGGATGACATCATAAACAAGTGATGGGTACCTGAGCCTAACATGGGTGGATCAGGAGCGGCATAAGTGATTTGCTGTTGTGGTGGTGCATTTCCTTGAGGGGGAGCCAATGGCTGAGTGTTCACTACGCCTTGGGTCGGTAGAGGGTTTTGTAACACCAAGGGTTGATGTTGAGGTGGTGGGGGGTTGGGCGGCGCTTGAGGAGCCGCGTGCCCTTGGCGGTGGGCTTCATTGGTCCAGAGTTGTCGAGCTCGCTCTAAATGTGGGCAAGCATGTGTGTAGTGGCTATAGACCCCGCAAATAGAACAAGGATGGTTTGTTCACAAATTAGGATTTTTGGCGTGTTTGGGTGGCTGATCAGGGTTCTGGTTGGCAGGTGCCGCGTTATTATTGTTTGGGGGATTGGGAGGTTGACTGCCTTAGTCTGGAGGGGGATTTTTCCCACGGTTACAACCTTTGCCACGATTTTGTTGGCCCTGTTGGCACTGGTTATTTTGGTTCTGTTGCGGATTCTGTTGGGCATACACTTGCTCTTGGGCAGTGGGTGGGTTCTGGGGTTGTGCAGGTGCGGGAGCAGGCTGCGGTGGATAATAAGTAGGTTGAGGTGGCGCAGGTGCTGAACCTTGTGGGGGTTGTTGATATGTTTGTGGAACGGGTTGTGGGTTTGCCAAATGGGATGCCTGTGGCAGGTAGTAAGCAGGTTGGGCTTGAGAGGATATAGGAGCTTGCGCAGCCTGCGGGTGGTAATATGGCTGAGGTGCGACTGGTGGGGCGTAAGTGGGGGCGGCATGGCTGAAGCACTGAGGTGGACACGAGGGTCCATAAGAATGATGGTGATGTGCCATGGGAGCATATGAATTGGTTTCTCCGGACTGAGATGTAGCCCGCGAAAGGTTGGGGCCATGGCTAGGACGTGCTATGGAAAAGGGTTGGTTATGTGAGGCTATATGGACAATGATGCCATCTGTGGCATGGGATGCCCCCGGCACATCATGTCGAGAGGAATCGTCATGGGGGGCATCAGGGATGATGGAATATAGGTAACCAGACTGGGCATAAATAAGGTCAAATTGCTGGGCTTTGAGGATGGCCTCTTCTTTGGACTAGGGTCGCTTGGATGCCACATCCTTGGCAATGACAGGAAGGAGGGATTTTAGAAACCAATCTAAGAAAATACGGTCGTCTAACTTGATTTTGCAGAGGATGCAGCGTCGATGCCACTCATGAATGTGGTCAGTGATGTGGGTAGCTGTGTTCTGTCTGCAAGACAGTAGGATCTCAACTCCCATGTCATAGTGGACATGTAACTGAAAGAACTGCAGGAAAGTCGAGGCAAGGGAAGTAAAGGTGGCATGGGTCCCATGGGGCTGCTCGATGTACCACTTAGCTACAGTGCCAGTGAGGGTGCGCTATAACAAACGGAGGCGGACAGAGTCATCCACTATGGAGTTGGAGGAACACCATAGATGGAAGGACATAATATGGTTCTGGGGGTCTTCATCTGCCTTGCCCTCAAACTTAGGGATGTCGGAGGGGAGCTTGGTGGGCATGTGAGGCCACGTAGGGTCATGTCTGATGGGATCGTTAGTCAGTCTAGCTAGGCCAGGAAGGTTGAGACTAGCCATGACTGGAAAACTAGTAGAAGGATGTGACATACTAGTGGTTGTGACCATGTTGGGGCCAATGCCCCCGAGTGGAGGGGCTGGGTTTGGGATGTTGCCCCCAGGTGGATGAACGAAAGTGGTATGGGACGGTCCTGCACCGCCAAGGGTAGTGTGAGTCACTGATGGAGTGGGGATGGGTATGCTAGCTACTGGAATGGGTACAGTGATCGGAATGGTAGATGTGGGCCCCACCGAGGGCATACCCAAAGTGTGTGTGGTAGCTGGTGTGGTGGTGGATGCTCCACCAATGGTCCCTACAAAGAAAGGGTTGGATGTCATGCCATCCATGGGGCTGGTTGGTGTAGTGTAAGTGGGGTTCTCAGACTCTTCCTCAGAATCAGAGGTAAAATAAGGGGCATCTAGATCGGGTGACGGAGTTCTATGCCGTTGACAAGTGGAGTCAAGTGACAAAGCTCAAGATCTAGGATGAGTGGTATCAAGTGATGAAGATCTACGTCTATGACAGGTGATGTCAAGTGAACCGTGATGTGGGGGCTCTCGCTGGAGGCACCGAGAAAGTCTCGGGGACTCAATGGTGATAGATGGTGTCAAGTATGTGGGGGTTGTGTTGAGTGAAAAATAGCTCAAAAACCCTAATGCAACCGAGTGTGCAAAAGGAGAGCACAAATAATATGGCACTTAGGCCAACAACCAACTCAAAACACTTATTGTAACAGTTGTGCTACAATATGCAGAGTATCAACAGAAATGGTCAGAATACCAACAAGCAACAGGTTTCCTAAAAAATAAAAAACGGTGGACTCACTAGATCAAAGGGAAGTAAGGGAGCATGCAAACACCTAGCTAAATAGTATTCTGACTGAACCAGACATATCCTTTGCAAGGTGATGAAATCCAAGTCAGACAATATGGATAGTAGAGCCAAGTGGCTAAATATATCCCCCTACTGGGAGGGACACCGGGTAGTCAATCCTAGAATAAAAGAAACTAAGATACCCTGTTCATGACACGTTCGGTTGGGTGAATCTGTAGTTTGGTTCTATTGCCATTGTACTCCCATACGGGTAGTACACCGAGAACTACGAAAGGTATCCTTCGTTTACTGAATGGATTGCGGTATTCCACTCAGGCTTCGGGAACTAGTCTGGCTACTTCAACCCTCCTAGGGGAGAGGCCTTCCCGATAAATTGGTTTTAAACCGTGTCAAAAAATACTAGGGGATTTTGGTTCCCTAATGGACAACAACTATGTCTCAAGTGTAAGCGACCGAGGGGTGTTATTTGGATGCCTATCCCCCTGACCCTACCTAACTACAATATTCTTTTGTGTTCCCCAAGTGGGGTTAGAATGTTCGTTGTGTTAAGAAATATTTTAGGGATCACTTGAATTAGGTGACAGAGTGTGTGCATGTGAGATAATGAACCCAAACAAAAGTGCCACGGGGTGGGAAACTTTCTAACTAATAATAACAATGCAGAAATTAAACTTTGAAATGCAAAATTTTCTCTTTTCAATTAAAATGATGAAATTTAAATAATTCTGTAAATAGAACAGAAATAAAACTACAGAAAAAGGTTGTAGGGAAGTATGGCTATAGATAGGATAGGTGGCTGTGCAGGTGCAGAAAATATTGTAGCAAAGTACTGGGTTCAAACAGGGAAAAAGTGCAGAAAACAGACCGCGGGTCTGTGGCAAATTTGCGCGGTCAGACCGCGGGAAACAGGTCGACAATCGCAGACAGATTGCGGGAATTTGGAGTCGCCAAAACTATAGCTAGGTTTTTCACCCTAGCTTGTGCAAATGAGGACCTACGAAGGAGAAGGGCCTCCTTAGTAGCAGTTCAGAAAATAGTAAATAAATGACAGTAAATAAAACAGTAAACTGCTCTAAGCATGTGCATAAAAAGAAATGACAAGATTATAAAAATTGATTTTTTGTATTGAATATACCTCAGGTGTAGAGGTTGGTGGAGCCTTTGTAGCAGTCCAAGAGGGTTGCTTCCAAGCTCCAGTGTTGTTCCTTTCTCCTTCTCCAAAGGCTTTTGGAAATGGGCCAAAGGGGCACTCAAATGTGAAAGTAGCTCAAGGGTGAGCTAGGGTTTCAGGAGTGATTTTGGCAGAGTAAGGATATGGATGATTGTGGATGAAAAATGGGGAGCCTCCATCACCTATTTATAGGTTTTTAGTGGAGGAGTGTTGAACCATGGTTTAGGTCAGCTGTATAGGGTTTTTGCTTCGTTTTTCCCTCTTTTTCCTCTTTTTTTTTATTTTTTATTCCCCTTTTAGAGGGTTTTTTCTATTTTTGGAGGAATTTACTTTATTTTGGGGAAAAAATGGGGGTTTTGGCCTTTTGGAGGCATTTTTAATGGTTTTTTAAGGTTTTGGAGGCAAATATGGTAGGAAATATGGACAAATGAGTCATGTAATGAGGGAGATGAGGTAGTGAGCACTTTTTAGGTGTTAACAATTAAGAAGACCACATTTAATTTAGGCATTTTGTTGAACACTTCCTATATAGACGCAAAACTTTGGCACTAAGGAAACAAGTTGTGTAAATGGTTTCACAAATACCAACCTTGCTCAAATTTAGTGTTGATAATGGGATTAGTACAATGCTTGTTGATGGTGAATCATCTAACATCCAAGACCCTACAACTACCACTATCCTAAAGACCACAATTTGTGTAAAAAAAAACAAACACTAGTTAGACATTCTCTTTATTTTGTATGTAGCATATTGTTTGAGAAATTGATCATCCAACTATTATCAAGTACATAGAAGGCTATCACCATAGCCATTAACGAAATTTCCAAATACCTTGGTAGTCCCTTGCGATAACATAAACAAGTCTTGATGTTTTGTATTTCCTTGTCCTCGACCAAATTCATAGTTGAATCCACCACACCAAGCAACCATTTCAAAGAAGCTTTGTAAAAACCTAGAATACCTTTCTCTTTGCACTTCACACACAATACTCCATCCTAGTGTAATAACTTTCTTGGGAATATGGAGATCCTCAATCCTATTACCTCCACATTCTCTATTTCCTTGGCCTTATTCAAATCTACAGTTGAATATATTTCCCTTGAGCTAAGCTGGTGGGTTAGCTCGAGTGGTTCAACACTGTGAATTACAAGTAGGAGGTCTCAATGTTAAGTTCTCGGGTTTGCTTCCTCTATGATTTACTTAATATTGGTGGCTCTCACTTGATTTCCATGTAGGGTTAGGTTCATTTAGTTTATGCCACTCACTTTACTCTGGGTACCATCCTCAAATGAAGGGAGGTGCCCAGGGTTTCTGTAGGGATCTATTTTTCTAGGATCTATGGAACCATATGAAAAATCACAAAGGTTTACATTCACAATTTTCACATCATTTATCTCAAACATGACTCAACCTCAATTGTAGTAATTTTTTTGTGGTTTTATAAAATTCCTTTAATATAATTGGCTAACTGGATATTTGTTTTGCCCTTAAAATGCCCTTCATGCAAATTTGAGGGAAGAGGAGCAAGGTATTTTTATGTTTTTTAATGTTAATAATAAAAGAATAAAAAAAAAAGTAAACTTGCACAAGTCCCTTTTAAGCCTTTTAAGTTGAAATATTAGCATAAATCCATCTCAAACTCTAATATTTTACAGTGGTTAGTATTCTTATAGGTAATTGCTCAAATGCATTTACGTTTTGAATTCAAGATAAATAATTAAAAATTTATTGTGCTTATGTTTTATGTGGTGTATTTCTTGTTTCAACGGGTTAATGTCAAAGAAAACAATTTAGCCAATAGTTAAACATACCTACACGTGGCTAGATTCTACACATTATGCAAAACATTTTAGCTAGAGAACCATCCTAGGCAAGAAACTCCATATATATCCTTCAATGCTTGATCAAAATGGAAACACTTACAACTATATCACACTTTATATATTCTTTAGGGTGCATGTGGATATGGTACAACACTTCACATTCCCAAATGATGAGCTCACAATCGTACAAATTATGGTTGTCTCTTCTTCTTGAAAACATAAAATGAGCAACCCCTTCATTCCTTCTAACCTCATCTAAAGTAGCCTTTAGTCTAAAAATAAGCTAAGCCAACCTAATAGCCACCCAACCAGATTGCTTGGGCTTCCTATCGTGTTCTTATCCTTACTCTAACGTACACATGTGGAGGGTCATGTGAAGTTTACATAGAAGCCACATGTATGTTACATTCCACATAGAAGCCTTGGTCACCTCGGGTGGTTGATTAGTTACATTCCCTTATTGACATCTTTTGTGTCATTAATATACATTGTTGATGACTATTAATTTTTTAGCATTAATTCACAATACTCTAGGATCTTTACTGAGAGAATAACATGTATAGTATATCAATGCATATCAATCATCACAAGATGCAATCATAAGAGACAATAGACACACAGAGTTTCCATGGGAAAAACCATAAGGTGAAAAACCCCACAACTTCCTGAGAGATAGATAGAGGAATAGCACAACCAAAGTACAACCCAAGTACACAGAGATAGACTCCTCCTAGCAGCTGATCCTCCTCCTCACATGTGCGCCACTTTCCGAGTGATGGATAAGTGAGTAAGTGAAGTGATCAAATAGAGAGATCTTCCTCTCTATTAATACTTGTTTTGAGCAGCCTAATAAACCTATGGGGCTGACTTGTCTAACTCAACCTAATAACCCCAGGTTAACTTAAACAGGGCCTACCCCACACATGGTGGTCTAATAACCCATCGGCAAGTTACAACACTTGTCAATACAAATGACGACACTTCCGTATAGAGGAATAATACATCTCTATAGGAGTACAATAAAATACATAGATGAAATACTTTCTGAAGTTACATATACATCAACATTCCCTCTTAACTAGGAAGGTATTTCTTGACACAGATCTGCTAACACAAGTCTTCTTCTCTAGATCATCATCAACGAATCATCATCCTCGAATCATCGTCATCATCACTGCTGCTGCTATCTCAATAAATCTCTGATCTACTTGTCATAGGAAGTTCTACAGAGCTAGTCCTTTTTCATACTGGATGTAGGCCCACCACCTGTAGGTCTTCATCATCACTGGCCATACTGTGGAATACTCAGGACTGATTATGTGCCTCAACAAAACCTTGAAAGAGCATCCCAGGACTAATTACGAGCACACTGCTCAACCTATCGGATCTCCCAAGATCTTTTACATGTTGACCTTCAAAAAACCTACTCAGAGCATCCCAGGATGTTACGAGCAAACCGCTCTACCTGTCTGGATCTCGATAGAGCATCCCAAGTTGTTACGAGCACACTGCTCTACTTGTCCCGATTTTAAAGGATCTTTTCTATGTGAACTTTCGAAAAACCTACTTAGAGCATCCCAGGCTGTTACGAGCAAACCGCTCTACCTGTCCGGATCTTGATAGAGCATCCCAGGCTGTTACGAGCACACTGCTCAACCTGTCCAGATTTTAAAGGATCTTTTCTATGCAAAACTGTACCAAAACCTACTCAGAGCATCCCAGGATGTTACGAGCACACCACTCTACCTATCCGGATCTCGATAGAGAAACCGAGGCTGTTAAGAGCACACTGCTCTACCTGTCCGGTTTTTAAAGGATCTTTTCTATGCTACCTGCACAACTTGTCCACGGCCACAGAGTATCAAACTGACACTCACCATACATTATCCTGATGTACATCATCATAGCATCAACCTGATGCATATCATCTGGAGCAACATCTTGAAGCTCGTCATCTGTGATCATCCTGATCATCATCATAGCATCAACCTGATGCATATCATCTGGAGCAACATCCTGAAGATCATCATCTATGATCATCCTAATCAAACAGTATATCCATCTGATGCATACAAAGTATCTACCTGATACATATCATCATACATGATCTATCTGATCATATAATGCATCCACCTGATATACATAATGCATCCACCTGATACATACATAATGCATCCGCCTGATACATACATAAGTACATGATCTACCTGATCATACAAGTATCATCCTGATACATATACAAATACATGATCTACCTAATCATACAAGTATCCACCTGATACATACACAAGTATCCACTTGATACAAGTCCATGATCCAACTGATCATATCCAACATGATGCACATACAAATACATGATCACACTGATCAAAGCATCCAACATGATGTGTACATACATATAAATGATCCAACTGATCATATCTAGCATCCAACATGATGCATACATATGCATATAAATGATCCAACTGATCATATCCAGCATCCAACATGATGCACACATATACATATAAATGATCCAACTGATCATATCCAGCATCCAACATGATGCATATACAAAGAAGTAACTGGAGCATTGTCCTGATGCTCATCATCTAGCACTTATATCCATAGCCATGGGAAGGATGCTCCTCTCACCATGCTTGGAATGGCTCTAGCAGATGTGTCCATCACTTCTTCCTCGAAGTGTCGTCGATCTGAAGAACACCAAGCCTCTCTCTGAAGTACTCAAACTTCACTCTGGATAGTGGCTTCGTCAGCACATCTGCAATCTACTCATCTGTCGCAACATACAAGAGCTTCACTGCTCCTCTCTGCACCATATCCCTGATATAGTGATATTTGATCTCGATGTGTTTCGACCTGTCGTGGAACACTGGATTCTCAGACAGCTTTACAAAACTCTGGTTGTCACAAAAGATACCAGTAGCCTCCAACGGGAGATCAAATAACTCAAACAGTAGCTTCCGGAGCCATACTGCCTCACAACTAGCCGAACATGATGCAACATACTCTGCTTCGGCTATACTCAGTGCTACGCAGGATTGCTTCCTGCTAAACCAAGAGGTCACACCTAATCCCATACTAAAGTAGCACCCAGAAGTGCTCTTCCTATCTACAGCACTGCCTGCCCAATCTGAATCAACATAACCCTGCAGGTTAAACTTTTGATTCGCATCATACTTGAGCCCATAGTCAACTGTACCCTTCAGGTACCTCAGAATATGCTTTACAGCAACCAAGTGAACACCTCTGGGATCTGTCAGGAATTGGCTCAATGTGTTCACCACAAAGAAAATATCTGGTCTAGTGTTCGTCAGGTACATCAAGGACCCAATCATTTGACGATACATAGTGACATCAACCGGATTAGATGAAGCATCACACAGAAGCTTTAGGTTCGATGCAATAGGTGTGGCCATGGCCTTGCAGTCCATCATCCCGAACCTCTTCAGGATCTCTATTGCATACTTCCCTTGTCCAAGGAAGATACCATCTGCACTCTGCCACACCTCCATGCCTAGAAAATAGTGCATCATCCACAAGTCCTTCATCTTGAACTCGGCTACAAGCTTCCTCTTGGTATCAGCAATCAAACTATCATTACCTGTTACAAACAGATCATCCACATACAGAAGTAGTATCACTGGATTGCCTTCCTCAAACTTGTAATAAAGGTTGGAATCTGCTTTACTCTTGGTAAAGCCCAAACTGGATAGGAAACCGTCCATCCTACCATACCAAGTCCTGGGAGCTTGCTTCAATCCATACAAGGCTTTCTTCAGTCTGTACACATATGACTCCCTGTCATGTGTCTCAAAACCAAGTGGCTGCTCCACATACACTTCCTCCTCGACTACACCATTCAAGAAAGCTGTCTTGAAATCCATCTGGTGTATCTTCCATTTCATCACTGCAGCCAGAGCAAGTACTAATTTGATGGAAGTGTACCTGGCTACAAGAGCAAAATTTTCTTCATAATCTATTCCCTCTTTCTGAGAGAAGCCACGAGTTACGAAGCTTGCCTTGTATTTCTCTATGCTTCCATTTGCAGCATGCTTGATCTTGTAGATCCATTTGGAAGTCACAACAGACTTCCCTTCATGTCTTGGGACAACATCCCAAACATCATTCTTCATTATTGATTGGTATTCTTCGATCATGGAATCCTTCCATTCTTTCTTTTTTGCTGCTTCTTCATAATTGGAAGGTTCTTTGTTCATGATATCACAGAGTAAAGCAACATAGCTGGTATGTGATCTAGTTCTCTTCTTTGCTCTGTGTTCTTCTTCTGGAATGCCATATCTTTCTGCATCTTGAATGAGCTCTCTAGCCCATGCAGGTTTCCTCTTATGAGAGTTATTCTCACGGGGTGGATCTACAGGTTCTTATGGATCTTCAATTTCACGATCTGCATCTAGAATTGCTTCAGTCATAGTAGTGTCTTGAAATCTAGTTTCCTTAGGTTCTTCATCATCTTCAACGGGTGTCTTCCTTGATTTGATGAATGTTGAGTTTTCATCAAATGTCACATCCCTGCTGACATCAATCTTCTTGAACCCTGGAAAGTATATTCTGTAAGCCTTCAAGCTTTCACTGTAACCCACAAAGATACCCTTCTTTCCTGAAGGATCTAGCTTGGTCCTCTTTTCCTTTGGGACATGTGTGTATACAGGACAACCAAATATTCTGAGATGGTTGACTTCGGGTTTCTTACCAGAAAAGACCTCTTCTGGTGTCTTGTTGTCCAATATCTTATGGGGTGTTTTGTTCTAGTGCACATATACAGCTGTCCTAGCTGCTTTTGCCCATAGATGCATAGGTAGATCTTGGTCATGCAGCATTTCCCTTGCTGCTTCCATGATTGTTCTATTCTTTTTTTCTGCAACTCCATTCTGTTGTGGATTGTAAGGAGTAGTCAACTCCCTCTTAATCCCTGAATCACTGCATAAATTCTTGAAGTCACCTGAACTGAATTCTCCACCATTGTCGGATCTGAATGTTTTGATCTTCATATTAGTTTGATTCTCCATCAAGGTTTTGAATTCCCTGAACTTATCAAACATTCATCTTTGTTCTTCAAGAAGTAAACCCAAGTCTTCCTGGAGAAGTCATCAATGAAAGAGACATAGTAAGCATACCCACTCAGAGAACTGGATGACATTAGACCACATACATCAGAGTGGATAATTTCCAACATACTTTTTTCCTTGCTTTCACTGCTTGGAAATGCCTTCTTTATGTTCATTCCTTTTGCACATCCTTTGCAAACACCTTCATGCTTGGTCTTGATTTTAGGAAGACCTTCTACAGCTTTACTTGCAATTGGTAATGCTCTGTAGTGCATATGTGCAAGTTTTCTATGCAAAATTTCATTTGGCTCCATGGATTCATGTACCATGGCATATTCAGGCTGTCCCTTCAATTTGTACAATCCTCCCTCTTTTTCTCCAATCATAACTGCATCATCAATAGTTTTACCCTTTGGCCACATTAGCACTTGGCCATCTACAAATGCAACCCTCATGCCTTTTGCATCGAATGCAGAGATGGAGAGTAAGTTCTTCTTGAGACCAAGTACAAATAACACATCTGTCATCTTCAAGGATTTTCCAGATTCTATGTTGTAGGAGGTTTCCCCACTTCCTTTGATAGGGTATTGATAATCATCCCCAAGTTTCACTTTATGGGGTTGTTGGCCCGGTTTTGCAACCAGGCTTAGTGCTATGGGCACCTGCTAACTAGTAGCAACAGTTTCGATAGAATTAAACAAGAAACTAATCTAAACAAAACTAATCATGGATCTATGCAAGAATATAATCAAATAATGTAAATATTTAAAAAACAAGAACAAGAAAATATTAAAGAATGAATTTGTATTGAAAAATGGGGGGCAAGCAAGTGCTTGCGATAATACCTTCAATGGTGAAGGTTGATGTTGAGCAACTCCCAAGATGAGTAGCTCCAAGCTCCAAGAGGTCTCCTTCTCCAAGGTTGCTTACAATGGCCAAAATGCTCAAGGGAGATTTCGGCAGCATGAGGATGAGATAATGGATGGATATGAAATGAGGAGCCCCTACCACCTTTTTATAGGTTTTGGTGGTGGGGAATACCATTTGTGGTTTTGTGGAAACCAAATGGTATTGACCAACATGGTTTAGGTACTTTTCCCTCCTTTTTCCTTTTTTCAATAAAAATAATATTTTAATTCCCTTTTTAATATTTTTGGGAATTTGGACCCTTTTTGAGGGTTTTTTATGCTTTTCAGGAAAAATAATCTATTTTTAATGGAAAAAGGGGTGTACTAAGGTCTTTTGGTGACCTTTTGTTGGTTTTAGAGGCTCAGATGGTGGACACGTGGACAAATGGGTCATGTGAATAAGGGAATGAGCTAGTGAGCACTTTTTAGGTGTTAACAGATTGCCCCCTGATGTGTGAGGGCAGGAGCTCATCGTATGGCCGATAGACATCATAGTTCTTTTGTCTTTTTTCAGGGGTTTGGGAAGGAGAAGAGACCGATTGGAGACTGGAGCCACGGCCCTTGGAAGCTGCAAAAACAAAAAATATTACATGGCCTCAATATGAATAAGGTATAATCTCTGATAATGGATGAGGCGGGCATTCCCATGCTCGTATCAAGACATATACATAACAATTAGTCCCAAGAAGGGGGATCTAATACATAAAGAATCTACTGGTACATCATAATGGTCCAGGGGGAACATTATTGTGGGATATACTCTCGATCATAACTGATCTCAATAACTGATACACTGGAATAACTGATGAACTGTTGGAACTGAAGGTGTCCAACATCTGTAGGGACGTAATGACTGTGAGCCATCTCTAGGAAGTATCTGTAACTGTATACTCGAGGGAGTATAAAACTGGGGTACATCTGAATACTGTTGCCATACGCAACCCGGATATCTATAGGAATAGTGTAACTAGTTGTATCCATAAGTAGACTCTCAAATGTGGAGGAGTCAGAAGGTATCTGGGGTCTTCGACTAATAAGTGAACGAACCGATGCCCTGTGCGAGTCTCAACGATGCGATCAAGGTGTTGAAGTCGAGCATGTGAGAAACAACCATTTGGAGAGGCACTGAAGATTCCTCTCGAAATGATTCGTAGGCACTCATCATAAATGGTGATGAGTCCAAGACACAGGGACCTCTAGGTCTATCTTCTGGAATCAATGTGGTTGTCGTCGACCGAGGGAGACCAGCAACTAACAAGGCAATGATGTTTCCTTGATAGGAGCACGAGGTGTAAAACTGAAGTGTTGTAGTACTGATGGTAGGACTGACATACTTGTGGGGATGGGAAATAACTGGGTCAAAAGTGGGTAGACTCAAACTTCCTTTGTTCAGAGCATGATGAGATGGTTGACCTGGCAGCGTGGGGAACTGACTTGTAGGTGTGGGGATCATTGCTTTGACTGAATGGTATATATTGACTCTGGGGGGGAGGACGAGTTGATAGGTGCCGTCGAGGGATTATCAAGGTGACATACTGTAGAATACTCTGAACAAAGGCGACCAAAATGGGGAAGCTGTCTATTGAGTAGATGTGATTTGTCGTGGCACCAAGAGGCACCATTGATTCTTTCTTCGTAGTTTTAATGAGCTCCAAGAAAGGATAAAAGTGTGCTCTAAAATGGTACGTTCTTGTGGATTTTGTGAGCCCAGGACGGCTCGTGCTCATGGTTGCTTTCATGTTTAGAGAGTCTGAAAGCGGTAAGTGGACTCCATTGGTGTTCTTTTTCGTAGTTTAGTCTCCAAGGCCCGAAAAAGCATAAAATGATGCAGATGGAGAACTCTTCTAGCCGATGTGACTAGAGTATTCCTTTTTCATAATTAGTCTACAGGGTTTGGAAAAGGGGTAAACTTATACCAGGTAGACGCCCTTTCAGATACGTTTAACGAGCATGAAAGGAAGCAAGGTTGCTCGGCAATCTTTTCATTGTTTTAGGAGTTAGAAAAGAGCTTAACAAAAACTCCCTAAGTTCCTTTTTCGTAAAAGGGGTTGCTCGGCCCGAAAAAGGGATAAAATTATACCGAACTAAAAGGGATTGATGAGGGCGAGAAAAGGTCTCAAGCATCATTATCAGTGCGGAAAACTGGATCCGGTGACATAAGGATTGTTGAACAAGGAGAACGGCCGATGTGGCACGTAGACCGAGGCTATGTGGGGGGCATGAAAAATGCCCTGAAAATCGGGACGTGACAGCAAGAAATGATCTCACGCATCATCACGAGCGCGGAAAACTAAATTCGGCAATATAAGGCACGTTGAAAATGGAGAACGGCCTATGTGGCACGCAAATCAAGGTGACGAGGGGGCATGGAAAAAATACCCAGAAAATCTAAAGGTGAGAGCGAGAAATTATCTCAAGCATCATCACGAGCGCGAAAAACTGAATTCGGCGATATAAGGCACGTCGAAAACGGAGAACGACCGATGTGGCACGCAAACCGAGGTGACGAGGGGGCATGGGAAAAATGCCCAAAAAATCTAAAGGTGAGAGCGAGAAATGATCTCAAGCATCATCACGGGCGCGGAAAACTGAATCCGGCGATATAAGACACGTCAAAAATGGACGACGGCCGGTGTGGCACGCAAATCGAGGCCACGAGGGGGGCCAATAAATGGTCAAAAAATGGACCCCGTCAAAATGGGAAAAGGAAGGAACCTGCATGAAGTTCTCGCTGTGCTGATTCCAACGGTACCAACGGTTTGAGAAATGGACTTCATATGATCCCGCAATGGTTGGTTGAAAATTGGTGGAATTTCTATAAATAGGGCGTGGGGCCCAAATGACTTGTCATTGTTACGTGCGAGTTTGATAGAGCTATCAGAGCTATTTCTTGATTTTCGGGAGATTTCACCGTTGGTTTTCGATTCTGCGAGTTTCAGGTAACTCTATTTGCCTTAGCCTTTTCAATTATGTCTTCTTTGTTTGGCGACAGGCCCCCGAAGGCCGCGAAATTCCATGTTTACCCTCCAACGTGGAATATCGCGGGTTTCGGGTCTGTTCCCGCGATGAACCGCGCGGGTTTCAGGCTGACAGTCGCGATGTTCATCGCCACTGTGAGGTTGGAACCCGCGATGTTCATCGCGAGTTCATGGGAGATAGTCGCGATGTTCATCGCGACTGTCTGGCCAAAATCCGCGATGTTCATCGCGGGTTTTTGCACGGAGGCCGCGATGGTCATCGCGGCTTTTGGTGGAAATGCCGCGATGGGCATCGCGGCTTTTTGTGGAAAAGCCGCGATGGGATTTTTTCAAAAATTTTATGCTAGGGCTAAAAATTTCTTCTATTTTCTGGCAGGATGTTGAGGAGACCATTGTCCTCGTGGCGGGAGCGGGAGATCGATGATGATCTTATGGCGAGGATTCAGACTGATCCGGGGGTGCGACAGACTTTGGCTGAGAACGGACTTTTGAAGTTCGCTCAGATTCCACCTATTCGTTCAGTGAGATGGCTCCTGAACAAGCTAGTGAGTTGGTGGGTGCCGGCGGAGGGTGCATTTATTATTGGGGGTGAGAGCTTGGAGATCACCCTCACGGATGTCTATTTTTTGACTGGGTTGCCTCGTTTGGGTGAGGTGGGTGATCTCTTGCCGAGGATCCCGCCGGGTGTAGACATGGAGGACTTGTTACAGACTTTCTATGTTGATGATGTTGTTTTGCAGAACAGCTCTATTAGTCTGCGATCCCTACATGAGTGGGATATGCGGGCTGTTGGTGCATGTGTTTTGCGGATATTGGGTGCTGCTGCGCCTCATCGTATGTCTGGGGGACAGACGATGATGGTGGACTCTGTTCTCCGGGGGACTTATTATGCCTGGGCGCAGATGTTTCTGGCTGGTGTCCGGAGAGATCTGGACAAGGCCATTCAAGAGGGAGGTGAGTTCTGTTATGCCTCCTTCCTATGTTGTTTTTTCTTTGAGCGCTTGCCGACCTTGCGGCCACGGGTACCCATTCGTGCTAGTCTGGTGAGTGAGCCTCGCATGATGAGGTGGGGGCAGATGATGCCTCGTGGCGGCGGTGGTGTGCGTGGTTTCTTCACTGTGGATTTTTATGAGCAGTGGGAGCAGATGCCCCTGCTGATTGAGGACTACCCATATGCCGGCATGGACTACCGAGGCGACCCCGAGATGCCTCGTGCCCCAGGACAGGCCTGGAGTTTAGACGGTATGTTTTGTGTTTTATTTTATATTATATCATGTGTTGTTTCATTTATCAGTCTATGATTATAGTTGCATATGATGGTTTATTTGCATTGTGCAGATGTGGGTCCAGTGCCACCGGCCGACTACGTGGCTCGTCAGGGGCGAGCGATGGTGGTCGCCCATCCACCTGTAGCGGTACCACCTCCACGTGGTGGAGGATTTGCGGCTCGTGGGAGAGGGGTTGGCCCTCGAGATGACGCCATAGAGGGTGTCAGACAGACCTTCGACCGGATCCTAGCTGGACTCCATGAGGATGGTTGGAGAGACCTAGATCGGGATATTTTGGAGGGTTGCTTTGGTGCGCCGCCTGAGTGGTGGTCGCTCTTGTTGAGGACAGCAGTGTTTGTGGCAGGGCACAGGGGTGGTGCTCGGGATGTCCCGCCAAAGCTGGCTCATATGAGGATCCGTCTACGGGGTGACCCAGCGGGGCCAGCGGAGGAGGCGCCAGAGGAGCGCAGAGTTCGGGCTCGCCATGACCCGGCGGGGCCAGCGGAGGAGGAGCCGGAGGAGCCTAGGGATCCTGATGAGTAGATGATATTGTATCTGCCCCCAAATGCTGATGAGCATATGGGGAAGCATTTTTTGTACGATTGATGTATTTTTTGTATATCGGGTGCTGAGGGCACATATGACATATTGACTATCATGGTTTATATATATATATGTGTATATATATTTGGATATATGGTCGTGTATGCACGTGGATGCACATTTGTCTTTTGTATATGCCCGTGGAGGCACATGTTATGCACGTGGATGCAGTATTTTGTTATTTGTTTATACCCGTGGAGGCACATTTTATGCACGTGGATGCATTATTTTGTTTTGGTATATGCCCGTGGAGGCACATGTTATGCACGTGGATGCATTTTGTTTATGGATATGCCCGTGGAGGCACATTTTATGCACATGGATGCACATTTTGGTTATGACATGATGTGATTGGTGTGCCAGTCGAGGACATTGTTGGCCATGTGGTCTGCTACGCTATTGAGGTGTCTTGGGACATGTGTGAACGAAATGTATTCAAACTGTCTAACCATTTGTTTAGTGCGCAGGAATTTTCTGAAAAGACAGGGATCGCGTACCTGGTAATCATTGTTGAGCTGGTAAACTAGGAGCTGTGAGTCCAAGAAAACGTTGAGGTGACGGATGCTCATTTGGAGAGCTGCGGCCAGGAGACCGGTCACGGCATCGCATTTAGCTTGGTTATTGGTGGCGGAACCTAAACATACTCCATCAATGTGAATTAACTCATGTGAAGGGGAGTATATTATCCAAGCTGCGGAGGCGAGATTGGGAGACCAATGGATTGCACCATCAGCGAAATCGACATAGCAGAGTGGAAGAGGATCCATCTGTGGTCATGCAGAGAAAAACAAATATTTAGGTTTTTTGAATTTTTTGTGAACAAAGAAAGTATGCCTATACTAAAATGGACGGTGGTGTCCATCAGATTTTCTATGGGTAAAATCGTTTAAGGTACAACCCGTTGCGTGGGTTGCGTAGGGGATTGCCTTCTGAATCGGTCAAAATGTATGCCCCCTGCCCGAGGCAGGTGTGTATGATGTAGGGGCCTTGCCACATAGACACGAACTTTCCCTTTCTGGTTTTATCATGAGCTTGATTGTAAGCGAGGACAAGATCTCCCTCAGAAAAGGTTCTTGGGTGGACGTGTTTGTCGTAACTTAGTTTTGATCGTTGTTTAGCTGCTTCCATGTTTTGAATGGCTGTGCGCCGATCTTCATCGGCCTGCTCTAGGAGTAGTAAACGTTTCTCGATCAGGGAAGTGTCCAGTAGGAGTTTAACGGCGATATGTAAGGCTGGGATCTGGCACTCAATAGGGAGGATGGATTCGACACCGTGAACTAAATGGAAAGGGGTAAAACCAGTGGCAGTTTTGGTTGAGGTGCGGTAGGCCCATAGTGTCGGGAAAAGCATGTGGTGCCAATTGGATTTGTGCTTGTCTACAGTACATTGGAGAATGGTCTTCAAAATTTTATTGATCGCTTCGACTTGGCCGTTTCCTTGGGGATAGTAGGCGGAAGAGAAATGGTGTTCAAATTTCAACATGGTTGATAATTCTTTCTAGACGGCATCTTCGAAGTGAGAGCCATGGTCGGAGACTAGTTGCTTCGGCACTCCGAAACGAGCGATAACATGGTTGAAGAAAAATCGTGCTGCAGTGTCAGCTTTGCAATTATAAGTCGGCATGGCTTCCACCCACTTGGTGAAATAATATACGGCCACAATGATGTGCTTATGCCCGCCGACTGACGTGGGGTTGCAATCGAGGAAGTCAATGGCCCATTTGCAGAATGGTCCGACAGTGATGACTGGATGAAGGGGGGCAGGAGGGGTTCTTGCTTTGGGGGAAAAAAATTGGCAGTTCTGGTAGTGCTTGACTGCGGTGATGCAATCAGTAAACAATGATGGCCAAAAATAACCTTCTCGAATGATCTTCTGGGCGGTGGCCATGCCGGAGAAATGGCCTCCGCAAGCACCGCTGTGACAATCATTGAGGACTTGTTCTGCGTCACTATGGGATAGGCATCGGTGTAGGATGGTATCAACGCCGCGTCGGTAAAGTACGTCCCCTAACAAGAGGTATCGGGGGGCGTGGTGTCGTATGCGATGGCGTCCGTCACGATCGATGTGTGGTCGAAATTTTTGCGTGCGAAGGTAAGTCAAAATGTCTCCGTACCAAGGGTCGTCAGACGAAATGATGAAGATTTGCTCGTCAATCAGGTCCGTTTGGATAACGGGTGATGTTGAAGAGGATGGGAGGTCAGTGATGAGGTGAGCAAGCGCGATGGCTTTAGTGCTCTTGGGAGTTCTGAAAGTGAGGGCATATTCCTGGAGGATAATGACCCATTTAGCAACACGACCTTGTAGGAGCCGCCGGGTTAGGAGATAGACCATAGGGTTGGAGTCGGCCACGACTGTGGTATGACTGAGTAGAATGTAGTGTTGCAATTTTTGCACGGAAAAGACTACAGCTAGGGCTAATCTTTCCTCGTATGGGTAACGCAGAGGTGGGCCAGACAAGTTCTGGCTGACGTAATAAATCACATGCTCTTGGTGGGAGGCATCTTCTTGGACCAAAACTCCGGACACAGCATATTCAGATGCCGAGACATAGAGGGTGAAGTCTTGAGAGAAATCCGGTGGGGATATCAAGGGGGCTTGTGTGAGAGCTTTCTTGAGGGCTTCAAATGTCGTGTCTGCTTGCTCATCCCAAACAAAGGGTATGTGGGTACTAGGTAAGCGTAAGAACCAGTGGACTTTGGTGGCATAATCAGGAACGAAGCGCCTAAGGAAATTGGACCGCCCTTGTAGACTTTGGAGCTGCCGAAGCGTGCGAGGAGGTGGAAGTTCTAAGATGGCTTTTACTTTCAGGGGATCGACAGTGATTCCGTCTTGGGAAACAATGAAACCCAACAAGCGGCCTGCCGGGACGCAAAAGACACACTTGTGTGGGTTCAAGTGGATTTTATATTTGCGACAATGCAGGAAAACTTGCCGGAGGTCGTTAAGGTGGTCTGATCGTTTTCGGGAACGAGCTGTGAGGTCATCAAGGTAGACTCGCAGGATATGGACCAAGTCGTGAAAGCAATAGGTCATGGCCCGCTGGAAAGTGGCACCAGCATTTTTAAGGCCAAATGGCATGACCCGATAAGCAAGGTGCCCCATGGGGTGGTGAAGGCAGTTTTGTACCGATCCTCCTTACGGATGTGAATCTGGTTGTATCTGGAAAACCCATCCATGAAAGATAGGACCTCATGGCCCGCACACTCATCAATGAGTTGGTCAATGAATGGCGTGGGGAAATTGTCTTTTGGACAAGCGTGGTTTAAGTCACGGAAATCAGTGCATACTCTAAGGGTGCCTTGTTTTTTGTTGACGGGAACGGGGTTTGACACCCAGGTGGTGTATGGAATAGGATAAATGAATCCTGCTTTGAGAAGTTTCTCAACCTCAGCTTTAACGGCTGGGAGTTTGGAAGGATGAATGGGTCGCTATTTCTGGCGAACAGGGGGTACCTCAGGCCATGTATCAATGTGGTGTTCTATGATGGCGGGGTCGAGACCAGGCATCTCGGTATAGGACCAGGCAAAGACATCACGGAACTCTTGAAAGAGCTTTTTGTACGCCTGAGTTTCTGCTTGAGTGCAAGATGCGCCCAGCGAGATGAGCTCAGGTTTCCCAGGTGTTGTGGAAATGTCTATCTGTATAGTGGGGGAAATGTTGGACATGTTCCCTTCTTCAAAGGCATCCGGTGCTGGGATAGGGTCCTTTAACCAATCGACCTTAGTGGGTATGAAATATTTCGATTCGACCGATAGCTGGTTGGATGCGGTGGATGTAGATGTTTCCGGGAGGAAATATGTGCGATGATGCATATCATCCCAAGGGTAGTCGGGTGCAGTGAGTGTCTCCAAAATTTGCTCATCAGTATTGAAGTAGTCAGACCATAAATCAAGGGGTTCTGGTTTGAAAGTTGTTGAAATCATATATATTGTATTGACTTCTTTCGACGAGGATGATGGCGGGGGGTAGATCTCCTCGATGAGGGGAGGAGATATCTCCAAATCAATGTTGTTTAACTCATACAATGCTGCTCTATAGTCAGGCAGATCAGGACAATGGTGAGAGTAGTGGCCGTAAACACTGCATATGGCACAAGGATGGTTGGTGCGCAGTGATCTGTCGCGAGGCTGAGGAGGTGGCTCAAGTCTAACGACTGGGATGCCAGTGTCATCGTCCAACATATTCATATGCTCTTGGAGTGCTGGTAACTGTGGGCATTGATGAGTCGGATGGCCTATCTCATCGCACAAAGAGCATTTAGGAGGAGCTCGAAATACTGGTGGGGGTTTGACTGCCTTAGGAGGTGGTATAGCAGTGTATGGTTGTGGACCTCTGCCCCCAGTGGGCTTGACAAGAGGAGGAGGATTGGTTGACGACGAAGGGATCATGAGACCAGGAGAAGGTTTCGTCGACGACGATGGGATTGTGACACCAGGAGGAGGTTGAGTAGTGGTAACAATAGGTTGTACCGGTTGGAGGATGACATTTGGTGTCGGCGGTGGAATGGGAGGCGAAATGTACCACACGGGTAATCCCAATGTTAACCCGGGTAGACTAAGGGTAGCCATAACCGGGGCGCTTACTACACCTGAAGGAGGAAATAGAAAGGGGATGGTGTGGATGGGTGTAACACCGATGTGACTAGGGACCAATGGTGGTTGACTACCGGGTGCTTGTGTATTCTGTGAAAGAGTACAGAGGTTTGCGACGTGGGTCTCCGGTGACGGTGGTGGAATGGCCTGGAATGTAGAGGTCATTGGTGTATCTGAGTAAAGTCCGGGCCCTACAGAAGAAACAAAGGAGGTAGTTGCACTAGAAGTGGGTTGTTCAACCATGGGGAGAACATTTTCGGGTGCTGCAGGGGCATTGGGATCATAGTAAGTGAGTTGGTCAATTTTGACCACGCGTCCCTCATGGGGGAACATCATGGTGCGAAAAACGGATGAGGCGACCGCTTTCATGGCGTACATGTAACTGTGGCCAAGTAAAAGGTTATAATCGAGCTGGGCATTAATGACCTCTATGTCGATGAGCACAGTTTTCCCACCTAATTGGACGGGGACCTTGGGTAGTAGACCTTGAGGTTGAGCTGACCGGCCGTCGTAGGCCTGCAATGCAGTGGTGGATTGCTGGAGAGTAGGGGATCCCAACTTCTTCCAAACGAATGTGGACATGACGCATGTAGAGGCACCCTCGTTGATGATACACCGATGGATGACAAGATTTCGAATAGAAACAGAAACTTGAACTGCTATGGTGGAAGGCAGACGTGGTTCGGACTGGTCCAAATCAAAGGTCATCAATTTCAAATCATTTGGGTCAATCACCCCAATGGCGGAAAGTAAAGTCTTGCACTGCGTGGGACAGTTTTTCAAGACTTCTAACGCAGGCATGGCTGCGGGAGATTGAGCTAAGTCATCTACGATGTTGTAATTTGAAACGAGGTGCTTTAGAGGTGCCATCGAGTGGAAGCGGTGGTATACGTAGCGTCTGATCAGTGGGATGAGCGTTAGTATCCTTATCAGCGGGGGGGGCTTCGGAGGTAGGGCCATACTGGTTTCGACGTGTCTGAATGTTGACATCGGCAGTGAACATCATCAATAAGTGGTGAGTGCCTGAATCAAACATGGGTTGATCAGGAGCGGCGTAAGTGATTTGTTGTGGTGGCACTGTCACGTCCCCATTTTGACCCCCTTTGTAAATGATGTAAATATTGTAACTTAATCATGGTGAGGAGCTCAAGGCCAAGGCCCCACCATTGATTTAACGTTTATGTATCGGCAATTAAAATAGATGCCTATGGTTCTTGTGCGAGATGGGCACAATGTATATAAGACATCATGTAAATACGAATTTTAATGCAAAATACCCACAACTAGCTATGCAATGCAACAAAAGAGAAGGGGCATGGTTCTACAAGGAAAAGGGAGGGAAACTATTCAAACCCTTGAGCCAATGGTATTAATCCATGTGTCAATGGGGAAACCCATAAACCACCAACTACCCATTTTGTCTCATGTACCCAATCATTTAATTCTTCCAAGAAATTGGTTAAGGCAGTTAATGCCTTGGGAATGAAAGAGTATGGGCAAGCCATTTTCGTGCATGGGCAAGCCATCAACTTGGAAAATCGTGTTTTTGCTTGTGGGGCAAGAAACCACCCACGAAATGGTGCCCAAAGCCATGGGGAATAGGCAGTCTTCATTCATTCACGCAGTGGGAGCTATCTGGGTCATTCTCTTCACGTTTTTCAGCAAAATCTTGCATCTTCCCATGCCTGGGAGTTCGTTTTTGCATATACAGTAGTCTGGGAGTGAAGGGCCACGTTTTGGGGGCTGTAGGGAGGTCGTTTTTGCCCCTGGGGCGTTTTTCTGAAATGGGTTCTGTTTCCCCAGTCGAATTTTCCAAGTGCCAACATGTTTTGAGTCTACCCACGTTTTTCTAAAGTCCAGGAAACCCCATCTCATATATCCCATTGTTGGAAACGTTTTCTCATGCTCAGCAAGTGTAGTTTGCTGTTGTGTGCATCCTGGTTTTGATTTGAACCTGTAAGCAAGAAACTGGAATGGTAGTGGACAGAATTAGCTTGATAAACCTAGTGTAGGGAATATCCTCTCAAGAAGATCAAGAGGGCTGGCTACTTTTCTATGCACACCCTGAGAGCACTAGAAAGGAAGGTATGGCTTGAGGGACTGTGTGGCAGTGAAGAGAATACTTCCTGGTGTTGGGTGTGTAGGCATTGTGAGTGCCAAGCTGAATAGATCTGGGAGGGGTACCCATAGCTCTGTGGTTGAGCTCACTAGCTTAGCAATTCTTCCTTCCCATCTCCTAGCAGCCTGATAAACCCAATTGTAGATTGGCTTGGCTCATTTTGGTGTATGTTTGGCTATGTGTGAGTCTGTTGTTCCCTGGTTCCTTGTAGAGATCATGCCCAGCTCGGGGGTGGCAGTGGTGCCGAAAGATTGAGGAGCACACTGGCCTACGGTTGGGTGGAACGTTGCAGTTGCATAGCCAGTTGCGTGGGACTGCCTTATTGAGATAAGTATTCTCTTGTGTAAATTGGCAATTATCATTTGATGAACATCTTAAATGTATGATGGATGTGAAATTCTTATTACTCCGCTGTGATTTCTGATAATTATGCATCTTCATATCTCTCTTATGTATTATGTGAATGTGTATGCATATTTATTCTTCAATTTGAATGTTTGATTTCAATATATGGGGCTGGATGCCCGGATCAACCGTCACGATCCTCTCCATCTAGCTTGTTGGATGGGAGGGGATCCTCGTCGAATCGTTCCGAAATTTCGGAAGCGTTCCGAGAATTTTTCCGAAAATTTGCGAAGGGAAGTTTTTCGGAAGGAATTCTCTTCCGAAATTGCGGAAGGAATTCTCTTCCGAAATTGCGGAAGCAATTCTCTTCCGAAATTTCGGAAGGATCCCGCGAACCGCTCCGAAACAGCGGAAGAATTCAGCCAATGGCTCCGAAACAGCGGAGAAAATTTTTGTTTAAATGAAAAATTTTTCTAAGTGTCGGAATTTTGCGGAAGGAATTCTCTTCCGAAATTGCGGAAGCAATTCTCTTCCGAAATTTCGGAAGGATCCCGCGAACCGCTCCGAAACAGCGGAAGAATTCAGCCAATGGCTCCGAAACAGCGGAGAAAATTTTTGTTTAAATGAAAAATTTTTCTAAGTGTCGGAATTTTTCGGAAAGAATTCTCTTCCGAAATTGCGGAAGGAATTCTCTTCCGAAATTTCGGAAGGATTCCGCGAATCGTTCCGCAACTGCGGAAGACTTCGGCGAATCGTTCCGAAACGCGGAAGAGTTCACCGAATCGTTCCGCAACTGCGGAAGACTTCGGCGAATCGTTCCGAAACGCGGAAGAGTTCACCGAATCGTTCCGCAACTGCGGAAGACTTCGGCGAATCGTTCCGAAACGCGGAAGAGTTCGCCGAATCGTTCCGCAACTGCGGAAGACTTCGGCGAATCGTTCCGCAACTGCGGAAGCCTTCGCCGAATGGCTCCGCTCGGCAGATCGCCCCGCCGTTGCGGAAGCGTTCGGCGAACTGCTCCGCAATTGCGGAAGCCGTCGCCGAACCGCCCCGCAATTGCGGCAGCATTCGGCCAACCTCTCCGCAGTCGCGGGAATACACAGTGAACCGGCCCGCATTGCGGAAGCCTTCAGCATATCACCCCGCCCATTACGGGAGCATATAATGAACCTCCCCGCAGTTGCGGGAGCAGTGTGTGAACCGCCCATCGCGGCAGGATTCAGCGAACTGCCCGTTGCGGCAAGCCCCCTTGACCCCCTTTTTCTTCTCCCCTCATATTTCATTGTTGTGATTTGACAAGTTGTTAGTATGGCATTTTTCCCCGTGCATGAAGTAATTTGTGAATTCTGAGAATGTAATGCAGCTAACAATTGTTTTGATGAACACATTTCAGAGAGTCACAGTTACAGCAGGATAACACTCTAAATAATACAGTGGAAAAAAAATTTTGGATCTTGGTTGGGCCAAGAAAATGCACATCATGAATGATGCACAGGATCCCTATGAACCTGAGACAGATGCCATGGGGGAGAACATACAGGTTGAGAATGCTGAAACAGAATCTAATGGGAGAAGAAATCAAGAGACCCCTCCAGATGTTGCAGCCACCATGAGAAGCCTAAGGGTGGAATTGCAAAGCTATAGGGAAGATAATGAAAGGATGATTAAAGCTCAGGAAGAACAAAATCAGCTGAATGCAGCCATGCTGCAGAGTTTAACAGACATCCAAAGGCAAATAAACTCTGGGCATCAGATAACAAATCCAGAAAGGGGTGGGAGCAGCTCTAGAAGAAATTCCCGTAAGAGGGCCAGTAGCCCAAGAGGAGTTTCTACAGACAGAACATATAGTCCAGAAATATCTCCCAATGAGTCATCTGACTCTGAAGAATCCATTGAGGGTTCAAGCTCTTCATCTCACATGAGTAAGAGGAAGAAGCACTACAAGAACAGTTCACATGGGGAATTTAAGAAGGCAAAACCTCCTACATTTGACGGAGAGGTAAAATCTGGTCAAGAAGCTGAAGCTTGGCTTCTTGGGATGAGAAAATATTTCCAAGTCCAAGACTACTCAGGAAATATGAAAGCAAGGGTAGCCATCTTCAACTTGAATGGAAGAGCATCTATATGATGGGAGACAAGCCAAGAGATCCAAAGGAGCCAAGAGAACCACTTCAATGTTGGGGTTGTGGAGGAGACCACATGCTTAGGAACTGTCCACATAGGAATGGGAATGCAAATCAAGTTCACAACATCCAAGGAGCTGGAACTGTGGGTCAGGTGGCAAGGACAATCCCTAGGATCTATGCAGCAGTAGAAGACCGCCAGGCAGATCATCAGTCAACTGTGGTTGAAGTTGAAGGTAAGGTTGCTAAGCAATCTGTTTCTATTTTGATTGATCCTGGATCTACTCACAGTTATGTCACTCCTAGAATTGTTGAGATTTGTGCTTTCAAGAAATTAAAGCATAGTAAATCTTGGTTAGTTCAACTAGCCACTGGAACCAAGAGAAAAGTTAGCGAAATAGTAGAGAAATGTCCATTAGAGATGGATGGGCTATTCACTTATGCAGATCTGAATATTTTGCCACTTGGTTCCTATGATATTCTCATTGGAATGGATTGGTTGGAAGCACACAGGGTTAAACTTGACTGCTACAATAAGACATTTGAATGCATGGACGAAGAAGGAAACCCGAGGGTTGTAAAAGGCATTCCAAAGGTGACTTCTGTTAGACAGGTTTCAGCCATGCAACTGAAGAAGTTCTGTAGGAAGGGATGTCAACTGTATGCAGCTCACGTTTTAGAGGCAGCAGAGAGTGAAACTCTTAGGCTGGAGGACTATCATGTATTGCAAGAATTCAGGGATGTTTTTCCAGATGAGATTCCAGGACTTCCTCCAAAGAGAGACATTGACTTTACAATTGAGCTTGTGCCAGGAGCGGCACCAGTGTCCAAGACACCGTACAGGATGAGTACCCCGGAATTGCTAGAATTAAAAATGCAATTACAAGAGTTGCTGGAAAAGAAATACATTAGGCCAAGTGTGTCCCCGTGGGGAGCACCTGTTCTATTTGTGAAAAAGAAAGATGGAACACTCAGGTTATGTATTGACTACAGGCAGTTGAACAAAGTCACAGTGAAGAATAAATACCCGTTGCCCCGAATTGATGACCTTTTTGATCAAATGAGAGGAGCAAAGGTATTTTCAAAGATTGACTTGAGGTCTGGTTACCATCAGGTAAGAATCAAAGAAGAAGATATCCATAACACAGCCTTTAGAACGAGGTATGGACACTATGAATTTGTAGTGGTACCATTCGGTCTCACAAATGCACCAGCTACATTCATGTGTCTCATGAATAATGTTTTTAGCAAGTATTTGGACAAGTTTGTTCTTGTATTCCTAGACGACATTCTCATCTATTCTAAGAATGAAGAAGAGCATGAAGAACATTTGAGAATGACAATGCAATTACTAAGGGAGCATAAGCTGTATGCAAAGTTGAGTAAATGTGACTTCTATAAAGATAGAATTCATTATTTGGGTCACATCATCTCCGACGAAGGAATATCTGTAGACCCTGAGAAGATTGAAGCCATTATGAATTGGCCAACTCCAAGGAATGTGACTGATGTGAGATCTTTTATGGGCCTTGCTGGTTACTACAGGAGGTTTATCGAAGGATTCTCCAAGGTTGCTAACCCGATCACTTCTTTGCAAAAGAAGGGGATAAAGTTTGAATGGTCACCAAGATGTGAAGAAAGTTTTCAGCGGTTGAAGAATCTTCTTACAAGTGCACCCATTCTGAAGATTGCAGACCCGGAAAAGGACTTTGTGGTGTGTACCGATGCATGCAATCAAGGACTTGGAGGAGTTCTTATGCAAGACAACCACGTGATATGCTATGAGTCAAGAAAGTTGAAGGAGCATGAGAAGAACTATGCTACTCATGATATAGAACTTGCAGCCATAGTACATGCCTTGAAGATGTGGAGGCATTACTTAATGGGAAGAAAATTCGAGTTAAGGACAGACCATTGTGGTCTGAAGTACTTGTTTGATCAGCCAATGTTAAATGCTAGGCAAGCTAGATGGTTGGAATTTTTGTGTGAATTTGATTTCGAGATCAAACACATAAAAGGGAAAGAAAACAAGGTGGCTGATGCACTCAGCAGGAAGGTACATGAAATGTATGTGGCAGCGCTTAGCACTTGCCAACCAGATTTGAGGCAGCAGATTGTTAACCATATGGTTGAGGATGAAGTGTATGAGCAGATAAAGAGCAAATTGCAGCAGCAAAACATTGAAAGGAAGTATGAGGGCTATCATTTGGAAGAAGGAGGACTTCTTACTTATAAGAATAGGGTCTATATTCCAAATGCGGCAGGTTTGAGGAGAATGGTTATGGATGAGATCCATAAAGCTCCATACTCTGGTCACCCAGGATATCAGAAAACAATTGCTACGGCAAGAAAATATTATTTCTGGCCAGGTATGAAGAAGGACGTTGCTGAATGCATCTCTAAGTGCATGGAATGTCAGCAGGTAAAGGTTGAACACCAACACCCAGCAGGTTTATTGCACCCAGTGCAAATTCCAGAATGGAAATGGGAAATAATTTCCATGGATTTTATTACAGGATTGCCAATGACTAAGAGACAACATGATTCCATCATGGTTGTGGTGGACAAGTTAACCAAGGCAGCACATTTTATACCGGTTAAGTCCACACATAAAGCCGATGCCATTGCAGATATTTTCATGAAGGAAATTTTTAGATTACATGGGTTGCCTAAGGCAATAATTTCTGACAGGGATACCAAGTTCACTTCCAATTTTTGGAAAGCTCTCTTTGCAGATTTGGGTACACAGTTGAACTTTAGCACCGCGTACCATCCTCAAACAGACGGGCAAACAGAAAGAGTAAATCAGGTACTTGAAGACATGCTCCGCATGTATGTAATGGACAAGCCATCCAAGTGGGAGGATTATTTACACCTGGTAGAGTTTGCATATAATAATGGGCATCAAGAATCATTGGGAATGAGTCCATATGAGGCTTTGTACGGCAGAAGGTGTAGGACACCAGTGACTTGGGACAATCCAGTGAACCGAATTGTACTTGGGCCAGAATTGCTTAAGGAAATGGAGCAAGAGGTTGTAAAGATCCGACAAAATTTAAAAGCAGCCCAGGATAGACACAAAAGCTATGCAGATAAACACAGAATGCATAGGGAATTCAATGTTGGGGATCATGTGTATCTTAGAGTAAGATCAAGGAAGAGTTCCTTGAAGCTTGGGAGCTGTGCCAAGCTATCACCTAGATATTGTGGGCCATTTGAAGTGCTTGAAAGAATAGGGCCAGTTGCATATAGACTTGCATTGCCTGCTAGCACTAAAGCTCATAATGTTTTTCATGTCTCTTTGCTAAAGAAATATGTACATGATCCTAACCATGTGATTAATTGGGATGTGATCCAGGTGGAACCCGAGGGAGAATTCCAAACCGATCCATTGCGCATCCTAGACAAGAAAGTAACATTGCTCCGGAACCGAGCCATCGGACAGGTAAAGGTGCAATGGAAGCACTACGGTCCCGATGAGGCTACATGGGAGTTGGAGGATGCCATGAGGATGGCATATCCATTTTTGTTCAATTTTGATGAGCACTGAGGACAGTGCTAATGTAAGGGGAGGGGTATGTCACGTCCCCATTTTGACCCCCTTTGTAAATGATGTAAATATTGTAACTTAATCATGGTGAGGAGCTCAAGGCCAAGGCCCCACCATTGATTTAACGTTTATGTATCGGCAATTAAAATAGATGCCTATGGTTCTTGTGCGAGATGGGCACAATGTATATAAGACATCATGTAAATACGAATTTTAATGCAAAATACCCACAACTAGCTATGCAATGCAACAAAAGAGAAGGGGCATGGTTCTACAAGGAAAAGGGAGGGAAACTATTCAAACCCTTGAGCCAATGGTATTAATCCATGTGTCAATGGGGAAACCCATAAACCACCAACTACCCATTTTGTCTCATGTACCCAATCATTTAATTCTTCCAAGAAATTGGTTAAGGCAGTTAATGCCTTGGGAATGAAAGAGTATGGGCAAGCCATTTTCGTGCATGGGCAAGCCATCAACTTGGAAAATCGTGTTTTTGCTTGTGGGGCAAGAAACCACCCACGAAATGGTGCCCAAAGCCATGGGGAATAGGCAGTCTTCATTCATTCACGCAGTGGGAGCTATCTGGGTCATTCTCTTCACGTTTTTCAGCAAAATCTTGCATCTTCCCATGCCTGGGAGTTCGTTTTTGCATATACAGTAGTCTGGGAGTGAAGGGCCACGTTTTGGGGGCTGTAGGGAGGTCGTTTTTGCCCCTGGGGCGTTTTTCTGAAATGGGTTCTGTTTCCCCAGTCGAATTTTCCAAGTGCCAACATGTTTTGAGTCTACCCACGTTTTTCTAAAGTCCAGGAAACCCCATCTCATATATCCCATTGTTGGAAACGTTTTCTCATGCTCAGCAAGTGTAGTTTGCTGTTGTGTGCATCCTGGTTTTGATTTGAACCTGTAAGCAAGAAACTGGAATGGTAGTGGACAGAATTAGCTTGATAAACCTAGTGTAGGGAATATCCTCTCAAGAAGATCAAGAGGGCTGGCTACTTTTCTATGCACACCCTGAGAGCACTAGAAAGGAAGGTATGGCTTGAGGGACTGTGTGGCAGTGAAGAGAATACTTCCTGGTGTTGGGTGTGTAGGCATTGTGAGTGCCAAGCTGAATAGATCTGGGAGGGGTACCCATAGCTCTGTGGTTGAGCTCACTAGCTTAGCAATTCTTCCTTCCCATCTCCTAGCAGCCTGATAAACCCAATTGTAGATTGGCTTGGCTCATTTTGGTGTATGTTTGGCTATGTGTGAGTCTGTTGTTCCCTGGTTCCTTGTAGAGATCATGCCCAGCTCGGGGGTGGCAGTGGTGCCGAAAGATTGAGGAGCACACTGGCCTACGGTTGGGTGGAACGTTGCAGTTGCATAGCCAGTTGCGTGGGACTGCCTTATTGAGATAAGTATTCTCTTGTGTAAATTGGCAATTATCATTTGATGAACATCTTAAATGTATGATGGATGTGAAATTCTTATTACTCCGCTGTGATTTCTGATAATTATGCATCTTCATATCTCTCTTATGTATTATGTGAATGTGTATGCATATTTATTCTTCAATTTGAATGTTTGATTTCAATATATGGGGCTGGATGCCCGGATCAACCGTCACGATCCTCTCCATCTAGCTTGTTGGATGGGAGGGGACGTGACAGGCACGTTGCCCTGTGGGGGAGCTAACGGCTGAGTGTTCACCACTCCTTGTGTTGGAAAAGGGTTTTGTAGCACCAAAGGTTGTTGTTGAGGTGGTGGGGGGTTGGGTGGCGGCTGAGGAGCCGCCTGCCCTTGACGATGGGCGTCATCTGTCCATAGCTGCCGAGCCCGCTCCAGATGTGGGAAAGTGTGGGTATAGTGGCCATAGACCCCGCAAATAGAACAAGGATGGTTTGTTCGTAAATTAGCATTTTTGGCTTGCTTAGGTGGCCGATCAGGATTCTGATGAGCAGGCACCGCGTTATTATTTTGCGGAGGATGGGGAGGTTGTGGAGCTTGGTTATGGTTTTGGTTGTTTCCACGGTTACGTCCTCTTCCACGGTTTGGTTGCCCACCCTGGTTGCGTTGGTTATTTTGGTATTGGGGCTGATGTTGTTGTGCGTACACATGCCCTTGAGGATTGGGGGGATTGTGGGGAGCCGCAGGTGCGGGAGCAGGTTGCGGTGGGTAATCTGCAGGTGGAGCTGGCGGTGGTCCAGTTGCCTGTTGGGGTTGTTGGTACCCCTGAGCTATTGGATGTGTTGGATTAGCTGGTGCAGCTTGCTGTGGGTACTGCATTTGTTGTGGCGAGAACTGAATGGGGTTCTTTGTAGCAGGTTGGTTATAGTATGTAGGAGGTACATATGCTGATGGCGCTTGTCCATAGCAATGCTGTGGACAAGAGGGTCCATGAATATGATGTGTCTGGTTTGTTGGAGCGTAAGAAGTTGTCGCTCCGGAACTGGATGTGGCCCTAGAAAGGTCTGGGGTAGGCATGGTATTCACCATGCTGAAAGGTTTAGCTTGGGGTGTGATTTGGCCAATAATGCCGTCGGCGGCATGAGATGCTCCCGGTGCGTCACTGCGTGAAGAGTCGCATCGTGGGGCATCAGGTATGATTGTGTATAGATAACCCGACTGGGCATAAATGAGATCAAACTGTTGGGCTTTGAGGATGGCCTCTTCTTCAGACTGGGGTCTTTCAGATGCCACATCCTTCGCAATGAGAGGGAGGAGGGATTTTAGAAACCAATCTAAGAAGATACGGTCGTCTAACTTGATTTTGTAGAGGCTTCGGCGTCGACGCCACTCATGAATGTGGTCAGTGATATGGGTGGCCGTGTTCTGTCTGCAAGACAGTAGGATCTCGATGCCCGCATCATAGTGGACAGGTAACTGAAAGAACTGCAGGAAGGTGGAGGCAAGGGAGGTAAAGGTGGCATGCGTCCCATGGGGCTACTCGATATACCACTTGGCTGCAGAGCCAGTGAAAGTGCGCTGTAAAAGCCGGCGGCGGACAGAGTCGTCCACTATGGAGTTGGAGGAACACCATAGATGGAAGGACATGATATGGTTCTAGGGGTCTTCACCCATCTTACCCTCAAACTTAGGGATGTCAGAGGGGAGTTTGGTGGGCATGTGAGGCCACGCAGGATCGTGTCTGATGGGGTCATTAGTGAGCCTAGCTAAGTCTGGCAGGTTCATACTTGCCATATATGGTAGGTTGAATCATGCAAACACCTAACTAAAAGTATTGTGACTCAAACAAACGATATCCTCTGCAAGGTGATGAAATCCAAGTCAGACAATATGAGTGTTGAGACAACAGCTAGATATCCCCCTACCGGGAGGGACACCGGGTAATCAATCCTAAAGAAAGGCTACTAGGATACTCCGTTCATGACGCGTCGAGAAAAGGTAAATCTGTCGTTTGGTCCTTTGATCGCAATATCCCAATACAGGGATATCCTGAGAACTGCGAATGGTAGCCCTTCGGTTACTGAATGGATTTCGGTATTCCACTCAGGCTTCCGGAACCATCCTCACGACTTCAACCCTCCTAGGGGAGAGGCCTTCCCACAAACCGGTTGTGACCGCGCCAATAAATACTAAGAGGTTTTAGCTCCCTAAAGGACAACAACTATGTCTCAGATGTAATAACTGAGGGGTGTTATTGGAACACCTATCCCCCCAATACTACCTAGCTACAAAGTTCTTTTAGTGTTCCCCAAGTGGGGTTAAAAGTGTGTTGAAATTAGGGTAAGTTTTAAGGCTCAGTTCAATTAAGTGATCGAGTGGGTGCACATGTGGTATTGTAAACTGAACTTGAAAGAAGTAAATGCTTTACTGAAAATTTCCAAAAAATAAAGGATCTTTCGAAAATAACAAAGCAAATTTTTGACTTTTTTCAATAAATGGAAATTAAATGCTTTTCACAATCAACTCAAAAAACAAAGGATCTTTTGAATCATGAAAGCAAATAATAGACTTCTTTTAAAAGAAATAAATGGTTTTCTTTTCAAGGAAATTGCTAAGGGAAAGATTTTTTAAAGAAGTAAACAGGAAAATATTTTAACCTAGATAAACTGCAAAACAAGTCTTTCTTTTACTTTCTTGAAAAAAATTTTAGAAAGACTTCTAGATGTGCATTTAAATAGTGAAATTTTTTCTATAGCTGTAAAACATGCAGAATTTAATACTGTAAAAATGTGCTATATGGGCAAAAAGTACAGTAAGAAATTAATTTTTTGAATCGGAATGGCCGAATGAAAAAATTAGCAGCGCGGCTTTTGACAGAAAAGCCGCGATGGACCGCGCGGGTTTCTGTCGCACAGTCACGATGGACCGCGCGGGATTTAGGCGCACTGTCGCGATGTGCAAACCCAGCGGAGTCGCCAAAAACTGTTGGCCCGATTTTGCAAACAGGCTTAGTGCTATGGGCACCTGCTAACTAGTAGCAGCAGTTTTGATAGAATTAAACAAGAAACTAATCTAAACAAAACTAATCATGGATCTATGCAAGAATATAAGCAAATAATGTAAATATTTAAAAAACAAGAACAAGAAAACATTAAAGAATGAATTTGTATTGAAAAATGGGGGGCAAGCAAGTGCTTGCGATAATACCTTCAATGGTGAAGGTTGATGTTGAGCAACTCCCAAGATGAGTAGCTCCAAGCTCCAAGAGGTCTCCTTCTCCAAGGTTGCTTACAATGGCCAAAATGCTCAAGGGAGATTTCGGCAGCATGAGGATGAGATAATGGATGGATCTAAAATGAGGAGCCCCTACCACCTTTTTATAGGTTTTGGTGGTGGGGAATACCATTTGTGGTTTTGTGGAAACCAAATGGTGTTGACCAACATGGTTTAGGTACTTTTCCCTCCTTTTTCCTTTTTTGAATAAAAATAATATTTTAATTCCCTTTTTAATATTTTTGGGAATTTGGACCCTTTTTGAGGGTTTTTTATGCTTTTCAGGAAAAATAATCTTTTTTTAATGGAAAAAGGGGTGTACTAAGGTCTTTTGGTGACCTTTTGTTGGTTTTAGAGGCTCAGATGGTGGAAAAGTGGACAAATGGGTCATGTGAATAAGGGAATGAGCTAGTGAGCACTTTTTAGGTGTTAACAAGGGTGATTCATGTTCAGACAGATTTACAAAAGATTCTTTAAACCCAGTCATGTGTTTAGAAGCCCCACTGTCAATTAACCAATCATTACAAGCATGAGAAATAGTACCTGTGAGAGCAGAGATTAGAACATACTCTTCTTCACTTGATGAGTCATCATCATCACTTTTTTCTCTAGCTTTCTTCTTGGGAGGTTCATCGTCCTCAGCAGCATGAGCATGATATCTTCTTTTGTTATTATTCTTCTTCTTGTTGAAGTTGTTGTCTTTCTTCTTCTTGGGGCAATTTGAAGCAAAGTGTCCCATTTCATTACATTCGCAACATCGAACATGAGATAGATCTTTCTTCTTGTGATGAGTATGAGAATGTTTCTTGTTATGAGATTTCTCCCTCTTAAACTTGCTTCCCTTGGTGTGAGCTGTGAGAGCTTGATCTTCATTCCCCATCTTTTCTTCTCGTGCCACAAGCCTTTCTTCTTCTTGTGAGCATTCTTCCTACGGTCTGCTGAAGGATACCAACTTCTTTCTTGTACAGATTCCTTCAATAAAGGAATCCCATGACCTGGGTAGGCCAGTCAGAGTGGTCATGACAACTTCACCATTCTCCACCATTTCATCCACTGCTTCTAGTTGTTCCTTGATCTGAGAGACCCTAGAAAAATAAGATTGATTGGATTCTCCATTCTGAAGCTTTACCCCTTTCAATTGGTTCCGTAGAGTCATCTAGCTTGGATAGGGAATCAAACATCTCTTTGGGTGTCTTCAGAGATGACACATGGGGGATGAGATGGTCCTTGATAGAATCAACAATGATTCTCTTTGCCTTGACCAAGTTCTTATTGTGGAGAGCTTTAGCCTCTTCTCCCTCTAGGATAGGGACCAAGATTCCCACAGCACCAAAAACGTGACTCTGATCGTGAATCCATCGATTATGATGGATCTAGGACGCCGGGTTTCAGCTAGGGCCCACCCACAACTTGCCTCCAATGCCCATAAATGGTGCTATTGTGCCAACTCTGGAGATAGGGTATTTCTCACTGAAGGCCATTCCAATTTTGCTCAAAGGGGTCATTTCTCATCCAAAGGATCCCAGGCATGCATGGTCATTGTGAACACGTCCACAATGGCCATATGCATGTGTGGGAGCGGACATAACCCCGAGTCTACTCATCGGTTTGGGTTCCGTGCCCCTGGAGCAAATCCTCAAAGTGTCCCTGAGTGGCCACGAGGTGCCTCACCAAAATGCCCGTACCACCAAACCCATGACTCCGATTGCAAATCTGTCAATTCCATCGGATCCGGGACACTAGGTTTCAACTAGGGGACCCCCTACAACGTGCCTTGAATGCTCGAAAATGGTGCTATTGTGCCATCTACGAAACTAGTGTTATGCTCAGTGAAGGCCATTGCAATCTTTCTCAAGGGGGTAATTTAATATACCTTGGCTCTCGAGCATGCATGGCCATTGTGAACACATCCAAAATTACCAGATGCATGTGTGGGAGTTGACGGAACCCAATTCTGCTTGACGGTTTGGGTTCCGTGCCACCGGAGCAAATCCTCAAAGTGTCCCTGAATGGCCATGGGGTGCTTGACCAAGATTCCCATAGCACCAAAACCATGAATCTGATTGTGAATCCATTGATTTTGATCTATTCAGGATGTCGGGTTTCAGCTAGGCCCCCACCAACAATGTGCCTCCAATGCCCGAAAATGGTGTTGTTGTGCCATCTCCGGAGCTAGGTTTTTCTCAGTGAAGGCCATTCCAATTTTGCCCAAGGGGGTCATTTCTCATCCGAAGGCTCCCAAGCGTGTGTGTCCATCGAGAACACATCCACAATGGCCACATGCATGTGTGGGATCTGATCGAACCTAAGTCCGCTTGTCGGTTTGGGTTCCGTGCCCCCGGAGCAAATATTCAAAGTGTCCCTGAATGACCACAGGGTGCCTGACCAAGATTCCTGTAGCACCAAAACTGTGACTCCAATTGCAAATCCATCGATTCCGATGGATCTGGGATGATAGGTTTCAGCTATCCCCCCCCCACAACGTGACTCCAACACTCAGAAATAGTGCTATTGTGCCATCTCCGGAACTAGGGTTTTGCTTAGTGAAGGCCATGCCAATCTTGCTCAAGGGGGCCGTTTATGATCCGAAGGCTCCCGAGCATGCATGGCCATTTTGAACATGTCCAAAATGGCCACATGCACATGTGGAAGCTGATGGAAACCAAGTACACTCACCAGTTTGGGTTCCGTGCCCCAGAGCAAATCCTCAAAGTGTTCGTGAATGGCCACGGGGTGTCAGACTAAGATTCCCATAGAACCAAAACCATGACTCCCATCATGAATCCATCGATTCCGATGGATCCGAGACACCGGGTTTCATCCAGGGGACTCCCCACAACGTGCTTCCAACGCCCGAAAATGGTGCTATTGTGCCATCTCCGGAGCTAGGGTTTTTCTCAAAGAAGGCCATTCAAATTTTGCTCAAGGGGGTCATTTCTCATCCGAAGGATCCCGGGAATGAGTGGACATTGTGAACATGTCTATAATGGCTACGTGCACATGTAGGAGCTAATAGAACCAAAGTCTGCTCGTTGGTTTGGGTTCCGTGCCCCCGGAGCAAATCCTCAAAGTTTCCTTGAATGGACACAGGGTGCTTGACCAACATGCCCATAGCATCGTTTCCGAGCATTGGAGGCACATTGTGGGGGGGGGCCTAGATGAAACCCGGCATCCCATATCCATTGGAATTTTTGGATTCGTGATTAGATTCATGGTTTTGGTGCTACGAGAACTTTGGTCAGCCACCTCGTGGTCATTCAGGGACACTTTAAGGAATTGCTCTGGGGGCACGAAACCCAAACCAACGAGCGGACTTGGGTTCCGTCAACTCCCACACATGAACATGGCCATTGTGGATGTGTTCATGATATCCATGCATGCCTGGGAGCCTTCGGATGAGAAATGACCCCCTTGAGAAAAATTGGAATGGCCTTCACTGAGCAAAACCCTAGCTCCAAAAATGGCACAATAGCACCATTTCTGTGCATTGGAGGCATGTTGTGGGGGGACCCCTAGTTCAAACCCGACATCCCGGATCCATAGAAATAAATGGATTCATGATCGTAGTCACGGTTTTTGTGCTACGGGAATATTGGTCAAGCACCTCGTGGCCATTCAGGGACACTTTGAGGATTTGTTTTGGGAGCACGGAACCCAAACCGGTGAGCGGACTTGGGTTCCGTCAGCTCCCACATGTGCACATGGCCATTGTGGAAATTTTCACAATGGCCATGCACATTGGGGATCCTTTGGATGAGAAATGACCCCCTTGAGAAAAATTGGAATGGCCTTCACTGAGCAAAACCCTAGCTTTAGAGGTGGCACAATAACATCGTTTCCGGGCATTGGAGGCACTTTGTGGGGGGTCCCCTAGCCAAAAATCGGTGCCCCAGATCCATCGAAATCAACATATTCATGATCGGAGTCACAGTTTCTTTGCTACAGGAATCTTGGTTAGGAACCCCGTGGCCATTCAGGGACACTTTGAAGATTTGCTTCGGGGGCACGGAACCCAAACCAACAAGTGGACTTGGGTTCCGTCAGCTTCCACATGTGCATGTGGCCATTATTGATGTGTTAACGATGGCCATGCATGCCCAGGATTCAAGGTATATTAAATGAACCCCTTGAGAAAGATTGTGATGGCCTTCATTTAACAAAACCTTAGCTCTGTAGATGGCATAATAGCACCATTTCCAAGTGTTCGAGGCACATTGTGGGGAGTCCCCTAGATGAAACAGGGCATCCCGGATCCACCAAAATCGAAGGATTCACAATCAGAGTCATGGTTTTGGTTCTATGTGAATTTTTTTCAGGCACCCCGTGGCCATTCAGGGACACTTTGAGGATTTTCTTCGTGGTCACAGAACCCAAACTGACGAGCAGACTTGGGTTCCGTCAGCTCCCACATGTGCATGTGGACATTATGGATGTGTTCACAATGGCCACGTATGCCCGGGAGCCTTCATATCGTAAATGACCCCCTTGAGCAAGATTGGCATGGTCTTCACTGAGAAAAAACCTAGCTCCAGAGATGGAAAAATAGCACCATTTCTGGGCGTTAGAGGCATGTTGACAGGGGGGGCCTAGTTGAAATCCGACGTCCCAGATCCATCAGAATCGACGGATTCGTGATTGGAGTCACATTTTTGGTGCTACGGGAATATTTCTTAGGCATCTTGTGGCCATTCAAGAACACTTTGAGGATTTGATCTGGGGGCACGGAACCCAAACCGATGAGCGGACTTGGGTTTCGCTAGATTCCACACGTGAATGTGGCCATTGTGTACATGTTCATGATGACCACGCATGCTAGGGAGCCTTCGGATGAGAAAGGAACCCCTTCAGAAAAATTGGAATGGCCTTTACTGAGCAAAACCCTAGCTCCATAGATGGCACAATAGCACCATTTTTCGGGCGTTGGAGGCATGTTTTGGGGGATCCCCTAGCTGAAACCCGGCATCTCGGATCCATCGGAATCAACGGATTTGCGATTGGAGTCACATTTTTGGTGCTACGGGAATATTGTCCGGGCACCCCATGGCCATTCAGGGACACTTTGAGGACTTACTCTGGGGCCACAAAACCCAAACCGTTGAGCAGACTTGGGTTCCAGAAGCTCCCACACATGCATGTGGCCATTGTGGATGTGTTAATTATGGCCATGCATGCCCAGGAGCTAAGGTATATTAAATGACTGCCTTGAGCAAGATTACGATGGCCTTTAGTGATCAAAACCCTAGTTCTGGAGATGGCACAATAGCACTGATTATGAGAATTAGAGGCACGTTTGGGGGGACCCCTAGCTGAAGCCCAGCATCCCGGATCCACGAAAATCAATGGATTCATGATCAAAGTCACTTTTTTGGTGCTACGAGAATTTTGGTCAGGAACCTTGTGGCCATTCAGGGACACTTTGAGGATTTTCTCTAGGGTCATGGAACCCAAATCGACGAGCGGACACGGTTCCATCAGCTCCCACGCATGCACGTGGCCATTTTGGACGTGTTCACGATGGTCACGCATGCCCGAGAGCCTTCGGATATTAAATGATCCCCTTGAGCAAGATTAGCATGGCCTTCACTGAGCAAAACCCTAGCTCCAGAGATGGCACAATAGAACTATTTTTGGGCATCGGAGGCACGTTGTGGGGATTTCCCTAGCTGAAAACCGGCGTCTTAGATCCATCAGAATCAACGGATTCGCGATCGGAGTCACGGTTTTGGTGCTACGGGCATTTTATTCAGGCACCCCATGGTCATTCAGGGACACTTTGAGGATTTGCTTCGGGGGCACGGAACCCAAATCGACGAGCGGACTTGGGTTCCGTCAGCTCCCACACGTGCACAAAGGATATTTCAAACTACCATATAGGAGATGTCTTACGGATCTTTGGCTCCCAAGTGTTGATACATACTTCATTAGGAGAACATGTATGCAACTAGATTACCTTCAAGTCCCTTTGCTTTAGATTTGGCTTTGCTAAGCTACGACATAAGATCATGGATTTTGCTAGGAGGCATAACTCACATTCATCATTTGATTTTATTTACTTTATAGTACTTTGACTCTTTTCACTTTGATTTAGGCACCACACATAGGAATAATATGCATATACTTTAGAACATGACACATAATTAGTTTATTGCAAAACGTGGAAATGACTAAATTGGGTGAAGTGACTAGTGAAATGACATATGAAAAATGGCTAGGTAAATGTTGCTAATGAGATGAAATGATTCCATACTTGCTTGAGTCTTTTGACATTAATTTGTGCTTACCATCCACATATAATATATCAAAAAGTAATTTTTCTGTTTTGTTTTAAAATGAAATCTACTAACCCTAAAGAATAATGTTAGTTGGAATTCTTAGTTATTCTAGATCTACTTGACATATGAGATTCTTCCATCTTGATCCACCCCTTTTTGTATTTACTATTAGTCTATTTGGCATTTTCCAATGCCCAATGGCATTCTGACATCTCTGTAATACATTTTTATTTTGATGACTTGATGAGAAATATGGTTCGAACATCTTGAGCTATTCCCAATGCCTATCAAATTTGAATGCATATATGTGTCTCATTGTGATTTGTGAATGACAAATGTGTACTCATTAATGTGTATTGATTCTAATTTTTATTGAATATTATGAAATGTTATAAGATAAGATGAGTTTTAAATCTTGTTTATGCATGTAAAGTTTTCCTAAAGGGATGGAAACTTGAATTGGAGTGGTTGGTGTAAAACATCAATGTATTGTAATAATAACTTAATCATAACTCAAACATCAAATAAACGATATAAGATAATGATATCAAATAAACTATCTAACATGAATAACATTAGACATGCATGAATAAACAATCACATGACTATACTATGTACCTCAATCAATTAGGACTTATGGATCCTCTCTGTTTTTTATTGTCTCAAACAATCTCTCGTGCTCTGCATGAGATAGTAAGTAGCGTACCTTGTTTGATGACTTTGTTGACATTGTTTGTACCAACGAACAAGTGCATAAAGTGATAAACCCGTGAACTTGGTCTATAATCCATGTATGTGTATCCATTTATGTTTGGTCCCTTTCCATCTACTATAAGATATTCCCCTGAACAACCATCGATCCAGTTGGAAAGGTAATTCCTTCACTATCAGTTAATGATGCAAGGAGGGTTTGCTTCCCCTGGATACATCGTGCCAACCAATAATTCATGCCAATTGCATTGTCTGTCGGGGAGACAACTGCATAGATGTATCCTGCAAAAATGCATTTTACGGTCATATTCCAACAAGTAGTGGTTTGATAACTTGCATAATTACAAAAACAATGAGGGAACCAAGATATGCATGCAGAAATGTTTACCTGGATGTAAAATATTAGATATATAATCATATTCATTCGAAATAGAGTATTGGACTTCCACTAACCGGACTGTTTCAACAACTGCACGTGGTTCCACTACAAGTGATACATGATCCTGTGCATCAACCCAATCCATTGATTCACACTCATCCCACTCACAACTGCTGTAAGGCCCACAAAAGAAAGCAAGATTCTGCATCCATATTTCAAATAAGGGGTTGTTTGAGATTCGAACCGAATGAAATCCACAAGTGCCTTGTACAGTACTACAACTATAAGATCGCGATCGATCTATATCAACCACATGACAAAAATTTCTTACAACATGTCCTCTACCTGTTGGTCAGTGCTGCTCCGTGGTTCGATATGAAATTTTTGTAGAGCACCATTGAACTATGGATTCTGCATCCCGAATATGAGGGTTTGTCATGCACCACATCTCCTCCCTTTGTAGGGAAGTTTTGAGACATGCTCCAGCCCTGTCATACTCTCCCTTTTCATGCTCGGTCTCAAAATAGTTCCATATATGAAGCACATCATAATTATTGTGCAAAATACTCATCCAATGGAATACACGTGCATTTTTGAACTGGCCTGCACAACCATTTGACCATATCCAATGTTGATCCATCTGTATACCTCTCTCCTTCAACTGATCATAGAAAATTCTGAAGCAATGCTTCACATAATGTAGGTCGTGGCACCTATCGGCACTGATGTAGAAGTTGGTCTCTTTCAATATTATTATCATGTCATTGCTTCTCTCTGGTGCGTGCCGGTACATGATATGGACCATTATGCTAACTTGGTCTGAATGGTAGTATTGAATTTGAATCTCATTCTGTGCCTGCGGGGTGTAGTTTTTAGCAAAGTCCACAACTGACAATATTTTTCCATTGGGAAAGGTGTCCCTACACTGTTTGTACTGTTAATATTGCCATTGTTCTACATGGACATGTTGTACATACTACTTGGTCTTCTGGTAGAATTCCTTCATGAAATCACAAATTTGTACGTGGTGCCAGAAAACCAAGGGCATTAATACAATGTGATATTTGCAATCTGAATATATATGTATAAATTCAACATGTATAGTATGAAAGTATGCAAACTTATATTACCTGTGACTTCTCCAATGCAATTTTTTTGCTTTCCTTCGCACTATCTACTTGATATGTTATGTACTTGAAGTTCTGCATTTCTACTGACATCTTCCCAAATTCCTGCTCCTCAATTCCATGGATGCAGTGGCTCAATAATGCAAATCCACTGCACCTGGAACATGTCTCATATAAACATGATCTTTTATATTATTTTTGTCCTTCAGGCCTTGGACACATTATGCTATGTATAAATTCTCTGGATGCATTTAGTGGTTGTAACGATGGGAAGTCCTGCACAATGTTAGTATGCAAATCACAAAATATATGTCTATATGTATCATAATAGTGCTCAAATTATACATGGTATCTACAACAACATGTGTTATGATCAATGCAAATTCTAACATACCAGGGTTTGCATTTTTCAAAGGACCTTTGGGCCAAGTTATATTGTGTGTGCTCATTCTTTAACCTCCCATAGAGTTTTGCTTGTTTCATGTCAAGGAAGTGCTTGACGTTGGGTTCACACCCCTTAACACCTTTTATCAACTTTAACACATCTCTTTGATTCGATGACGGTCTAGTGTTATCATGCCAAAACTTTTGTACTAGTTCTTTAACAACTTCAATAAGCTTCATGTCTGAATGGGGTAACCTACCAACAAAGTCCCAACAATATTTTTGGCCTAGGGTCTCAAGTTTTTCTCTAATAGAAGAATACTTTGTAAGAGTATTTCTATATACTTTAAATATTTTACATGTGTGTGATAGCATGCGACGTTGCCTTGTGGATTTGTCTAAATCAATTCCGACAGTACACGACGGGATACATTAAAATATTTTGTACGAGAAGTTTTTGCACTCAAATTAAATGCAGACTGTAGATTTATAACAACATGATTGTTGTCCTCTAAAATTCTAACTACCTTTATGCCCAAATTTCTCATAACATGAGCTAGGCAATGTGATTTTAACAAATCTAGAAACAATTGACATTTTGCTACATCATTTTTGGATTCAAAAAATTCTTTGATTATCCTGTTACAATGGAAATCAATAGTGCGTTTGGGAAACTTACCTTCAAGTCCTGAAAATGAACTTTCATCCACATGAATATGTCCGGGAGTTCTTCGTCGTCCGCTTGATAGTCGAGGCAAGGGAGTCAGAAAGGAAGTATGAGTCTCGTCACCGGATTGTTGTGTCCCTTCGTTCACAAATTGGTCCTGCAAGGGAGTGTGTTCGACATGTGTGTGATCTTCTTATGGAGGTTTCCAATTAACAACTTGTTCAACATCCATCCCTCCATACTCAACATCAACCTATATTTGATTGACTTCAACCACTTTCTCATTGCTTGTTGATGGATCTAAGGAACTAACATTTTGATGTCTACAATTTTCCATGTACAACCTGGCCTTTTCTCTTATCTCATGGGCCTTTTCAGGGGGTGGCTCCTTCCTTCTAGAATTTAGTTTATTATTACGTATGTTTCCCATATTCAATACATTTTTTAACAAAAAAAAATATCACCTCTGCAAGAATAAATAACAAATAAGATATTAAAACTCGACGTGCAGGATTATTAAAACTCGATGTAGCAATTGATTATGTACAACAACAACATCTAGTGAGAATGTTTTCATATAATCTTAAAATCTATTGAGAATTCCTGTTATAGGTCAAATATGCACTTCTCCGTCCATGATCACCTTGAGCTGTTGATCACACAAAAGGACAACTGGGATTGAAGAGCATGATTGCCTTAGATGATGAATGGACTAGACTTACCCCTCTGTAGTTGACAAAACCCCCTTTTTACCTACTTTTAAGGAAAAACGCTACCCTATAAGCATGATAGTAGCGTTTTCCTGCTAAAATACTCTACTCCACTTCAGTAAAGTAGCGTTTGCCCTCAGAAATACTCTACTTTGCTTCAATAGAGTAGCGTACAGCTTCATAAATCTTGCAAATGCTAGTTGTAAAGCAGGAAAGTTGCATATTGAATGCTACTCCACTTAAGAAAAGTAGCATACACCTTAAAAAGTAATAAAAAATATATTAATTTGACCAATTGGGATTAGTTGAAGTTGGTTTTGCAACTTCCCCAACTTCCCAATCAAACTACCTCTCGATCCAAACTTCCTACCTTGTCCCATAAATACAAGAGGGATAAATGAGAGAGAGGAGGAGAAACTATGCATTAAGGGTTGTTACGCTAGAGGAATTCCAAAGTTAGAGTGAAGAGCAGGAGCCCAGGATCCCGTTGCACAGGCACTCTAAATGATCAGGTATAAATTGTACTGATTATTTGCTTTTGACAATAAAGGTTGAAATGCCCTTCCTATCCCAATCAAATGTCTAATGGATTTCATATTTGTTTGGATTAAATGCTTGATTTTACTTGATGTTTAAATTGTGTTTCAATTTCATCATTGTTATATCAGTCAAGATACGCTGAGGAAGGTATCTTTGTATTGCAGGTTTGTCAAACGAAAGATCAAGTGGAGGATCGATCGAAGGAGCAAGTGAAAGCTAGGATCGAACTTCGTTAATAAGGTATTCCTTCAAGAACCTTGATCTCTTTCCTTTTTGTAGAAGCCTATGTGATATGATCTATGTATTTACCTATCACCCCAGAAGTTGGTAGTGTCCCTCTCGTCGCTATAGGGGATAATTCCCGAACAACAGACTGGCGACTCCATTGAGGAGCAATTGTTTTCTGTTCTAGGAGACTCATTTGACTTTCCTTCCAGTACTTTTTGATCTTTTTGATCCTTTGAGAGGCTCTGTAGGTTACTGTAGCCTATCTCCATTGCTTGACTCATTCCATTTTGAAGTTTTAGAGCTTGTTTTAAGCCTTCCCTGGAAAAAATGTTGGTATCCCTTGCATACAGTAGCATACACATGTTGAAAAATGCTACTTTGCCTCTTGCACAATAGAGTACACCTGTTGAAAAATGCTACTTTGCCTCTTGCACAGTAGAGTACACCTCCGAGTGTACACAGGTTTGTATACTGCACAGTAGAGTTTTTTCCCGTAAGTCTCTATTTGTTTTTGGGATTTGATTTCCACTTATTTGGTTTGATTTCCAGCCTCTTTCCTTGTCTTCTTAACTGATCCTTGAGGTATTTATGCCTTTGTTGAGTCTTGTTTACCTCTCCTAAGTCCCTTAGGTCATCTTTTGCTTTTTTGAGTACTTTTGAGGTGTCTGGTTTGTTTGTGGCTCTTTTTGAAGACCGTGCTTTGCTCCTTGTTGGATGTAGCTACACTTACATTGCTCTTTTAGATCTTACTAGCTTCCATTTTTTAGTTCTTTTTCTTTTACGTATATCAAAAAAAGAAAAAAATGAGTTTGGTAGTTTAAAGTAGTAAGACTTATAATCATTTCGAAGTAGCGTAGTCTACTTTGTTTTGAAGTTGAAAGTAAAAGAAAAAAGAGATTTGTTTTTGGTTTGCTTAAGCTTTCATTTTGGAAAGAGCATAAACGGAAAAAAGAGAAAGAGTCTTTTGTTGCTTTGAAAGTTATTTATTTTGCACTTTACTTTCTCAAACCATTTCCACACAATGCACTACCTCGTTGAGTAAAAAGTTGCCTTAAAAAGAATTTTAATAAAATAAATTAGAAACATTTTCTTTTTAGGAATACACGACACCAACTAGCTTAGGCTAGAGTTTCAAGCTTAAAACACCTTAAACTGCTTGGAACTAGTTTCATTATGCAACAATCGTAGTACAACTTTCATTTAGGTAAACACATATATATCAAATAACCCTGGGATGCTCTACTCAAACCAGAGTTAAGCAAGAGGCCGTGGAAGATTGGAATTGTTGAGAATATCCCCTCACTTTCCTTTTGACCATAAACCAGAGTCTATTCGCGTATGGGGGGTCCTTTTGGACTTCGGGCTTTGCTACCCTGCCCATGCGTTTTGACTAGGCTGACGACTGTCCCCCAAGGATATTTCGTATGTATGGTAGCCTTAGTATCAGACCTTTAGGATCCTACACAGGTAGAGTGGGTGGTTATTCCCACTTCACCTCGGACAGGCGTGGAAGGTAACCCTCTAGAAATACTCCCGGGAAAGCGGTTTGGTGATTCAAGCGCTTACACCCAGTGGACCTCCGGTGGACGCCACGAAACTGACCATCAGTACTCTGTTAGTTTGTTCTGGGCCCTAATCATCCCAGACTTACTTCCGAGAGTATTTGTTATCCGTTTGATTGGTTTGATTACTTAGTATTTTTTAGTGGTATGCTATTTGCCCCTTAGTCTTAGTGGCCACTAGGTTTTTACTTAGTGTTATTTGTATATAATTATGGAAGACCAACAGCTTCGTAGGTCTCAGAGGTTGCAAAACCTTCCCCCACTCAATGTGGAGCCACTACCGCCACCACCACGACGGAGGACTGACTCCAATGGTCTTTTTGAACCTACTAGTGAAATAGAGGTTCCTGGTGAACCACAACCTAGAACCCTAGATCGACAAGTTCTTAATACTGTTGAGGTTGAGTATATTACTTATGGTGATTTTAACACCCCTTTTAACCCTCCTCTTACCGAACTTAACGATCCACTTCTGGTACCTGTTGGTTTCCAGCAACCCGAGTATAGTGCTTATTTTTTCACACTTGGGCATATTATGACTAACCTAGGAGATGAAGAGGGAGTTCCACAGACTCCCACAATGGGTATGAATACAAGTATTGTAAATCCTCCTTCCACTACTACACCAAGTTTGACACAGACAACTTCTGTTTCAACTCCGTCCTTCAGTTTTAACGCTGGTACATTAGGCATGCCAAGCTCAACGGCTTTGACATCCGCCTCTACCCCTACTTTTGGACCCAATAATACAATGAATGTCACCCCACCTCCTGTGACTCAACAGTCATACCATATATCTAGTACTTGGATTTCCACACCCAATGCAGGGCCGAATGCCTCTTCAACTATGCCTGTCATAAGTACCATGATTGCGCTGTCCACCTTGACTACCCCTGGTTTTAACACCTTTGCAGGTTACAATATGAATCAAAGTAATATACCTGTAGGAAATATCCCCTTTTCTTTGTTTTCTGGAGGAAGGGGTAATATTTTTAACCAACGATATGGCGGGGCTAACACCCAGCCACAGTGGACGAATACACAGGGTACCAACCCACTTTCATTTGGGTGGATGAATTTCAACAATACTTTCACACAACAACAGATGGCTGGGGGAAACCCCTACCAACAGATGGTTGGGGGAAACCCCTTCCAGCAGATGGCTGGGGGAAACCCCTACCAACAAATGGCTGGGGGCAACCCTAACCAGCAGTTCATGGGTCAAATGATGGGAGGTTCCCCCTTTATGACCCCGGCGTATCAAATGCCATCTTATAGACCTTATTTAACATTTCTGGAAACTCTGAATTTGCCAGATCTTTCCAAGTTAACGAACAATCCGGTGTGCCATAATGTTACGTGGCCACTAGTTCCCACTAAGCTACCTTTGGACATTCCAAAATTCAAAGGTAAAACTGGTGAGGATCTTGGTGATCATGTTACCACTTTTCATATTTGGTGTTCTTCGAACTCGTTGAACGAAGATTCCGTTAGGTTGAGAATTTTTCAAAGAACCTTGACCGGTGCTGCAGCCAAATGGTACATTGAGTTACCTGCAACCACCTTTTTTAACTTTCGGGATCTCGCCGTGGTATTTTTGAACCACTTCCAGCTCCTTGTTCGGTACGATGTCGAAACAGATCTTTTGTCTACCTTTAGACAAAACAAAGCCACCCATTTATCTGATCACATTCAGGAGTGGTGAAGACGGAAGAGGCTCATTAAGGCCAATATCCCCCCAGAATTCTTATTAGAGTGGTATCTAAAATCACTCCTTCCTTATGTTTCTAAGGAAGTAGCTACTTCTGCGGTGTCATAAGAAGAAGAAGCCATTCTAAGGACCCAGCAACTAGATTTGGTTTACATTCAGTCTAGGATCCTTTACGAGATTATACCTGATGCACCGCGATCAAACATTGATCTAGGTAGACCAAAACCTGGACCACATGCTGACGACATAGTAGGTTCAGTTGATTCTATAGCCTTCGAAGCATTGACTAAACAGGTTCATGCCTTATCGATCAAACAATCGAGTGCAGAAGTGACTCTCATCACAACCTCTCCTTCTACTACTGAATCTGTACAACAGATTCAAACTAATCAAAAGGGCCCTCGACAGCCCAACAATAAAGAGAAGGGAAATAAAGGAGATGGGAACCAATAGAAGCCCAAAAACAAAGAAAATGCCGAGGAGGTTAACAGAGAAAAGAAGAAGGTCAAGTTCCCTTGCAAGCTTTGCAAGTAGGACCACCTCACTCACCAATGCCCTCTAATCAAAGAATCCCAAAAGATGCTTCAAGAAAAGAAACCTGTCATCCTTAAACATCCATTTCCAAAAGGGCAGGGATCAGCTTCTAGCACCTCCAATGCTGGGGGCACTACCCATGCTTCAGTTGATCAAACTTTTATTAATATGGTTAACTCAGACACTCTTTTACAAATGCAAGCCAGAAATTATACCCCGGATTCACAGAATAAGGATAGAGAGGTTCCTGAATCTTCCACTCATCTCCACATACCTGTGGATTCAGTGCCCAAGATCCCAAAAGGTGTTTTGAAATGTGCTTCGCACAATCCCAACGCACGGGTTGCTGCCAACTACAATGTGGTTGAAGATCTAGCCCAGACCCCTTGTGTTATGTCCACCTTAGAAGTCTTGCAAAGTTGTCCATTACAACGAAATGCACTTCTAGCAGCAATTGGAAGTATGGAATCATCCAACATGACTGCGCATTTTGATATGTCTGATATCAAATACTAGTTTTCGTACCACATTTCTCTTCAGATAGAGGTAGTTCATGGTCCTATGACCATTGGACGAGCTGTCGTAGATGAAGGCACGTCTACGTGCGTAATGTCGATTTCCTATTGGAAAGCCTTGGGCTCTCCTGAGTTAGCCCCCTCTAACACACTGCTTACTGCATTTGATGGCAGACCCTTCCATCCACACAGATTCTTACCATCATTCGACGTCACACTAGCCGGTAAGACAGTTGCTATAAATATTGAAGTTCTGGACGCTCTGCTTGATTAAAATATGCTGTTAGGCAGGAGCTGGACATATGCCATGCGAGCTATTGCATTGGCAGTTTTTCGAGTTGTTATGTTCCCTCGCGAAGATAAGATCATCACGGTCGATCAGCTTTTGCTCTCTTGGCGAAACAACCAGACTTCATCGGAATCCACTATTCCTTTAGTTGATCAATCTGCCCCAGTAAGTGAGAGTTTAGGAGCAGGGATTTACGGGTCATTAATAGGAACTTTTGACCTACCCCCTCCCATTATTTTTATGCGTTCTGATGAAGGTACATCTACTGAAACTTTCACGGTCAGTTTAAGGACTGATCTGTGGATCCTTGCTACTGTATCAAAACCCTTAGTGCCCTTATCCATTGCAGAAGTAGCATACATGGAAGCATAACATGCTGCAACGGAACATATCGTGACTCCGCCAGTCTCTGCTGAGTCGGATATGGACTATGCTCCTGCATGGTTAGTAGACTCGACCCACTCTTTCGACTGTTTAGACACAGTTTTTCCTTCTAACGAAGACATTTTGGAAGCCATGATGGGCCTGGACCAACCTTGGGAACACATGCACCATAGGTCCTACCTACTTCCAAATCTAGACAGGATAGAGAGAGGAGAGTTTTCGATGAGACCTGGTGGGAATGCTGATTTGTCCTCTTCCACTTCAAGTATTGTTTACATTGAAGGTAATATGGCTAATATATCGAGAACCATCCCGATTAACATTTCCACCAGACCCAGGGTCGTGGAAAACATTTTTATTGGAGCAGATTGCTCTCCAGAAGAGATCGCTCCGTATACCAAACTTTTTAAAGAATTCCGCGATATTTTTGCCTGGTCTTATGAGGATATTCCAGGCATCGATCCAGCCATCGTTGAGCATGTCATCACAACGTATCCTAATGAAAAACATGTGAGACAAAAGCTTCATCTAGTGAATCCTCGAAAAGCGGTCGCCATTAAGGCGGAGGTTGAAAAATTGCTTAAAGCCGGATTTATCTATTCGATCGACATGACGGAATGGGTTTCAAATCCTATTTCAGTTGATAAAAAGCAAGGTACCATTTGAGTCTGTACTGAATTTCGGGATCTAAACAAAGCTTGTCCGAAAGATAACTACCCCACACCATTTATTGACCAGATCATAGATTCATGTGCGGGACATGAGATGTTTTCTTTCATGGATGGATTTTTGGGATATAATCAAATTCAAATCAAACCCAAAGATCAACACAAAACAACTTTTATTTTCCCATGGGGAGCCTTTTCTTATCGAAAGATGTTGTTTGTCTTAAAAAATGCTGGAGCTACGTTCCAGCGAGCAATGAATTTCGCTTTTCACGATATCAAGCACATAGTTGAACCCTGCCTGGATGACCTCCCGGCGCGATCTCGCAAGAGACAGGATCATCCAGCTCATTTGAGACTTGTGTTTGAATGGTGCAGACAATACAAGATTCGATTGAATCCTAATAAGTGTGTATTCTGCGTTGAATCTGGATGATTACTGGGTTTCATTGTATCCAGTCGTGGCATAATGGTCGACCCGTTAAAAGTTGAGGCAATTGTAAATCTGCCTCCTCCTCGCACCTTGAGACAACTCCAAAGTTTGCAAGGCATGTATAACTTCCTACGGCGTTTCATTATAAACTATGCCAAAATTACAAAGGGTTTCATTAGACTTCTTAAACAAGATACCTACTTTTTGTGGGATGAGGCTGCTCAACAATCGTTTGAGGCCTTGAAAAAGGCATTACTATCAGCCCCCTTGTTAAGCCTGCCTGATTATACAAAGGATTTTCTCTTATATATGGTGGCATCACTTTACACAATTGGCATAGTACTAGTTCAAGAGGACGACACGCTCCAAGAGAATGTCGTTTATTATCTCTCACGCGCATTGATAGCTCCCGATATTAAGTATTCACATGTTGAGAAGTTAGCACTAGCTGCGGTCTATGCGGTGCAGAGGCTTCATCACTATATCCTTTTACGAACCACTACTATGATTGTGGAGGTCAATCCTTTCCAATATGTTCTCACTTGAACTATCATCGGTGGAAAATACAATAAATGGATTGTAATCCTGCAGGAGTTCAATTTGGTTTTTCAGTCTTCCAAGTCGAAGAAATCACTAGTATTCGCTGAATTAATTTCAGAAATTCTGAGTGACTTAGTGCATATTGAGGAAGCGTCATCATTCCTAGATGAAGATATCTTCCTTATTGCCTCCTCTGACCCATGGTGCAGGGATATTTTAGTACATCTCCAGATTTTGAGGTGTCCTACCACTTTTTCTAGAGAGGAACGATGCAAATTGAAAAGTCATGCGAAAAACTATCTCATTATTTCTGACACTTTGTACAGACGTGGAATAAACTCCATGTTACGACATTGTTTGACTTTAGAAGAAGCAGAGTCAGTATTGAATGATGCTCACAGTGGAGCTTGTGGGGGTCATCTTTCTGGGTTGGAAACATCTCAGAAAATACTGCGTGCCGGGTATTTTTGGCCTACAATATTTAAAGATTGTGTGGAAGTTGTGAAACGCTGCCGTTCGTGTCAGTTTTTCACCAAAAAAATGAGAGCACATCCAGCTCCTCTTCATCTTGTGATCACAATAGGTCCCTTCAACAAATGGGGGGTTGATTATATGACTTGTAATCCAGTTTCGGCTGGAGGCCATCGTTATATTATCGTTGCCATTGACTACTTCACCAAGTGGGCCGAGGCAATGCCTATTGTTAAAGCAGATGGAGAAACCACCGCTTATTTCGTATTCAATTAGATTATCGCAAGGTTCGGCATACCCAAAGTGATCGTGACAGATCACGGTCGTCATTTTCAAAATAACATGATGACCGAGCTTTATACCATGCTAGGTTTTCGTCAGGAGCATTCATCTTCATTCTATCCACAGGTGAATGGTCAGGTCGAAGCGGTTAACAAAAATTTGAATACTATTCTACAAAGAACCATTAATGTCAGTAGAAATAACTGGCACATCATGTTGTATCCTGATCTTTGGGCTTACCGAGCAAACGTAAATACTGCTACTGGGTTCTCTCCCTTCCAACTTGTGCATGGGATAGAAGCAGTCGTTCCGATTGAATGCGAGATTCCCTCATTAAAGTTGGCTGTCCAACTGTTACCAGAAACTTCAGTACTAGAAGAACGTTTGCTACATTTAGAACATCTATACAAGTAGCGCTGCAATGCGCTCACAGCAAACAAAATCCATAAGAAACGAGTCAAAGGACAGTATGATAAGTCTGTCAAACCTAGGGTTTTTCTCAAAGGAGACTTTGTTCTGCTTTGGGATCAGGATAAGGAACCTTTAGGGGCTAGCAAGTTCAAGTCCATGTGGCTCGATCGTTACATAATCTCGAAGATACTGAAGAAAGGAGCTTATGAGCTAACGAACTACGAGGGTAATAAGCTTCCCGAGCCTAGAAATGGGCTCTACCTGAAGAAGTACTATGCTTAGTCATTTGTGTTTTTTCATGTATTATAGTTGTACATTTTGTAGAACTAGTTTTTGCTTGTGATTGTTAGTTGACCTTATGTGTATTTTCTTGCTTCGTGTTTTAGATGTCGACTGAACACTTTTTAGGATTTGTTGATGGTGCTAGCCACCAAACCCAACAGTTGGCTTCAGTAGTTTGGGTCATTTACTCACCGACTGGCCAACTGGTTTCTTCATGGGGGCGGGGTTGGGTCCCACAACGAATAATGTAGTTGAGTACAGTGCGGTCATAGAACTTCTCCGGGATGCTCTCGTCCAGGGAATTTCACAGTTGGAGGTAAGACTTGATTCGCAACTAGTTGTATTTCAGTTGACGAGTGTTTATCAGATTAGAGATCCTGTTTTGCTAAGACAGTTTTTGCAAGTTAAATTATTGGAAAGAAAGTTTGACTCCATCATATATCAACATATTCCAATAAATTTGAATGCATTAGCTGATTCATTTGCAAATTATGTTTTAGATTGGCATTTGTATCATACACATCTATAAATAAACATTTGCACATAAAGTTAAACACACACATGTAAATATAAGCTGATACTATATATATATCCGATACTGTATCAAAAAATAGTTTGAGTTTGGAACATAGGTCTATCACAGAGTCATGTCATAAGATACAAAATTGGGCTCAATGGCCTAAAAATATATACATAAAATATTATTCTCCTATGGAGAAGGTGGGGCCTCATCAGCATCCACTTCCTCTCGGTAGCATATGACCAGCCTGGCTACCTTCCGCAGTAGCCTAATACAGGTTGGGGGCACACTGACTACATCCTCCTGCATGTCTATGGGCATCTGCTCAATACGATATGTGGGAATATCAAGAGTCAAACGACTCATCTTCCTCTCTACAGCCCCTAGCGTAGCATCAGCTGCACCCACATCAACAGGCCTCACGAAAGTAGTAGGATGTCCCTCGGGATGAACTAATCCAACATCTGCATATGACACTTTGTTTTAGTATTTTTAAACTCACCATAAAAATAATATACTTTAAATTGAAAAAATTAAATAATTTTCAAAACACAAACATACCTATGTCTCCCCGGGCACCACCTGGAGGAAGTACCAGCTCTAGATCATGACGGAAGTCTAAACCAGCATACAGAAACTGCTCAAATGCTGGCACCTGTCTCTCCCACCATCCCTAGAAATCATTGGTGTGATAGCAAAAGTGGCTTTCACCACCGCCCTGGCAGAGAAAAATGTCACCCCAATGCCCCAATCTCGGCTCACGAGGAATGATAGGGGGCAAAGGCATGCCCAAACTAAGAGCAGGTACCCTCTCGAAGAAGAAGGTACAAAGAATGCTGCCGTATCCAAAGTTCTTCATTCTCTCGGTCTTACACCCCGAGAGTTGAAGCTTCATGTTTGCTAAGAGACTTGTGCACCAATCATATACATGACCTTGCAAGCATTCGACACCAATATGCATGTAGTGCTTTGAGGCTAAGTGTTGTGTGGAACTCCCTCCCATTCGGTTCAACATACTTACAATAACCTACAAAGGGAGGCTTGTAAGAGTAGAAATGAGAACCTAAATTCCACATTTCTCAGTACCTTCCACACAATAGAAATTTACATAATCTTGCACAGACATGGCACCCACATTGCGTGAGGACCCTTTCAGGTTTACAGGATCTCCCCTCCTAGAGAGCCCTGTAATGAAGTATATGTCATCAACAGTGAGGTCTAGGGTCTCTCCCCAGATATTGAACACATTGGCATCGGCATCCCAATACTGGATGAGTCTTTGAAGTAAGTGGTTGAGTGCCCTCATGTTTACGGTTCGGTAGAATTTGAATAAACCACACCTTCTAAGCGCATGAAGAGTGGTAGGATCTTGCATAGCCACCCTATCCATCTCTTCATGCTCCCTCTCCCTCCAAATAAGTGCCATCCTGTCAAAAGAAGGGTCAGTTTTTAGTTTTTGAGCATTTTCTAGACATTTTCAAGAAAAAACACTACTCTATAACCACACAGTAACGTTTGGATGCTACTGTCCTTGAGGAACAGTAGCTTTCACCTTCAAAAATACTCTACTCTATGCTTATACAGTAGCGTACACGAAAATCACGAGTTGAGCATGGCTAGATAAGTGTTTTTAAGCATGAAAATTGACAAATGAACCATCAAAATGCAAGTAGGGATGAAAATAACTTACTTGGAAGAGGTTCGAGGTTGAATGGTGGCCCGATTTGATCGCTATGAACGGATGAAGATCAAGGGTTTGCTCCAAAACTTGCCCTTCAAATTTCCAAATGTGATATTTGAGTTTTCAAAATGAAATTACGTATATGAATTTTAATTTGATTTTTACCCACCTTTTTGAAAAGTCTATAGTTTCAAATTTCATAAAAAAGGGGTTCTATTTAATCATTAACACCTATAAATGTTGATGAGATGAATTTAACCTATGTTTCTCAAATTTTCACTAGATTTTCATAGCATCAATCTATTATGACTCAATTTCTTTATTGACGGACCACGTTAAGTACTTTATGGTTGAAATTTTATGTCATTGAAGATTTTTTGTCATTAATACTAACTTGGTTATTGAGATCCTAATCTTTGGCAGGTCATGAGTTATGATCCCAGAAGCTATCTTTTAAGTCATTTTAAGCTCTTGTTTGGACTATTGAAACCTAAACAATATTTTCGAGCAAACTTGTCCTCTTCAATCTCGTTAAAGGAACTAAAGGTCCATCTGCTTAAGTATAAGTTTAACCCTTTTCTGAACTTTTGCATATTACTTATGAAAAAGGAATACTCTAGTCATCTGTGGCTAGAAGATTTCTTCTTACATTGTTTTACACTTTTTCGAGGGAGGAGACTAACTTTACGAAAAATGACCTTTTGGAGCCTTCTTTAGGGTTTTCAGGCTCTTGAAATATGAAAACACCAAGCGAGCACTCACCTCCTCAGGCTCGATGTGAAATCCATGAGAGGGTAAAAAGAGGATTGTTTAAGTTTTTCAGACTCTATAAACAGGAAAAGACCGGCGAGCATTAACCTACTTGGGCTCGATATTAAAATCCACGAGTAGGTGAATGGAGTTATTGTTTAAGTTTTCCAGACTCCTTAAAATTGAAAACACCGGCGAGCAAGAACAAATCTCGGCTCGATATTAAAATCCAGAGATTAGTATAATAGAGTATTCTTCTATCTCTTCTTCGAACTCTATAAACAATGAAGAAGGTCCTAAGTCTTCCTCCCATGGGCTTGTTAAACTCTTTACATGGTTGGATCTATTGAGTTTTCATTCTTTCTTGGACTCATTAAAACAACAAGAAAGGTATTCTTTTAGCTAAAAAGAATAAGGGATAAGAAGGGTATATCACATCTTACAGTTTCAAAGGTAGTTCAGTCAGTCCTATCCTTGAACACAACACCTATTTGAGTATATCATTTCAGTTGGGTTTAGTTTTTGACATTAGGGTGAACTTAATCTCCAAGTTGTTTACTCCCCCGGTTGGTTATTCTTCCAACCATATGGAGGGTCTGCTAATATCTCCTACATTGCAGGCTTATATCACTTTCCCGTCATGTTGAAAACTTCCTAAGTCACTTTGTGTCGTGCTTACTATTCAAGGATACAGCCTGTGTCGGCCATTCTGCAGTTTACCTTGACCTCATGTGCCGGCCATCCTAGTGTCAGTCTTATTACTTTTACTACTCCACACTAGCTCATACCATTTGAGTGTTCCTTGTGTCGGATGATGGACGATGCCTTAAGGCCTCCCTTCCAACGGATTTCTTCCCATCAACATCAACTCATTTTGCTCTGGGAATGAAGTTTAGAGTATCAGTTAGTACCTTGGAGATTGCAGTCACCAGTGGCAATTTCCCTCGTTGTTGAATTATGAGAATACATCAATGTCTCTTTGACAAGTTCCTCAAGTGTTCAACATCAAATCCATTTATTCACACTTGTTGGATCATACTAGGTACCTTGGGCCCCATTATCATTATCGGTGGAAGCCCTCGCGTTTGTTAATGGTATATATCAATGACTGGTAATCAAACGATACCCCCCATGTTCGACTTTCAGCTCATTTATTCACATGGCTAGGGTTTGTACCTTGGGTGTTTGGATTAAGACATTGGGATTTTGATAGCATTACCTCATTATGTTATCACCCAAGCTGCGTAAGATTGAGCCTCACTCATTTTTTTGGCTCTCCATGAGACATAGATCCAGTTTGTTGTTATGGCTATGATCTCTCATTCTGACATGGATCCACGCTTGTATTTCAGTGGCCATGCTATTTATACATCTCCTAGTTATGTATTGGAGATCATGTTGTATCATGCTACACATCTATATGATGTCAAGATTGTAATTTCTCGCTGACCTTGAACATTATTTCAGGTACTTTTGTGACTTGGTTCTGCGGTTTCTTGCTCCTCTGTTGACTTGGAATTATAATGTATTTCAGCCATTGCTTCCCTCTGAACTCACACATTAGGGGGCATCTGTTATAGGTCAAATCTGCACTTCTCCGTCCGTGATCACCTTGAGTTGTCGATCACACAAAAGGACAACTGGGATTGAAGAGCGTGATTTCCTTAGATGATGAATGGACTAGACTTACCCCTCTGCAGCTGACAAAACCCTCTTTTTACCTACTTTTAAGGAAAAACGCTACCCTATAAGCATGATAGGAGCGTTTTCCTGCTAAAATACTCTATTCCACTTCAGTAAAGTAGCATTTTCCCTCATAAATACTCTATTTTGCTTCAATAGCGTAGTGTACAGCTTCAGAAATCTTGCAAACGCTGGTTGTAAAGCAGGAAAGTTGCATATTGAACGCTACTCCACTTAAGAAAAGTAGTGTACACCTTAAAAAGTAATAAAAAATATATTAATTTGACAAATTGGGATTAGTTGAAGTTGGTTTTGCAACTTCCCCAACTTCCCAATCAAACTACCTCTCAATCCAAACTGCCTACCTTGTCCCATAAATACAAGGGGGATAGTTGAGAGAAAAAAGGAGAAACTATGCATTAAGGGTTGTTACGCTCGAGGAATTCTAAAGTTAGTGTGAAGAGCAGGAGCCTAGGATCCGGTTGCATAGCCACTCTGAATTTTCAGGTATAAATTGTACTGATTATTTGCTTTTGACAATAAAGGTTGAAATGCCCTTCCTGTCCCAATCAAATGTCTAATGGATTGCATATTTGTTTGGATTAAATGCTTGATTGTACTTGATGTTTAAATTATATTTCAATTTCATCATTGTTATATCAGTCAAGATATGCTGAGGGAGGTATCTTTGTATTGCAAGTTCATCAAATGGAAGATCAAGTGGACGATCGATCGAAGGAGCAAGTGAAAGCTAGGATCGAACTTCGTTAATAAGGTATGCCTTCCAGAACCTTGATCTCTTTCCTTTTTGTAGAAGCCTATGTGATATGATCTATGTATTTACCTGTCACCCCAGAATTGATAGTGTCCCTCTTGTCGCTATAGGGTAGAATTCTCGAACACCAATTGCCTAGATATAACAACAACATCACCTCAAGGAACTCAATTGGATGGTATTGGAAGGTGGTATGGGATGTTAGTAGGAGCACATTCCCTACAAAAGGAGGAGCTCCTACTCACTTCATTATCATGTTTTGGATGAGGGAAAATAGCCCCAAAAGATTAAGAGTTTGATTCTTTAGGTGTTTGTGTGAGTTGTTGTAGTGAAATCATGAGGAATTCAACAAATTTTTGTGTACTAGATGGAATTATGTGATTATGAAAGGTTATTGGTGGTGATGCAAGTAATTTTTTTTTATTATCTTCATGAAAGGTTGAAATCATTGCTTGGTTCATGTTGTAGTTTTTTTCTGGTAAGATTGTTTTATTGTCTATGTTGAATATTAAGAATACTAAACTACATTTATCATATAATTCATGAGGAAAAACTAAAATAGATACAATTGAAACAAAGTGAATGAATACTAAAATACATTTAACAAGATAAAATTGTCACCATACCTCAAGGATTATGATTTCTCTTTGCTTCAAATGCAAAATGCTCTTTTGATGTATCCACTATATGTAAGAAGAGTTCAAGTGTGTCCAAGCAGCATGTGAATTCATTCCAAGGAGCCAAATAGAGTCCAACTATTGTGTATTCAATCAAAAGAGACAAATAGAGCCCAATTGGTGTGTATTCAATCCAAAGAGACAAATAGAGTCCAAACCGGTGTATATTCTATCCAAATTGTCAAAGAAACACCAAATGGTGTGTGAATTCAATCCAAAATGCAAATGGTTGTCAGATTGTGCGTGAAAACAAAAAAAAATATGCGAGGAAAGAGAGAAACAATGCGGGAGAAGAGCACGGGTTATTTTCCAAATTTTATGTTCAGTAGAGGCTAGGAATGCGTGCGTGCTAGAAGCATGTGCACGTTCCTAGCGCATGCATGCTTCAGCTGAACGTTGCATAGTTCGGTGGGTATTCTTTACTTCATTTATTTCCCAATAAATCTATATGTGTCGGTTTATTCTTACAGCCCCTCCCCCATAAAGGCCTTTAGGCCCTCTTCTAAACCACAATCCTTAAGTGCATAAGTGCTTCTAGGTGTTTAGGGGTTTTGGGGTTAGGGTTATAAGGATTGTAGTGTTAAGATTTAATATGCTAGGACATAAAATATCAGCATTACATTCCATTTCACAACAATAGCATATTCAGGATCACTGAAAGAACAACAAGCACAGCATAAACACAAGAGACACAGATTTATCCTGGGAAACCCTCATGGGGTAGAAAACCCAGCAAAGCTTCCTCAATATAGATGAACTGTAAATACAAAGATGTAAACCCTAGGCATGAGCTCCTTCTCCTCCATAACAGATCTCTCCCTCACCTATGCGCCAATCACAAGTGAGTGTAATGTGTATTAAATGAGGAACACACCTCCTCTATTTATACACAACTCCAACTTGACTTTTACACTAACTAGGTCAGCCCCAACTTTAACCATTGGGTTAAACACCCCATTACAACTGACTCTAGGCCGACCCCACTAGGGAAGTCTAATAACCCAAGTTACCACATTCCGATGGAGGAATAAACATATCTGGATATACAATAAGGTCTTCACGGAGGAATGAAGCATCTTCTGAATAATAAAGTACAAATATAATATTCTTAGAAGTTACAATATTTCAACACTCCCCCCTTAACGAGAAGGATATTATAACAACATTTGCAGGAGGAAGGAGTCATCAACATCATACACTATACATCTATAAATCATTGGTAGCTTTCTCAACAACATCAGTAACTCAACTAGTTACTAGAATATCTTCAGGTCTTCAATACTGGAGTATCAGCATCGTCAGTATTGAGTCTTCACCTTCTGCAGCACTTGAACAACTACAGTAGCATCATCATCTGGATCACCCGATCAACAGCCTCATCGTCCGGATCTGCTAATCATCATCATAACAGCATCAACTGGATCCTCTTGATCAATATCATCACATCATCAACTAGACCCTCTCGATCAATAGCATCTGGATCATCTCAATCAATAGCATCTAGATCATCTTGATCAACAGCATCTCGATCAGCAGCATCTGGATCATCTCGATCGACATCATCTAGATCATCTCAATCAATAGCATCTGGATCATCTCGATCGACAGCATCTGGATCATCTCGATCAACAGCATCTATATCATCTCTATCTACAGCATCTGGATCATCTCGATCTACATCATAATCTGCAATACACATGATCCAATTCCAGGATGATCAATCCTTATCAAATTTTAGACAAGTCTCATGTCTATGGATGATGCAATCCAGGTCTACTTCCAGGTTGATCAATCCTTATCAATTTTAGACAAGTCTCATGTCTATGGATGATGCAATCCAGATCTACTTCCAGGATTATCAATCCTTATCAATTTAAGACAAGTCTCGTGTCTATGGACGATGCAATCCATATCTACTTCGAGGATGATCAATCCTTATCAATTTTAGACAAGTCTCGTGTCTTTGGATGATGCAATCCAGATCTACTTCTAGGATGATCAATCCTTATCAATTTAAGACAAGTCTCATGTCTATGGACGATGCAATCCAGATCTACTTCCAGGATGATCAATCCTTATCACTTTAGGACATGAGTCCAAGGATGATGTAATCTTATCACGTACATTTTGAACCAAATGTCCAGGGACGATGCAGTCCTATCATCAATTCTCAGAGACAGATGTCTACGGATAAATTCTGGGACTGAAGTCTGGGGATGATACAATCCCCACATTCTCGGAGACATCTGTCTACAGATAAATTCTGGGACTGAAGTCCGAGGATGATACAATTCCCACATTCTCTGAGACATCTGTCTACGGATAAATTCTGGGACCATTGTCTGGGGATGACATAATCCCCACATTCTCGGAGACATCTGTCTACGGATCAATTCTGGAACTGAAGTCTGGGGAAGATACAATCCCCACATTCTCGAAGACATCTGTCTACGGATCAATTCTGGGACCGAAGTCCGAGGAAGATACAATCCCCACATTCTCGGAGACATCTATCTACAGATCAATTCTGGGACCGAAGTCCGAGGATGATACAATCCCCACATTCTCGGAGACATCTGTCTACGGATCAATTCTGGGACCAAAGTCCAGGGATGATACAATCCCCACATTCTCGGAGACATCTGTCTACAGATCAATTATGGGACCGAAGTCCAGGGATGATACAATCCCCACATTCTCAGAGACATCTGTCTATGGATCAATTTTGGGACCAAAGTCCGGGGATGATACAATCCCCTCTCTTCCACTAGGGACCACATTCTCGGAGACATCTGTCTATGGATAAATTTTTGGACTAAAGTCCGTGGATGATACAATCCCCTCTCGTCCACTAGGGACCACATTCTCGGAGACATCTATCTACGGATCAATTATGGGACCAAATTCCGGGGATGATACAATCCCCTCATCATCTTAGACCAAGTCTAAGTACCACTCATCGACCTCATCGTCGGCACAGGTAACCTCATCATCGACCTTACCATCAAAACAGGTAACCTCACCATCAATACATGTATCCTCATCATCGATACAATTATCCACATCATCAATACAAGTATCCTCATCATCGATACAGTATCCTCATCATGGATACAAGTATCCATATCATCAATACAGGTATTCTCGTCATCGACCATATCACTCCCCCTTTTGAGGAGGGTCCTTCTGAACTACACCAAGCTTGTCTCGAAAATACTCAAACTTTACTTGAGACAAAGGTTTGGTTAATACATCAGCAACTTGTTTGTTAGTGCTCACATACTCGAGCTTGATAGCTCCTTTCTGTACCATATCTCATATATAGAAATATCGGATCTCTATGTGCTTTGACTTATCATGGAACACTGGAATACCTGTCATTTTGATACAAGTTTGGTTGTCACACAAGATCACAGTGGGGTCCATCTCTAAGTCAAACAATCGTGATAACATCTTCAGAAGCCATATCGCTTCACAACTAGCAAGGCAAGCAACTATATATACCGCTTCAGTTGTGCTAGACTGCTTCCTGCTAAACAACGAGATCATGGCAGATCCCATACAATAACATCCACGCGATGTGCTCTTCCTATCTGATACACTTCTTGCCTGGTCAGCATCCGTGTAGCCATACAATATGAAATCAAGATCTCTAAGATAACATAGACCAAAGTCTATCGTACCCTTTAGGTACCTCATCACATGCTTTGCACCTATCAGGTGAACATGCCTAGGTTCCACTAGATATTGTCTCAAGGTGTTTCATAGCAAAGCATATATCCGGCCTTGTATTCGGCAGATACATCAATGACCCAATAATCTGTTTGTATAGAGTCACATCCACTAACTTTGATGAGTCATCTGCTAACAGATTCAAGTTGGAATCCATGGGAGTGGCCATGGTTGTGCATTCCAACATATCAAATCTTTTCAGGATTTCCACAGCATACTTTCCCTAGTTGAGAAAGATTCCTTTTGAGCCTTTCCATACTTCCAGACTTAGGAAGTAATGCATCAATCCGAGATCTTTCATCTCAAATTCTATAGCTTCTTCTTTCTTTCCATGATCCGTTTCTCATTCCCTATCAGAAAGAGATCATCCACATACAGTAATAGTATGACAGGTTCATCATCCATAACCTTAAGGTAAAGGTTAGGATTAGCCTTACTTTTGGTAAAGCCCAATCTTGTCAAGAAGCTATCAGCTCTCCTTCTATGACTAAACATCATCTACACTCTGCAGTGAGTGTTCTTTTGCATATCTATCCGTGCCATCTCTCGTCAGATGGGTCTACTGATATGAACCTCAAGATCATTTGAACTCTGTAGTGAATTCCTTCTTGAATGCCATTTGTGTATAGATACCATCTTCAACCTTGTAGCAAAGGTTGAAATCTACATCACCCATGGTGATCATTAAGCTCATCAAGTCACTATCGATCCTGGGTATCCGTACAGAGCTTTCTTCAATTGAATTCTGGGAGTTTTCTCGATTCACACTTCTTCTTCAATTACACCATTAAGAGAATGGTCTTATCTAAACATCTCGTTATGATCCTCTTTCTCTTTCTAAGAGAATCTTCTAGCCAGGAGCCTTCTATAGTATGTTTGATTTGTAAATCTTCTTGTTGAACATCCACCACTTGTTCGGTGTTCATCATTCTTCATGATCTTTCCTACAAATCAAAGTTAATTACATGATTAGTAATACTTTATAATCATCAAATCATGTTGACATGATAATCTATTATGCATACAGATATGATTCACATAGTTATGCAACTATCTTGACCAATACTTTGGCACAACACTTTTCCATATCCTATATGCATACAGTGGCTATCTAGATGCCTTCCATCTCTACCAGAACATACTATTGAGAGTGTGCACAGCTCTTAGCATGTTAGCAAAGACGTTTCATTCTAGACAAGCAACAATGGAATGTTTGTCCAACTTACCAATCATATGCATATTACTATTCAATGCTATATGAATGTTTACACTCAACATGATATATTCTAGGAATGCATACAACTACTACAAGCAATATCATTTACTATTTCATAGATTCAAATAACAACTCAAATACTTATCTTTTATGGTTTCCTCTTGCTTGATCTCCATATGTATTTGAACTTCTTATCCATCATGGACCACTATGCATACTAGTGTCATCCTCATAATCATACATTCATTAGTATAGTCTCAATACTATCAAAACATTATGATTCTAAATAATCTTAAGTATGTATGGTCATGATCATTTCATACATAGGTATGATTTAGAGACATTGTGCTAGAACCTGCATATCTCATAGGTTAAGCATAGTAGAACAAAGTCATACATACCTCGTAAGTAGATCTTCTATGTGGTCAAAGACTATGGATGAGTCTTTGTATCCATTTCATCATGGTCATAGAACTTGATTTGTCTTTCTTGATGTACATGCATCTTGTTAGCAGACAACATCATCCTCATACAACACCACAGGTGCATTAGTACAATCATACGTGTCATAAACCTAATCAATGACTGTCTTCTATCACTCATATGCATTCATTATCAAACAATCATAATTGTACTAACCTCAATAACATGAAGACAAACATATTATGAACTCAATCAAGGATCATATTTCAAAACATACCTGTGTCTTCTCAAGTCATACCTGTCGAGTAGTCTTCTCTATAAGGGTAAAACCATAACCATACAAGGTAGATCACTTGTAAACATCTTATGTATGTTCATGGTTCTAGGATTATAGGATATCAGTGCCATTTAGACCTTCTTCATCGCTGCCCTATGAGTCTCCCAATTTTGCTAGGGTTTCTTCTTACTTGGAAACCCTAATCTTCAATCTCCTTCCTCCCACAACATTTTGATGGAGGATCAATATGAATGGATTCCAAATCCATTACCAAAGCTTCCAATGTTGTATCAGGTGTCTCCAACATTGTATCAGGTCCTTCTAGACCTAAGAGCTGAAAACCCTAAGTGAGAGCTTCTTCCTCCTCATCTTAGATTTCCTCCGTTTTAGATATTTCAGATGTGCCGTATTGTTTCTGGTGCATCTCTGAAACTTCGGATCTACAGAGTCTTAAACTTTGGCCTATGGTATCCTGACCTGTCATCTTTCCAACCCCACAAGTTTGACCTCAATGGGATTCTCTGAGAAAGATTTCTGCCAGGTGTCACAATGTGACTTGTTTATGGGATAAAACAAGAGAGCGAACTTGTATGGTGTGACACATGTCACTGGTTCAAATTTGGCCTCCAAAAACATTACCTGAAAAACTACAGTTCATTCTCTACCTGTCACTTTTTACGAAATTTCATTTGGAGCTTCCTAGCCCAAGTTGTGACCTTTTTTCCTAGGTCACTTGTTTATGACTGAGATCTGGAAGAGGCAGAAACCCTAACTTGTACTGATCATAATTGACAAAGTACAATGAATATAAGGTTTTTCTTTGGACACAAGGTATAGGGGGATGTTATCTATGACCTGTAAAGGTTTCAAATCCTAGCCCTTCGCCAAAATGTATTTATAGAGAAAGTTACACGATGACGGGTTTTTTCTATACAAAACCCTAACTTGCAAATTGTCGCAAGTGAGACAAGTGTCGTAAGTGCCATGCATTGCCTTTCTTCAGGCTAGCTCTGATACCATGTTAAGAGTTAATATGCTAAGATAGAAAATATCAGCATTACATTCCATTTCACAACAATAGCATATACAAGATCACTGAAAGAACAACAAGCACAGCATAAACACAAGAGACACAGATTTATCCTGGGAAACCCTCATGGGGTAGAAAACCCAGCAAAGCTTC
>BSBM01000322.1:2250000-2252500 GCA_027924585.1 Larix kaempferi
GAATCCTACACTGGTCACAAACCTGATGTGTCCAATTTCAGGGTTTTTGGATCAACCGCTTAGGCTAGAATTCCATTTGAGAAGAGAAAATATTTGGATCCGCAAAGTGTTGAATGCATCCTATTGGGATATGCTGAAGAATAAAAAGGATACAAACTCATTTATATCAGATCCAAAAATATATTCATTGAGTGAAGTGTCAGATTTGAAGAACCGCTTCAAAATCTAGAGCTAGTCGAGGAAGAAACTACTGATTTACCGCCTCTACAAGAAGAAGATTTCGGAGAAGATGATGAAAGTTTTGGTTCTGATATTTCTGATATTTTATCATACTTTGATGAACATGAAATATCAGGTTTAGAAGCTGATCTAGATGTTCCCCAACACTTTCCAAAGTGGGCCCAAAATACTCTCAATTCTGTTGGTTCTAACATTGGAAATCCTACCGATCCAAGGAGAACTCGAGCAGACTTTCAAAGAGAAGGTATGGCTCTTTCATGTTCTGATCCTTTACTCTCTGAGAAATTTTTTTTGATGATAGTTTCAGATCCTAAATCATATTATCATTCCCACCGAGATCTGAGATGGAAAACCTCCATGGATGAAGAGTACAGTTCTCTTCAAAAGAATGCTACATGGGAGCTAGTTTCTCTTCCACCTGGGAGGAAATTAGTCCAATGTAAATGGGTCTATAGTACAAAGGTTGCTGTTGATGGCTAAAACTGAAAATACAAAGCTAGTTTTGTTGATAAAGGTTTCTCCCAAGTCCAAGGAGTGGACTACACCGGGACCTTTGCACCGGTTGCAAAGATGGATTCTATCCGCCTAGTTTTGGTTATTTCTGCATCTAAGCACTGGGAAGTGCACCATATGGATGTGAAGAGTACATTTCTTCATGGATATATGAAAGAAGAGATTTACATGAATCAGCTAGAAGGATATATATCAGATCCAACATTAGTGTGCAGATTGAAGAAATCATTGTATGGATTAAAACAGGCCCCAAGAGCTTGGTATGCAAACATGGACTCCTTCCTTCTGTCACAGAATTTTGAAAGGTGCAAATCAGATCCAAATGTGTACCTAAAACAAAATAAAGGTAATTTGCTGATTGTAGTTCTTTATGTTGATGATATTTTAGTAACTGGAAGCACTCTTACTTCAATCGACAAGTTAAAAACTGCTTTAAATCTAGCTTTCGACATGAGTGATTTGGGTTTGTTGAAGCAATTCCTTGGGATTGAGATTGCTCAAAAATTTGATGGGATCACCATATCTCAGCAAAAATATGTTTTAGACCTGCTAAAAAAATTCAATATGTCAAATTGTAAGGAAGCCACATTCCCATTCCTCTCAGGAATCATTCTTGAGGAGGGAAATTCTACACCGCTTGTAGATTCGACATTGTATCGACAGTTGATTGGTATCCTTCTATACTTGACACACTCAAGGCCTGATATTTATTATGCCATGAGTGTTGTATCAAGATATATGTAGCAGACCCATGAGATCCATTGGCGGGCAGCCAAAAGAATCTTGCACTATGTGCAGGGTACTAGACATTTTGGCATACACTATGCTACAGATTCTAAGCTAGATTTGGTTGGTTTTACTGATTCAGATTGGGAGGGTGATAGTATTGATTGGAAGTCCACTTCTGAATATGTTTTCCTGATTGGCACTGGGCCCATTTTCTGGTCATGCAAAAAGCAGGAAGTCATTGCCTTATCTTCACAAGAGGCAGAGTATCAAGGAGTAGTTAATGCTTGCATTCAGGCAGTTTGGTTGCAGGGTATTCTAGCAGAGTTTGATATTGGTAGCACCACTTCGACTGTCATCTTTTGTGACAATCAAAGTGCTATAAAGATCTCAACAGATCCAGTTCAGAGACAGAGGACCAAGCACATCGAGATCCACATGCACTACATCTGAGAGCTTGTGCATGACAGAACCATTGTTTTGCAATATTTCCCTACCAACGAGCAAATTGCAGACATCTTCACCAAGAGCTTCATTGAGAAGAAGTTATCTTACCTCCGTTCACTGTTGGGGGTGATTTCCATCATGGTGGAGATAGATTAGATCCTTCTATGTTCAACTTGAGGGGGAGATTTCTTCCCATTGGGTTTTCCCTCTTTCCTCACTTAGATTTTTTCTAACATTTTTGGATTATTATTGTATTGGGGTGACCTTTGGTCTCAGTAACCAGGGCCCTATATTTTATTTTCTACTTCCTAGTATAGCTTGAGGGGGGATGTTAGGATATATTCATCATTTAGTTTTATGTTTACATGCATCCCAGTCATCAGTTTGGTGTCACCTAGAACCTAGTCCCCAGTTTGCTAGCCCCGGGAGCTCCTTTCCACTCATTTTTATCCCTCCTAGTCAGTGATGTGCCCACCTTTCACCTACCACATGTGAAAGGCAACCTTCTTCACCTACCACTCAGTGACACTTCAATTAGTTGAGTTATTTGTCGATCTTTCCTTGATTTAAGGCT
>BSBM01000322.1:3545000-3742500 GCA_027924585.1 Larix kaempferi
CCAACCTCTGTCCCCCAATAATAAAAGCACCCTCCGCAGGCACCCACCAACTCACCAACTTGTTCAGGAGCCGTCTCACTGAACGCATTGGTGGGATTTGAGCGAACTTCAAGAGTCCACTCACCGCTAGAGTCTGCCGGACCCCCGGATCAGTCTGAATCCTCTGCATCAGATCATCATCTATCTCCCGCTCTCGCCAGGAAGCCAATGGTCTCCTCAACATCCTGCCAAAAAACAGAAGAAATTTTTAGCCCTAGCAAATTTTTTTTTGCAAAAAATACCATCGCGGCTTTTTCATCAAAAGCCGCGATGATCATCACGGCCTTCACACAAGAACCCGCGATGATCATCGCGACCTCCACACAAGAACCCGCGATGAACATCGCGGGTATTGGCCAAACAGTCACGATGAACATCGCGACTATCTCCCATGAACTCGCGATGAACATCGCGGGTTCCAACCTCACAGTCGCAATGAACATCGCGACTGTCAGCCTAAAACCCGCGAGGTTCATCGCGGGAAGAGACCCGAAACCCGCGATATTCCACGTTGGAAGGCTAACATGGAATTTCGCAGCCTTCGGGGGCCCGCCGCTAACCAAAAACGACATAATTGAAAAGGCTAAGGCGAATATAGTTACCTGAAACTCGCGGAATCGAAAACCAACGGTGAAATCTCCCGGAAATCAAGAAAGAGATCTGACTGCTCTGCCAAACTCACACGTAACAATGACACGTCATATGGGCCCCACGCCCTATTTATAGAGATTCCACCATTTTTCCAACAACCATTCCGGTGTCATACGACGTCCATTTCTCAAACCGTTGGTACCATTGGAATCAGAACAACGAGAACTTCATGACAGTTCTTTCCTTTTCCTGTTTTCACCAGGTCCATTTTTTGACCAGTTTTTCACGCCCTTGTTGCCTCGGTTTGCGTGCCACATCGATCGTCGTCCGTTTTTGAAAAGTCTTATATCACCGGATTCAATTTTCCGCGCTCATGATGATGCTTGAGATCATTTCTCGCTCTCACGCCCAGATTTTTTAGGGCATTTTCCATGCCCCCTCGTCGCCTCGGTTTGCGTGCCACATCGGTTGTCGTCCATTTTTAGCAAGTCTTATATCGTTGGATTCAGTTTTTCGCGCTCATGATGATGCTCGAGATCATTTCTCTCTCTCATGCCCAGATGTTTCGGGCATTTTTTCCCATGCCCCCTCGTCGCCTCGGTTTGCGTGCCACATCGGCCGTCGTCCGTTTTTGACGAACCTTATATCACCGGATTCAGTTTTCCGCGCCCGTGATGATGCTTGAGATCATTTCTCGCTCTCACCTCCATATTTTTTGGGCATTTTTCCCATGACCCCTCGTCGCCTTGGTTTGCATACCACATTGGCTGTTGCCCCTTTTTGACAATCTTTATGTCACCGGATTCATTTTTCTGCACTCATGACAACGCTTGAGACCTTCCTCGCTCTCATCAGCCCCTTTTTGTTCGGTATAATTTTATCCCTTTTTTTCGGGCCGGGCAATCCCCTTTACGAAAAAGGCACTTAGGGAGTTTCTGTTAAGCTCTTTTCTGACTCCTAAAACAATGAAAAGATCACTGAGCAACCTTGCTTCCTTTCATGCTTGCTAAATGTATCTGAAAGGGCGTCTACCTGGTATAAGTTTACCCATTTTCCGGACCTTGTAGACTAATTACGAAAAAGGAATACTCTAGTCACATCGGCTAGAAGAGTTCTCCATCTGCATCATTTTATGCTTTTTCGGGCCTTGGAGACTAACTTACGAAAAAGAACACCAATAGAGTCCACTTACCGCTTTCAGACTCTTTAAACATGAAAGCGACCACGAGCAATCACCATCCTGGCCTCGTAAAACCAACAGGACAGTAATCATAACCACTGCAGAGTCTTCTTATCGTTTTCAGACTCCTTAAAAATGAAAGCACCAATGAGCACGAACAGTCCTAGGGCTCACAAAATCCACAGGACAGTACCATTTCAGAGCACACTTTTATCCCTTCTTGGAGCTCATTAAAACCATGAAGAAGGACCCAATGGTGCTTCTCGGTGCCACAACAGATCACGTCTACTCATATAGCAGCTTCCCCATTTTGGTCGCCTTTGTTCAGAGTATTCTGCAGTATGTCACCCTGAGAACCCCTCGACAGCACCCATCAGCTCATCCCCTCAGTAGATACATACCCTTCAGTCCTTAAAAGCTATGATCCCCACACCTACAAGTCAGTTCCCTCCGCTTCCAGGTCAACCATGTCATCATGCTTTGAACAAAGGAAGTTTGAGTCTACCCACTATATGACCCCAGTTACTTCCCATACCCAGAGTATGTCAATCCTACCATCAATACTACCACACTTAAGTTCTACACCTCGCGCTCCTATCAAGGAAACATCATTGCCTTGTTAGTTGCTGGTCTCCCTCTGTCGACGACAACCAAATTTATTCCAGAGGATAGACCTAGAGGTCCCTGTGTCTTGGACTCATCACCATTTATGATGAGTGCCTACGAATCATTTCGAGAAGAGTCCTCAGTGCTTCTCCAAATGGTTGTTTCTCACATGCTCGACTTCAACACCTTGATCGCATCGTTGAGACTCACACAGGGTATCGCTTCGTTCAGTTATTAGTCGAAGACCCCGGATACCACCCGAATCCTCCACATTTGAGAGTCTACCTATGGATACAACCAGTTACATTCTTTCTATAGATATCCGGGTTGCGCATGGCGACAGTATTCAGATTTACCCCAGTTTTTGTACTCCCTCGAGTATATAGTTACATGTACATGTACTTCTCAGAGAAGACTCTCAGTCATTGAGTCCCTACAGATGTTGGACACCTTCAGTTTCAGCAGTTCATCAACCCTTCTGAGACCTTCGTCAGAACGGTTGTTGCTCTATTCCAGTGTATCAGTTATTGAGATCAGTCATGATATGATCATGCGTACATCCCAAAATGATGTCCCCTCTGGACCCTTATGATGTACCAGCAGATTTTTTTATGTATTTTTTCACGTCCCCCTTCTTGGGACTAATTGTTTATATATGTCTTGATACGAGCATGGGTATGCCCGCCTCGTCCATTATCAGAGACTATTCCTCATTCATATTGAGGCCATGTAATATTGTTTATTTTTTGCAGCTTCCAAGGGCCGCGGATCCAATATCCAATCGGTCTCTTCTCCTCCCCAAAACCCCAGAAAAAAGACAAAAGAACTATGATGTCTATCGGCCATACGATGAGCTCCTGCCCTCACACATCAGGGGGCAATCTATTAACACCCAAAAAGTGCTCACTAGCTCATTCCCTTATTCACATGAGCCATTTGTCCACTTTTTCCACCATTTGAGCCTCTCAAGCCAACAAAAGGTCACCAAAAGACCTTAGCACACCCCTTTTCCCACTTAAAAAGATTATTTTTCCTAAAAAAACATAAAAAAAACCCTCAAAAAGGGTCCAAAATTCCCAAAAATATTAAAAAGGGAATAAAAATATTAATTTTATTCAAAAAAGGAAAAAGGAGGGAAAAGTACCTAAACCATGTTGGTTAATACCATTGGTTTCCACAAAACCACAAATGGTATTCCCCACCACCAAAACCTATAAAAAGGTGGTAGGGGCTCCTCAATTGAAATCCATCCATATTCCTATCCTCATGCTGCCAAAATCTCCCTTGAGCTTTTGGCCATTGTAGCAACCTTGGAGAAAGGACCCTTTGGAGTTTGGAGCTCCTCACCCTTGGAGCTTCTCAACTATCTTCATCAATCGGAGGTATTCTTATTGCAAGCACTTGCTTGCCCCCATTTTCAATACAAAAATTATTTTTTATATTTCTTGTTGTTTTTTAATTCAAAAATGCACATGCTAGTTTAGTTTAGATTTAGTTTTAGTTTATTGTTTTTGCTTAATATTGAAACTACTGCTACTAGTTAGCAGGTGCCCATTGCACTAAGCTTGGTTGCAAAACCAAGCCAACACATGTGTCTCCAAATCTATTAAGAATGGCAATCCACTAGTGCACAAATATTTCTATAAGTTTGGTAAGTAATATTATGTAAATGATTTTTTATTTTCTTTTCAATTTTTAAGATTCCGTGCAATGATAAAAATTGTCTAATCAATAGCTCTAGTCCAATAAACATTAAGAAAACACCTAATTAAAAAAATTGAAAAATAACGTTATTTTGGTTAACCTTAATTAAAGTAATGTTTTTCAGTAGATTCATTTTAACTAATAGTAAAAGGTGGAACATATAGTCTTTGCCTACGGCAGGGACTAACAACTTACAAAGGATAGAATTACAATGATGGCATTAATATTACAGCCTTCTCATCAAACATCTTTCAAATGTAGAATATACACAAGGTCATAGGTTCCATTCTCGTGGCAGGGTCACCAGGAACCTCCAGATTACCTCACCCCGACTACTACTCTGACCTGGACGGAGATGCTTATTTCACGACGAGAAGGAAATTCTGGCGGATAAAAATATAAGCAATATTAAAATGGGCAACTTAAACTTTACTTACCCTAGCGTTTCCAAGGGTGGTTCGACTGTTCAAGGGTATAACAAAGCAAACATTTCCAAGGGTAGTTTGATTCATGGGTATAACAAGGTGAACACCATTAGAGGTTTGGTCTATGGGTTGGACAATTTGCTAAAATATGGCTATAAAACTAGCTTGGATGAAAGTCAAAATGAAGCAATTGAACTTGCTCTAACCAATCATGTGGTCTTGATCCAAGGGCCTTTGGGCACAGGTATGTATATCAAATATCATGTTCTAGGTTTCTTTGGATGTCCTCTCTACTTATGCAGCTCATTCATGCATATGGTTTATTTGATTAGTTTCATTACATTGCACATATATGAATGGTTATCATTTATGTCACAAGGTCATAAATTCTTGGTGAGATTTTAATGATGCATAGAATTATTGACACTACATGGGGATGCATAGAATTATTGAAATGAAATATTAATGCTCACAGAATATGTTTGCACTATGGCCATGGAATATACAGGGAAATATTACGTGGGAGTAAAGACAATGGAGCTCTTATTGACGGGGGATACTTTGCCTCTTGGTCCTATATTTGTTATGACTTATAAACATCATGGTTTAGGTCTATTTGTATTGTCTTGTTTGAAATTACGTTCCAACCTGGTGAGGCTAGGAGGGAGAAGTGAGGAACCTGCCTTGCTGCTAAACAATTTATCTTCTAAAATTGGAAGAATGAATGAACATCATTTTGATTGGATTGAATGTAAAGTTAAGTTAGAACAAGTGCAAACAAAGATGAAGGGATCTTTGCAACAATTGTGAGAAAGCAACCTTTTGACTGTAGAATCTTTAATTGATTACATGCCTGATAAACAAGTGAGGCAATTTTTTTCTAAGGCCGAGTTCAGTGGAAATCTATTAAGATATTTTTCCATAGAAACATTGGGATTCTAGAATCTATTAGAGGCAAACTTGGCAGGAGGGAGGAAACTAGAAATATTATGACCTTCCTGTGTCAAATGCTATATAAGACAATGAGTGACTTGATACCCAAGAAGGAGACCTTCGAGCCGGTAGAAAATTGTCTCTCTATTGTCAAGACGCCACTGCAAAGATTGGACGAGACTAGGTACACTAAAACCTGTGATACTCGATCTGAAGACGTTGAGGAGACAAATGATTTGGAAGAGTACAAGGAAGAGATAGATTTTGAACATATGTAGGATCTCAGAAATGAATCATGGTTTGAAGAGAACTTCTTTCCATGCAAAAGGAAAGCAAATGATAACTGGTCCTTTGGTGGGGTTAAACGACTTAATATGCATGCAAGCTTTCAAAACATTAATTAATCGATCCTCTTTGATTTGAGTGCCTAAACCTTGAAATCCTAGATGAAATTTATGTTTTTAAGTTTAAGTTGGTATGGCGCTATAGATAGATTTAAAACATATCAGTGGATGCTACACAAGAATCCATGGTATTTAAATCAACACCTTCGGGTATTATTGGTACACATGATCACCCAAGCCAATTATGAAAAGGCTTTGAAAAGCTTTGCACATATTAAGAATGAATACCCTGAAATATGCAAGGTTATGAAGGAGATCACTCAACTATGACAACTAGAAGTGCTTCAGGAGTTACAGATTGTGGGGATGAAAACAACTGTAAATTTTGTTGTGTTTTTCAAAATAAAATAATTAGAACTTTGAAGCAGAATCTAAAGGATCGTAACAATTTTTTTATTTCACTAAGCGTTGGATGGAGCAGCGTTGTATCTAGACGTTCTTAAAAAAATTCAACCATCAATTATATTTGTTGAAGAAGCTTCCGAAATTTTGGAACATCAACTCCTCGCGGCTCTTGAATCGACAATTCAACATCTTATTCTGATCGGTGATCAATATCAGTTATCTCTTGGTGTAGCATGTTATGAACTTGAGCACTGGATGTATGTGCCTTGTCAATTTGGATTATGCGTTTTTTTAATTTATTATAAAGCTGTAAATTTTTGTTTTATATTTTTAAATATACAAATGGATTATTTTTGTTTGTAATTTTAAATGTACAAATTGATTCAACTTCCTCAATTATTATCTCAACCATTAATATAATTTTTAGTAACTCTTTTATATAAAATGTATTTCTTTTACAGATTCCCTATGCTATAAATTAGCATGGGCAGTATTCCTTTGTGTTCCTTTGTGGTAAGATTTTGGAATATATCGCATACACATCATCTCTGCATAGTGGCAGGTGGAAATAAAGAAACAACTGCTCTTTCAACACGGCACATATAAATCCCTACAAACAAAGCAAAGCAGGTGGCAATGTCGAGGACATTGCCACCTCTTAGCTCTTGTTTTTTACTTTTCCTTTTCTTTTACTTTTACTTTTCCCCTTCCTTTTTTTTGGATTCTTGGTCTCTTCTTTTTATTTGTAGCCAATGTTATATGGCCACAAGCCAATAGCCAAAAGTTGGATCAGACTTGCTTTGATACGAAATGTGAGGAACAAAGTTCGCTCACACACAAGTTACCAAAACATTTGGAATATAAAATAATCTATAATAGGAATAATAATATTTTGAGTAAAATATATGAATCGATAAGATATGAATACAATGAGTTCCATATATATAGAAAACCTAGGGGCACTTATGGTGACCATTCACGAAAGAATGCATCTCTTAGAACAATTAATAATTATTTATTATTTCTATGCTTATTAATATTATTTAATATTTATATAGTTTATTCAGACTATTTTTTTATTAATGTATATTCATATTATTTTTAATCATAACATAGGGTGTGGTGTATTTGATGAACACTTAGGCTTAAATTAGCTTGGATAGGTTGTCTCTTTTTGAGCTTGAATTTTCCTCAATTCAACATATATATCAAAGAACACTGCATATGATACATGTGACATTTGGTGATATTATCCCTTTTACTTTAAATATGATTTCTTTTGCATCTTGTGTGTTTTGGTGAGCCATGAATATTAATGCAACAAAATTAAAGTTTGGTATCACTACCATTATGTTTGTTGAGGAGTATATTAACCTTGAATTTGAGAGTAGAAATTTAACACAACATACATGGTATAAAAATTTACAGCCTTTTTCTTCTTTGGATAGTTGTAGTGACTTGAAGAGGTGTTGTTGGACCTCATGTGTTTTGGGAGACGTGCAACCTTTTTTAATTTTTAAACCTATATTCTTCTAAGAGTATTCTTCTTAGTGTTCTTGGATGATGTAGGATTGAAGGCATGATGTCCCTTGTAGACACATCAATTGGAGTATGGAGTGTGAAGGAAGAAATGCCTTCAGCCTTCATCTAGCCTTTACAATAGATCCTCTTGAGTTGTTTATATGTTCTTTGATGCTTTATTTCCTATGATTTGAATCTATAACTTGTATGCAACAATAGATCCTCTTGAGTTGTTTTTTTTCTCAAAGCACACGTGCCATTGCTAGTTTTCGCCAATGCTATGTCTTATGGTGCCTCGGGGAGGTTTTCACCATGAGGTACTTAGTTTTATTTTTTTATTCCACGGACATATACTTGCCTTGAATGAGGTTTTCAAGCAAATACCTATCCTAGGTGCCTCAGGGAGGTTTTCATCGTAGGAATTATTTATTTCTCTTTTATTTCTTTAATATGATTTGTCTGATTTGAAAACATTGATGTTTTCCATCAAATATAGTTATTAACCCCAAATATGTATAGTGAAATCCTCTTTTAATAGTGTCTTCTTGTCGAGATTGAGCCAATTTCCATTGATCAAAAGAGGTAGTTGTTCCTCATCTATAGTTATTATTTTTTCTAACCCATTGTCATAATAGGTATCAATATGGTATGGCTCTAACTATCTTGTTCTTTGTTTAAACCCATGAATTTTTTTAATCTTGAGTCATACAGTAGGTCCCGATCTCATTCCTTGAAGAATTTTGTCTTAATGTATTTTTCATGTGCCCCTTTGTTCTCTATTGTTGGATCATTTCAGTGTAGAACAAAGAATGCTACCTATATTCATCCAGTGCATTGAGTTGGTGTTGTCTCTTTTGATGCGCCCTAGAGAGAACCAATCCAAGTTGAAGGGTTGAACTTAATGTTTGCATTTCAAACTCAATGGGGAGCATAACCTTATTTCCATAGACCAAATCATAGGGTGTAAACCATGTGGTGGTATTCCATGTAGTATTGTATGCCCAAACAATTTTTTAACCTGTTTTCCCAATCATTTCTATGTTGCTTAACCATTTTGTTTAGAATATTTTCCAAATTTTGGTTTGTTACTTCTATTCAACCATTGGCTTGAGAACAGTAATTAGTAGCTGACTTTTTTTCATGAATCTTGTATAAGCTCATGAGATTCTAAATGATATTTGAGGCAAATTGAGGTCCTTGATCTGTGACAATAGCCCTTAGCACTCTGAATCTTACACAAATGTTCTCATAGAGGAATTCTACTAGATTTTCTTCTTTGACACTTTTCATTGACTTCACCTCTTCCCATTTGGTCAAACAGTCCGAGAAAACTAGTATATACTGTTTTTGATTGGATGGTGTCTCTATGGCTCCCAAAAATTATAATCCCCACATCTCAAATAGATCCATTGATATTTGTGGTTGGAGTGCAATTTCATCTCTCTTTTTAGGCTTCCCCATTCTTTGGCATTCATCACAGTGTGATACATATGCCTCAATGTCCTTGTGAAGTGTTGGCTAATAGTGACCTATTTGGAGAACCTTGAAGGTTGTCCCCATCTATTTCTATAAGTGCTAAAGCAATTTCTATGGTGAGGATTGGATGTATGTTAGTTTGAAAGACGCATTTCCTATATTCTTGACCTACCCATAGAGGTGTATTTGTATCAATGCAATATTTTGTAAAGGACAAAAAGTTATTTTTTATGTGATTGACCATTGGTGATGGTCATATCCCTATCTTGTATCCTAGGTATGTATTAATTGTGGATAGCCAAGGTATGCCTAAGATAAGTGGATACCTTATCATTTTTAGTTTAGATTGAAGGATTATGAAGTATAATGGGCACTCCCATGAGTCAATTGGTGCAATAACATCCTCTAAAACTCCTTCTCGGTGAATAGTTGATATCTTTTCAAGTTGGAGGGTAGTAGGTGTGCGTCTTAATAACTCTCTTATATTCAACCTAAGCATTGTGTCCTTGGTCATCACATTAATTGTTTCCCCCAAGTCTAATAAGGTATTTTGGATCAAACTCTTATTGATTTATACATATACTACATGGCTTCTTAAATCAATGTATTTGGGGGTGAATATTTTTCCTAACATAAGATCAACAAGATGACTTATAACATTCATCATGTAAAATTCCTTAATGAATTTAATGTAGATAGGGACATCCTTAATAGCTTTAAGGAGAGGTATATTTACATATACATTATTGAGTTCTCCCAAAAGTTCATTCTCTGATTTAGTGTGAGATTTATTTTTTTCTAGCCTCTTAGGGTAAGTTGGGGTCTATTGTTGAGAGGGTTTTACATGTTTCTTGATTTTCAAGGTTGTTGTATTCTATATGTTCAGTGGTAAGTGGAGTGAAGGAGTTGTGTCTACTCTTCCTAAACACAATTTTAACTCATTTAGTTCTATAAAATTCAAGTTTGGTAATTTTTCATCTCATTATTGTAGACATGTTGAATATGTCTATTATAAGAGTTTGGAGTAGGTTGAGAAGTCATTTGGGGCTTGTTAGGAGCTTCTCAAGTAATACTTAATACAATATGTGTAGGAGGTGGCAACTAAAATTATTATTGTTTCCCTTGCAGTTTTCAGGATGATGTAGGATTAGACCATTAGCCTTGGGGCTATTATGGAGGATGGAATAGAAAAGGCTGATTTGAGGATACTGCCACTATTATGGAATCTAATTCTGCAATTTACAATTTGGCTCACTAGGTGGATGCCAATTTGAATATGGATTATACATTTGATTTCCATAAGCAGGACTAAATATTGAGGATGGGAGTAAGGTTACCTTGTTGAAATTCCCTTGGTGGTCCTTTCCTCCTTTGATTAATGAATCATAATTGCTACATGTTGTATTTTGATCCTTGGTACACTTACAAACTAGATAAAGAAGGGAAATTTATTTTATGGTGACTTTCTTCACAAATCCCACAAAATTCCATTGTATTTAATGGGACATTCTTACTTGGCATGTTTCCTTCTCCATTTAGGGAATAAAACAACTAGGACTCTTCCATCCACTTCTGTCTTCATGTTTATTTGGCATGTTTCCTTCAACTCTTATATTAAAAAAAGGTTTCACGAGATAAAAGAAATTTTTTATGAAAATATACGCTTCTCCTTCAAGTTTCTCAACAAATTCCTCAATGATTTGTTGTATGTCTACATCATGATCCTATTACTCTTGTAGTTGTTCATTAGTACATGATTTAGATACACTAGAAACATGATTTTTTGGTACAAATATTACATTGTTATCTCTAGGTTGTTGCATAGAAAACAAATATGTTTTTTTAATCATATTGTTTTTAATGCAATTTTAGCAACCTCCCCAACAATGGTGCTGAAAAGTGTTGCCAAAGAATCATAACAATATATACATTGAATCCCTCAATTCACTTTAATTACAAGCCCGTGGATTGTGCAAATTTATGAGGTGTTGTGTATTATGTATGCAAATATAAAGGTCAAATTTGAACTACTACTCTTGATGAAGATGTATAATGTAAATGCCCAACTTTTTATGGTGTATTTTCATTGAATTTTCATATCATTGAGTTCATGGCCTTCACTCTTATCTCCTTTGACAATGTGCAAAGGGTAAATGGAGGTCTACAATCACTACTTCTTGGATGAATTATTAAGTTAACGAGTCTAGTCAATCAATAAACTTATGATCCTTAAACTTCTACTAGGTCACTCAACTCTTACAATATTAGTAATCATATTATATTCATTGGATGTACTTCAAACTGTTGAACATTGTAACTTAAAAACATCAAAAGTAATGCATGAAGGAATGGAATAAAAGTGTCACTAAAAAATGCAAGAAAATCACATAACTACAATAAATTAACATAAATTAAACTAGTTCTCTATTTACTACAAAAGTCTATCTATTAGAAAAATAAAAAATAAAATAAATCTAAGGAAATGATCACAAGGGTTCATAGTCCTCTCCATTAGTGGGCCCTACTAAGGGAAGTACTTGGAACCCTTAGAGACACTCAACATTCAAGAATGAAACAAAAATGTATCTCCTTTATTCATAATTTGTCATAAAACATCAAGGAAAAAATATGTCTTCCTAGTACAATTTGAATTTAACCAACAACAAGAGAAATGATAAACAATACTAAAATTTGAACCCCTAACCTATCATTTATGCATCCACTTATATTTGAAAAAGAGTACTACCTAAGACTTCAAGTCATTCTCTTGATTGATGTAGGTTGTCCCATAACTTCGTAAAGTTATGCATATTGTCGAGGGGGTTGATTTCCCTCATAGCAATTTGAATCCCCTATATTAGAAAGGATTCAAATTGCTTGACTTCATTAAGGATGCCTCCAAGTGCTAGCAACTCTAAATATGGTAAAGGGATAAGACCCGTGAAATTTATTAAGCATTCATCAAGGTGGTCTAAAGACATAAATGAGGGAGATCATCCTTGCCTTAGTCATTTGTAGACCACATTAGTTCTCGCATGCAACATATACAAAAATAATCAAAAATCACTTAAGATCGAACACATGACATTCATACTTGGGATTTAGGCAAATTATATTAATTAGATAAGTACATGTCATAATATTTACAGTGGTCATTGAAAAGCATAAATGTTTATCATGGATATCTTGGCTTAGTGAAAAAAGTGTCAATTGAAGATATAGGATGGGCCCTAAAATAGAAAATTTGGAGGCCCATCGCCAATCACCAATGTCTACAATATTTGTTGGTCTAGAGTAAGTTTCAGTAAACTAGACACTACAAGTGGATAGGGTTTTTCAACAATTTCATCTTATTATCATCAAATAGAAGAAGGTTAACACTAATAAGTTGACATATGCTTTCAAGGCCACGCACATCTAATATGACATATGTGGGAACTCTTACACTAATGTCTATAATATTTGTTGGTCTAGAGTAAGTTTCAGTAAACTAGACACTACAAGTGGATAGGGTTTTTCAACAATTTCATCGTATTATCATCAAATAGAAGAAGGTTAAAACTAATAAGTTGACATATGCTTTCAAGGCCACCCATATCTAATATGACATATGTGGGAACTCTTATGCACATGGAGCCTTTCACCCATGATGCATACATAAAAGACAAGGACTTTAAAGAGGTATTTCAACACTACAAGACACATTTTGTGTAGAAGAAGGTGACAATAAGGTTGAATATCATCTCCAAGATGGGTTTCTTTATAAGATAGATAAGCGTTGTGTTCCTAAAGAGCTTATAAGAGAGGCTCACACCTTCAAAATTGTAGGGCATTTCGGTGTTGGGAAGACAGTTCCCAACTTACAAAGTGATGTGTATTGGCCTATAATGCAAGAAGACATACTTCAATTTATTAAATGATGCATACGTTGTATACTAATGAACCCAATAATAGGAATCAAGGTTTATACCATCCCTTACTTGTACCTACTAGACCATGGGAGAGCATCTCTATGGATTTTGTAGGTGGTTTTCTGAGAATCACTAAGGGACATGATTATCTATTTGTGGTCATTGATAGGCTTAGTGAGGTGTGCATTCTCATGCCTTGTAAAAGGACCATTAAGGGACAATATGCAACAAACTTTCTCTTTGAAAATGTCTAGATGCTCTTTCAGATACTAAGGAGTGTCATCTCAAATAGAGATACCAAATTTCTCAACACCTTTTGGACTACACTCTGGAAGAAAATGGACACCAAGTTGAAGAGATCTAAAAAATTTCATCCACATACAAATGGGAAGATAGAAATAGTGAACAAAGCATTGGTTCAAATTTTGAAGCATTCTAATTAGAAGCACCAAAAGACCTAGGATGAAAATATGATTTATATTTAGCACTCTTATAACATACTCATTCACACTTCCACTAGTAAGTCCCCATTTGAAATATACTATGGGTATTTTCCATCTTCACCCTTAGATGTGGTATATGGAAAACATTGAAGAGTGAGGGCAAACACAATAGGAGAAGCATTGAAGACTGAAAATTCATTATTAAGATTTAACAAATCCATTTACAAGTGCATGCCACATTGGAAAAGTCTTAGAAAAAGTATAAGGCCCAACATGATCATAACATAATTGAGAAAATATTCAAGGCAAGAGACGAAGTTGGGTGGAATATAAACAAAGAAAGGCTACAAGGCTCTGTGGTATGGTCCTTTTGAAGTGTTAGAGAAGGTGGGTGATAATTCCTATAGATTCAGTATACTTCTATATATGCAAATTTACTTAGTAGTGACTTTGCAAAATCTAAAACTCTATGATCCTTCCATGCTGAACCCTAGACTAATGAGCAAGTCCTACCTTTCATAGAGGGCCTACTACTAGAAGCTCAAACGGATTTAGTAGAAGATGCCATTTTGTAAAAGAATTATAGAACAATTATATGGTGGCATCATAAACTTTGGCAGGTTGGGTTGAAAGGACAATTCCAAGCAAGGCCAAATGGTACTCTAGGGAGAAGGTAGAAGAAAATTTCCTCGACTCCTTTAGTAAAATATTTTTGGACCAAAAACCTACCTAAATGGGGATGCATGATCTAAAATGGATAAGTCATGTTGTGCATGGAAACTTCATAGTGAGTGCATTTCCCTTGTATTTGCATTTCATAACTATGAAGAAAAGAGCAAGGCATAGGCCTCACCTTCTAGCTGGATTTTTCTTGTATTGGGTTTTTCTAGGGTACATTTGTGTTCATTGTGTGGATGGTGTATTATGTGATTATCTTCTTTCATTTCAGTTTCAACTTATTTCAATATTTTGTGCACTAATATTGTCACGTTGAATTTGAAATGTAAAGTAAAACATTGCATAATGAGAGATTGCAAAATATTATAAGATATGTTGTGAAAAGTGTTCCAGTGGAATATCCACGACAGTTTATAGAGATCAACATATCCACATATTTCAATCTCCTCAAATTTTTATATGGGGTAGTGTTCCTATGAATTGAAGTGGAATTGAAGGAGATTGAAGATAGATTCCTTTGCACTTTATACTCTTGAAGAGGAATATCTCTCTTCTAATACTTGGTATCATCTTGATGTATTTCCTTAGATGAAAACCACATACATGTTCTAGTAAAACACATGTCATGATTTAACAATGAAGTTGACGAAGGTGTTCCCTATTTGGATCATGGATTGAATGTGCATGGAATTCATAAGAATGCCATGATACGCCTATCTGCACATTTGAGAATACTGATTTATTATAATGTATGGGATTTTAATGTATTAGTTCATAAAGTTATAATTTTGTTGTGTAAAACTTATGTCCTTTTTTGCAATTTTGAATTTTCTTTTTTTTCTTTTGTATCTTCTATAAGGCCATGCGTAATTCTTTTTTATATTTGTATAAGAAATCATGTCTTGGAAAATATTCTAACAATACCTTCAAACCATAATTGGGTTTTGCAAAATATTCCAATAACATGCAAACTTTATTACCGTTGTTCAGTGCATGAAATTCAAAACTTATTTTGTACAGATTCATGGCCCTGAAATTTGGGACCATGTTATTGAAAAGCATCAACCCTTATTGGATTAATATATAAGTTTATAAATTTCTAATTTTGTTGTGTAAATCGTATATCCTTTTATGCAATTTTAATCTTGATTTTTTTCCTGTAAAGCCTTGTATAAAATTGTGTTTTGCAAAATATTCTAACATTGCCTTCAAACTCTAATGAGTTTTGTAAAATATTCCAATAACGCCTTCAAATTTTCTTTCCTTCTTGAAAATATTTTGAAAACCTAAATTTATTTGAAAAAGAGTAGGTACAAAAATACAGGTGAGTAAATTATTATTACGCTTTAATGCATTTATATTGTGAACAAGCAATTGCTAAGATTTGTCTACTCATCCAATTAAATGATGGAATGTATCCTCCATTCCATTCCATTGTTTTTCGTTCTCTTTATCATCATCTTTTCCATCCATTGTCATGAGTTTGCTTACATTAAAAAGAGCAACAATCAAATAGGCATGAAAAAATGGCAAATATGGTAAGTGTTGCCTTGAATTTTCAACCACAACATCTCTAGTCACTCTAACATTCTTCACAATTAATTTCAGTGGGTAACTCAAATCCCATTTAACAAAGACTACACCAATCCGTAAGCAACAAAAATCCCAACAGATTTTAGGGCCTGTGTAAAATTTACAAAATATTAAATTTGGAATTGTGTGTGTCACATAATATTGCTACACTCAACAAATAATGTGCATTCTATAAAACACGGGTCTAAAAAAATTTCCACTATCATCGATCCTTTCCTTGGATAACAAAGAAAAATGTCACACCTACCTTCTACTCATAGATTTCAAGTGTATCTTTGATAGCATCAACCTTTGGACCAAGCCTCAATAGAGCATACCCATCACCAACAACATTGCCTTCCTCAACAACTACTTGTATACAATACTAGATATCAATTAACTTGAAAAATTCTTTAGTATTAAAACACATAACAAATGTGAAACTATATCAAGTCTTTATGCATAAGTTCAATTCAGGATTGCAAACAATGTATTATGTTGAAGTTACCAATCAAAAGGATACAATTCAATATCGAATTTTTTGTCTACATGGTATACCACCTCAACATATTTAATAGTAGCACCTCCATGCATGGCATGATTTAATTTGGATATTCATTCTTTACATTTATTTCAAATCACAACATATTTTCAAATTAACATCAAATTGCATGATTGATTATGCACAATATTGGCATGCATAAATTTGTTGCATTCAAGGTATCTTCCACTCTTAACTTCTTTTCTTTGAACTCTATCTCTGTTTGTGCTCCCACTTGTCAATGATTATAAATGTCATGTACCATCCATTCTTTCTTTAGAGAAATATTCAGATATATAATTAAATCCAGTCAACAATACCCATCACAACTAAATTCAAGATGCTACAATGCCAAGAAAAGGAAAATGACATGAGGCTAACATCAAATCACCATGCCAAAATTTACTCGAATAAATGCAACTCCACCATAGATCTTGGCAATTCTTTCATTCAATTTTGTTTCTTTCATAATCTTGTTATGCGACTTGCACAAAGAGTGAGAACAATACCATTAGTGAAAGCCTTTAATGAAAGCAAGTTGATAGTTGAGTCGGTTATCAAGTTGAACATACTCTTACACTAAATCCACCTTAAGTTATTGAAATTTGATGTCTATAATTATCATTGCATGATCTCTTGGAGAGACATAAATTTCACATAGAAAAAAGTGAGTTGGACTCAGATTGGATTTTTGGTGCCCTTAAAAATTATTCAAACAAATAATATAGACAATAGGTGAAGTTACTTATTCTAAAATCGATGAGACACCAAAGTAAGTCCAATGAGAATACAATTCCATCTCAAAGTAGGTGGGAAGGAGGGATGCACATAGTAGGATCTCCTTTCAATAGGTAGTATTTTTGTTTTGAAGAAACTGGAAAATGAACAAAAGGAGGAATCCACTTCATTCACTTGCTTGAAATGCCTATATCATTTAATTAAATGCCTAGAATACTTCCCATGCTTGGATCAAGGTGTTCGAGTATGCATTCTTAATATGAGGCAATTCATACATGCGGTAACTTGGGTGGTTATTATTGAGATTTCAAGTATAGTTGAGTTGGTTGGTGGAACGACTATAAGAAAAGAAACTACAGCAAAAATCACAACACATATAATACCACTTAAGCTAGCAAAGCATGGCATCCAACTTGGAAAATTATGAATTAATAGTTATTAATTTGGGACAAACCACGAAAATTTCTAAAAGGCTATTACTTTATGGATGCAAGTCAAATAGGAGACCATGATTTAGTATCTTACATTTATTTATTTATTTATTTTTATTTATTTTATTTATTTATTTATTTATTTTATTTTATTTTATTTATTTTATTTTTTTATTTTTTTATTTTTTTATCAGTAATGAAAAACAACAACTTGTTATTACGAGTAATCAAAGTTACTTAGTACATAGCCATATTAGCAGAGTCAATTCACAATTGACCCCACCTAAAATATATGACATCCAAAATACCCCCAGCCATATTACAAATGTCTACCAATCATGAACCACAAGCTAACAAAAGAGCCTACTCTAGGCGTACATCCACAGTTCAAACTCAAAAAAAGTAAAAAGACCCTGAATCCACTACTAAATCTTGGATAGATTCTACATAGTGGATGTGACCATCCATATGACCCAGTGCGGCTTTTGATAGGAAGTTTGCTTGCCCATTTTAAAGCTCCCGATAGATGTGGTTGAAAGAGATGGAAGGGAAGCCAATGATCAAATCTCTAGTCCGATTATCCTATTTCTCTAAACGAATAACATGTAACCTTGTAGATCCATTGGACCAATCAATAACCACTCTTGACTCCCTGAATACCTTAAGATACTGAATTCCCCACCTTTTCGCTTTCCAGAGGAGCCCCCATAGTGCAAAGAGTTATGCCTTGGAGTTAGTGCCTCGTACCCCTGCCATTTTTAAGGAGAGACCATGGCTACTTTTAATTTTGATTAGCATTCCTGTTCCACATAACCCATCTTGTGCTGAATATCCCACTGGAACATAATCATCCACTTGTGGCATCGACAACTCTCGGACTTTTAGGAGAGGCTTCTCCTTGAAAAATTATGAATACAGTTTGATCACCTTTGAAGCAACAAGAAAGACAAACATCGGACAGTTCTCAAATATCGCTCGAATCCTCATTTTCCAGACCTCCCGTATAATGAAGAGAGGTAGGTCTTTAAATTTTACCTTAGAATTATACCAAATGGAAAGGTAGTAAGAGAAATTAGCAGAAGTCCACTCGTCCTTGTACTTCAGAGTACCTTGAATTTCATTCCAAATTGCCCTAACAAACTTGCAAAGGATAAACATAGGAGTCACCAATTCCGCCTCTTCCAAGCAAATAATATATCTGCATGGGCCATGAAATCCTTGTTTAAGCAGGTTGTCACGGGAAAGGATTTTATTTTCAAGCATAACTAGATAAAGCACCTCACTTTGATTCAGGCTCTCCATTTCCAGATCATATTTTCCCATCACTTTGGAATAAATGGAACCTGTAGATGAGTCGGAGCATCGTAGGTTGACTTGGCCGATAGGACCCCATTATCATTACGCCAATCCCACACAAGCATATCCCGATCCAACGAAAGTCTAATACCTTCACACTGCAACCTCAAAATCAATCGGGTCCATTCATTTGCAAATGCACTCGACAGTCCTAAATCCGATGTCGAAATCTAGTAAGAATGAGAAGGACTAACCAACGCAGGTCATATGGATTGGTCCAAAACAAAGATCTTACAACTGTGAAGCAACTTGATTAACATGTCTGACAATTTGTAATTATCCCCAACACTGAGGATCGGGTCGATCCCTATATATATATGAATACCCCACCCCACTTTCCAGTTGATCCAGCCGACCAAAATGGGAAAGGTTTTAATTAATCCTCTCCAAATGACCGAGGTGTTCCCCTGGGAGAGATTTGGGTTTCTGATTCACTACTCCATTGTCAAATATTTTAGGTATTTTGTAGATAAGACTATGCTCCACAGTCCATTGCCAAAAATCCCTCGCCGCAGACATTTCACACTTAAAGCTTGACTAAAACGATCTAAGTGTTTGAGGCCCCAACCTCCAAAATGTTAGGATATTTCAATACTACATCCTTGTCCTACCTAGAATTATTTATTTTTCCTAGTTGTTGATAATGTCATTTTCCCCCTAGTGGTGTGTAGATTTCATCCAGGATCCATCTACCACCTTCTAAGCCCTGCATGCATCATTTTAGGACCACTTCAGTCAGTTCCCTATTTTATAGGAACCTACTAAGTGTTCTAGTGCAGTCCACCTGAGTTATCTGACTCTTGTGGGGGGTTAGAGCTCCGAATGCAGCTAATTGTGGTCTCATGCGCCCTTTTTTGATTGGCATGCATGACAGACTCACTATGGCACCCTCCTTAGTCATTTAACTGATTGTGACTTCAGTTAGCTGAGTTTAGGTTCAGTTTAGTTGACTTTGAGTCTTCTGGAGCACTCCAGTGGTGATAATCCCTATGCTAGACCAACTGAGGTTTGAATTATCCTACATGATTCGAATTCTATCCATATATTAATAATTGGAACATGTGACATTATTCTGCTCCTATCTAAGTTCTGCTGCATTATTATTCTTCTGCTCTTTTTTACTACAGTTTTCACTCTTATTCTAATTGTGTGCTCATTCTTTCTTTGTGAGGTATCCTCAGCTCTTTTGATCTGCTGTGACATAGAATTTCACACAAAATGATTTGACATAAAGATGCTTTCCCAACTAGCCAGGTGGAATTTTGAAACATTTGAGCTACCCTCCCAAAGGAAGTAGAAGACACATTTTATGATACCTTATATAATGGAAGATGACACCATTGCCAAAGAAGCCCAATAAATAGGTAAGCTTTCCAACACTGATTTTTCCAGGATTAATTGGCCTCCCATCGAATGCCACTTGAAACTGCAATTGTTGATACGTCTATCAACCTTACGTAAGAGCCAAGTCCAGTCTTCCTTCTTGCAGTAGTTGGGTTTCAAGAAGAATCCCAAGTATTTAAACCCTGAATCTAGGCGATCCATATGATGGGGAAATAACATAGCAATACAATTACAAATATTGAGGTTTGAACAGTTGGACACAAATGAGGATTTTTGCAAGCTAACAAGCATTCCTGAGGCAAAGCAAAAGGAGTCAACAATGTCATTATAACATTCGCATTCCTTAATCAATCTAGAACCAAAGATCAAAACATCATCAATGAACAATAACTTTGTAATACAGAGTGAGCGAGTCAAATTCATACCTTTAATTCTTTGTTCTTTCTTAGCTACCAAAATAGACAGGCTGAGGCCTTCAATAATCAAGAGGAATAGTAATGGAGAGAGTAGACACCCTTGCTGCAGGCCTCTTCCATAGTTGAAGAAATGAGTGGGAGAACCATTAATAAGGACTACAAATTTTGTTGTACTAAAGCACACTAAAATCCAGTTGGTCCCTTCCACCGGCAAACCAATCTGAACGAGGACAAACCGAAAAAAAATTCCAATCCACTCGATCGTATGCTTGAATGAGATCCATTTTAAGGATAAAAACCTGATTATATTTTGTCTTGATAGAATGGAGACATTATTGTGCTACCCCCACCGTATCCAAAATTTAGCAGTCTGGCAGAAAGCCAAATTGTTCTGAGGATACCAATCTAGCCAGAGTAGGTTTAATACGATTGGAGATAATCTTCGTAATGACTTTATAGAGCAGTTTACATAAAGATATCGGCCGAAAGTCATCAAAATTTTTTGGCTTATCCTTTTTAGGGATCAATGCTATGTAAGTAGCATTTAGCAGTCGGCGCATAACATTTCCTTCTGGATTCCTCTACCACCAATAGAATATCATTTCCCATCAGATCGAAGAAGTCGATAAAGAAATCCATAGTACAACCGTTTAGACCCAGGATTTAATCTTTGAAAAATGAGTTTAAAACTGCCCTTATTTCCTCCAAACAAACCTCAACCCCAATATTATCACCTTCCTCCAAGCTAAAAAATATGGGGAACTACTTAATAATATTCAACTATTCCACTGGTCTCGTAGATTTATCCACTTTATAGTTGGCCTCGAAAAATGACATAGCAACTCATTCGAGTAAGACCTGAGAATGCACTAACTTCCCATCCAGTGCCTTCACTTCCCATATAGATTTGTTTTGTCGCCTCTGGTTAGCATACCTTTGAAAAAATTTAGTATTGATGTCCCTTTGTGACACCCATATCACCCTGATTTTGAGACGCCAAGTGTCCTTCACTTGCTTCAATATCTTGTCCCTTACCAAATCCAAGCTTATCAAATGCCCTTTTCTCTCGATCGAGAAGTAATCCCCATCCACCTCTAATGCCAAGGAATCAATTTTAGCTTCCATCTGATTTAATTGTTCTAAATTTGACCTTTTTTTCTCCCTATCCACTGCAAAAACTCGGATCTGAGAAGGGATCATTTCTCTGACATCCCCACAAGGGGATAAATAGGGTTAGAAGCCGAAATAGAGGCCCACTTATCCTTCACAAATTTATCAAAATTAGGGTCCTCCATCCAAGTTTGATTGAACTTAAAGGGGAAGTAGTAGTTACATTTTTCAAGATCAATCTCAAGAGATATAGCTCTATGATCCGATACACCAGTAGACACCGCCTATGATCTGAACCTACCCAACTCAATGGTCAAATCCTCAGCCATAAGAAAGCGATAAAGCCTTTTAGCTACACATGCTCTCCCAAACACCCATTTTACTAGGTCGGAACCATGGAGCAAGGAACCACATCCAACAATCCAACATTATCAAAGGCCTCCCTGAAATATCGAGCTAAAGGGTCTTCCATTCTCGCTGAACCCCACACTTCAGCCGTAAAAAGTGTCAAGTTTAAGTCCCTGGCTATAATCAGAGCATGATTATTTAAGATCCATGTCTGAATAATCTTGTCCCAAAATATATGTCTTTGACAATAAGGGCCATATATATTTAGTAGGCTCACCTGCTTATCAAATCCCCTAAAAAATCCAACAATTAGGATACTTGCCATAATAATAAAAGGCCGAAAATCAGAGAAATCATGGTTCCAAGCCACTAGGAGGCCCCCCAAATGTCCATTCGAATCAGAACCACAACATTTCCAACCTGGTTTAATATGAAGAAATAAATCACAGGCTTTAATTGCAGGGGCCACAATCTCCAGGAGAAAAACAACATTAGGTTTAACACACTCAAAAAGATGCTTCACAACAGTTTTCTTGGGGGAACTGCCCAACCCTTGAATGTTGAAGGACAAAATGATCATCAGGAATCCTTAGAATGGGGCCACCTGCTCTAAGGGCCCCTTCGACATTTGAAGGAGGAGATTCGAAAGAAAGGGTCATAGCCATAGAGTAGATGGAAGACAAACTAGGGTTAATACAAAAAAGGGGGATCTGTATCCAGTGTCTCAGTCGAGGCGAGGTCTTTTGCTAGTTTACCTTTTCTACCTTTTCGAGTAGTGATAAGAGAATGTCTAATAGCGGCTATGGGAATATCCACACTCAAGGGATTTGAGACGCTAACAAAGGTAGGAATGGGATCGTCCATAGAGGCTGACAACGATGAAGGTGCACCATCCCAAGGAGTCACGGGGAAATATTCAATCAATGGAGAAGACGAAAGAGTAATGTCTAGAGAGGGCTTAGCCTTACCAATTTGAGGCAAATGATGACCCACCCTCGATAGAGGATTCGCCTCAAAAAGTGGAGGCTCTGGAGTTAAAATCCCAGCAATAGATGAGGGGATGGTCCTGAGGTCGAGAGGCTTGATACCAGGAACCTCACCAACCAAGTAACCAATGGTCGATATCGGCTCATCTGCAAACTCAGACTCATGCAAAGTGGACAATTTTAAAGACCCTAAAATGTCTTTAGCTGATAGATATTTTAACAAAAGGGGAAGAAAGGTTTTAACTTACCCAAAAAACGAAGAGCCGAGTCCACATCCAATGGCAAAGGGAAATTTAATAAAGGCTCCTATTCAATTGAATCCTCATGAGAAGGGGAAGATACATTTGAAGTAGCTAGGGTATCTTTCAACTCCCGAGTACAATCCATACACAAGTGGCCCATCTGGTGGCATTTGAAACAATGGAAAGGAATACGCCAATAGTCCAACCTCTGCACAAACGAGCCACCGACCCTTTGAAGTTCGACATCTTCAGGGAGGCCCTTTGCACTATCCATTTTGACCAAGACCCTAGGAAAACGTCGGTCTGAAGCCATAAGAGTATATTCTTCCACAAGAATAAACTTACCAATGGAGTTGGATACCGCCATAAAGGACCCAAAATTCCAACATTGTAATGGGAACCCCGGCAAAAGGACCCACAGGTGGCGATGAGGGAGTTTCTCCTTCTAGGAGTTGAATCCAAAATGCTAGTTATAAAGGACCAAATATCCACAAGCCACCACCCAAAATCTAGAAGAAATAATATTCAGAATCTCCTTTGACGGGAAATGGAAATAAATCCAACCATTAACCAATAAGATTACCGTGGGAAAATAATGGATAAGAGGTTTCCAAGCTCTGGAAATCCAATCCAAAATATCCAGACGGTTCATTTTGATGTATTCAAACTTTCCTAATAATTCCCTAGTTGACAAACCTTCCACCATATCGAATGTGATGTCTTTCCCCGGAACAAACAGAGCACACCCTTTCCCGACCCTTTCAATTTTTACCTTCCTCTGTGCTCTGGCCTACGCCCCTTGTAAATTCCCCTTAAAAGACATAATGGTCTCATTAGGGCATGTGGACTCATCCCTTGTACAATCCGCAGGACTTAGTAAATATGACTTAGATAAACCTGGTGGATACTTACAAGACCGAAACCTGGAAAGAGACTTGTCCGGAGAGGATGAGAGACAACCATGTGAGTCCTTACGAGGTGAGGAGAAGACCACTTGTGCATAAGGGTTTGTCCAAACCCTAGGACTTGCTGACAATGACACCGATGTGTTATCCTCACCATTAGCCATAGAATAATCTGGTCCATTCCCTCGTGAGCCTGGTATGGACCCCATACTAGGATGGAAAGGAGCCATCTCGACATTGGGAGCCTCTGCCAGAATACAAACCTCCGAGAATGGCAATCACGTGCCCCTAATAAGGAAAAATACAAATTCCCACTTTTTTTTATGCTAGGTTGGTACTAAGCCCCCATTACTGGGTGGCAAACTCCTAGTTGCAACCAGAAAAGAGAACGAAATTTTGGAACCAGGCAGAGGTCTGGGCACAATATAAATGGTAAAATCAGAAAACCACTACCAACTGTAGAAAAACAATGACTGGACCTAATCACCAGAACTCATTAGCTCTGAGCCTCTCTTGTGCTAATAACACAATACCCGTCTAGAATCTACTAGGGTTCAGGTTTTTCACACACAGAGCCATTTGACTCGTGCTCAATTCAATGTATGAAAGCTACATATAGAATCTTTTTATGAATGAGTATGCTCTCATTTAATTACACAACAAAAATATCTAGGAATCAACTATAGATTTTTCCAATAAATGCATGCATTGCACAATGAACCCTTATATCCTTACATCATGCAATGAATGCCTTTGGATTTGCTTTAATGTTTTTTTAGACTTTCATGTGTGACTCTAAACACAAAGACTAAATCCTCTAGAAGGATGGTGGGATCTCACCACATCTTAAGAATTCAAAAGAAAAATATTTTTTCACATAATACACATTAACTTAAATGTATCTTCCCACTCCCAAGCCTATCCCCTTTCCACCCATATTGTATAACTAGTATTCACTGCAAAGGTTACCATTCTCATTGATTTCTTAACTATAGACCTACCAATGGTCGGAAAATTGTGGTAGGTGGCCCTCTTCCATGGTCCTCATGGATATGAAATCTTACAAAAGAAGCTGGGAGGTTGAGATTCTCCCCTCCATATTATTGCATTTTCACTTTTTTCTTATGGTCATTGTAAAATCTTCAATGCCTTAAATTTTTTCTAAATTTGTTGACATTTGAAATGATTTATTATAAAGAACCGTGATCGGTATTATGTGCAGACTTAACAAGTTGAGGAAATAAAACTCTATTTCAAAAATTTCCTCCCTATGCTCTAGATGTGCAATTACGTCTATGAAAAACCCTTTGGTGGAGAATGCCATGTTAATTGATTCTTTAATATTTCATATCGCTATAGTCAAGTTTCTCAAGTTGAACTCTAGACTGGGAATGATGGTTTCAATAAAATGTTTAGAGGATATTAATTTACTTATAATTGATGTTTTTAGTCAATATTTGTTTGAATCCATTTCAATCCAGTGTTGTGAGGTTCCTTATCACTGTCTCGAGAGGGTGTACTTAATTGTTGTTCTCATCACACCTTGAAATTAGTCTTTTCCTTTCCCTCATATTGAAGCCAACTCTCGTATGTTGTTGTGTGCCTTTTTACTCACTGCAGCAACCGTGTCCGATTGGGGAGTTAAGAAGTGAAACCAACTTCCATGATGTGGTAATAAAAGAATAATATGTATGATAGATGATGAATATACAATGAACTGGCTTGCTTAAATATTGCTTGGGCTTAACTTGAGGAGTCGCAACTTCTAATTAATACTTATTTATTATTATTAACTATTATTAATTATTACTTGTATTTATTATTTGATATTCGTTACATTGCCACCCCCTTTAAAGGGAGCTTTGTCCTCAAAGCTATATTTGTTGGCATCATCTTTTGTTCTTGATTTGTGTTGATGCTTGATTTGAGCTAAGTGATCTGGACTGATCTCTCTATCTTGTTGATGGCCTAGGTCCTTCTTATGCTTCGACTCTTTCTGCTTGGGTGGCAAACTCTCCAATCCATACAATCGATACTTGCTTCCATTCAATTTAAATATCATGTATTGTTTTTGTATAGTGGTAGAGTAAGTCCCTAGCGATGCTAACCAGTCAGCGCCTAATACCATGTCTACTTCTTTGAGCGGTAATGCAACACAATTGAGTTGTAGGTGTAAGTTTTGTATTTGCAACGACACCTTATGACATTTTCCCACTTCTTCTATGTGCTGATCCGCGATGGTTAAGGCTTTAAGCCCTTTTGCGGGAAACACAAAAAGATTAAGTTCCTTTGCCTTGTTGATATCGATCAAATTGTGGGTACTCCCGGAATCGACCAAAATTGTGATATTCGTATCTTTAATAGACCCTATAAGTCGTAACCTCTTTGGACTTGTATATTTTGTTGCTTGGGATACGAGTTGTTTGTTTTCAATTTTGTTGCAACTTTTTGGTTGAGGTCGAATATATCTCCCTATGATTAACGAATTTCCTTTTTGTTAGGTGTTAACATTCTTGGGTGCCGCTAGATCTTCTTTCTTACGCGTTTGTTGAATACAGGTAATGGTCGCTATTGATACTTCAGATGAGTTTGTATCTACATCAGACTCGGATGTGTCTTCTTCCACAGGTACCTGTACTTCTTTTCCATTAATAATTTTGCAGTGTGTTGTGTGATTGGTTTGGCATTTATGGCCAGGAGTCCAATCTTCTCCACATCGACGACATGTATTCTTCTTCTTATTATTATTATTGTCGGCATGTCTAATGGATGATTCAAAATCTTTCTTAACTTCATAACTATATGATTGAGAGGTGTTGCATTGATGACCGGGTGACCAATTGTCTCCACAATATTTGCATTGTGCCCCTCTTTCCACTCTTGCCTCGGGAATTCCTTCTAGTTTGAGTTTTGCTGCTTTCGCTTTGTGCCTTGCCACTTCGACAATTGGTATATCATGCATCTTTAGCTCTTTTTGTATATAAGGATTTAAGCCTCCCAAGTAGGTTTCCAACCTTTGTTTTTCGGATAGCCCAAATACTCTGGTAGTGAGAGATTCCTGCTGGTGCGTGAACTCTTCGACGCTTCCCCTTTGTTGTAACCTAGTAAGTTTTGAGAAGAATTCATCCTCAGTGATTCCTTGAAACCTTTTTAAGAAATCATCCTTGAACAAGTTCCAAGTGTATGCGTAGTTGTCTCCATTCCACCACATATACCAGTTGTAGGCATATCCTTCAAGGTGCATTGATGCATACTTGACTTTTTCTTCATCCATTGTAATGTTATATATGTCAAAGTACTCTTCTGCTTTATTCAACCAAGCGACGCATTGGTCTTCCCCTCCGTTATATTTTGTCATTTCTATTTTTGCTCTAAGCGGGTACATTACGAATGACTGGTATTGAGTACATTTCGGCTTGTTACGTGGTGGTGACTTAGAATTGCGAGATGAATTGACCGACATATCTGAACCTGGTTGTTTATGTTTTTTGTCCTTATTATCCTGCATATTTTGTAATATCGCCTTGATATCTTTATGGGTCTCAATCAATTTTTGGTCTAACATTTGTTGTTCCTTGCTCATAATGTCGAACTTGTCGTCCATTTTCTGCTCCATTACTTGAATGAGTTCATCCTTAATTTCTTTCTTAAGTGCCTCTTGGCTCTTGGTGATCATTTCCTTGAAAGCTTGGACATCCTTCTCTATTTTCTCAATTTGGGCTTTTAATTCCATCGCCATGCTTCTTAAATGCGGTGGTGAGTAATTGGACCCAATTTTTGACATATGTTGTGAAAGACAATTAATGTCTTAGTAAACTTGATTTAATTAATAATAATTATTATAATAATAATAACTATTATAATTATTGAATATGATTAAATAAAAATAATAAATATAATAATTATTATATTTAAATATTTTTAATTTTAATTTTCTAAAATTTCAATAAAATAAATATCAATATAATAATGATAATTATATAATATTTATTTTTTTATAAAATGTTAGGGTTTGTGTGTGGAAGGTTCGTTGGGTGTGAATGAAGATCAAAGGTGAGTGTGGAGTTGGGGTCGTGGGAGTTGAGTGGTGAAGCGAAGGCAAGGATGACCAGGAAGATGGAATGACAGCGTGGGATGTGTGGCGTTGGGCAGGAAGCGGGGCTGGCAGGGCGAGCGGAGGGCACGTGGAGGAGGTAACGTAGAGTGAAGTGGAGGTGGAGATGGAAAGGAGCGGTGGAAGCTGGTGCTAGCGGTGGAGGAGGAGTCTGGAGAGCAGGGAAGGTTGCCGCAGGGAGCAGGCGATGGGCAGTGGGGTAGATGGAAACAGTGGTGGTGAAGTTGGGGCGTTGGAAATGAGTGAAGTGGAGGGAGAGCTATGCATGATGAATGCTGGAAGGAGGGAGAGTGTGCAGGTTGGCGAGTGGTGGAGGGAGGTGGTAGCAAGTGGTGGAGGGAGGTGGCAGCGAGTGGAGGAGGGAGGGGACGACATGGAGGTGGCAGCGAGAGGTGGAGGGAGGGGACGACGTGGAGGGGACGCCAATGTGGAAGAGAAATGGTGTAGAGAGGAAAGGCGAGCGCGGGAGGGAGGCGACATGGGAGTAGCAACGGTCCAGGAGGAGGGCACGATGGAGGGCGTGATGGAAGGCAGCAGGGTGAGTGATGATGGGAGACGTAGGGGATGAAGGAATGATGGAGGGAGAGCAGCGATGGATGTGAGTGTGCAGGAAGAAAACTGTCGAGGACGCTCGTCTCTGATACCAAATGCAGCAACTGTGTCCGGTTGGGGAGTTAAGAAGTGAAACCAGCTTCCATAATGCTATAATAAAAGAATAATATATATGATAGATGATGAATATACAATGAAATGACCCGCTTACTATATAGCTTGGGCTTAACTTGAGGAGTCGCAACTTCTCATTAATACTTATTTATTATTATTAACTATTATTAATTATTACTTGTATTTATTATTTTATATTCCTTACACTCACTTAATTCCATAATTTATAAAAGGGACCCAATGTTGATGTATATGTAACTTTGGAATGTATTTCACCTATGTATATTGTACTCCTATAGAGATGGTATTATTCCTCTATACAGAAGTGTCGTCATTTGTATTGACAAGTGTCGCAAGTGTCGTAACTTGCTGTGATGGGTTGTTAGACCACCAAGTGTGGGGTCGGCCCTGATTAGTATAACCATGGGTTATTAGATTGAGTTAGACAAGTTAGCCCTGCTAGGTTATTAGGTAGGTCAGGTCATGTATAAATAGAGTGCGGGAGGTACTCTATTTGATCATCTCATTATTCACTTCTACACCTCTCGGAAAGTGGCGCACTAGTGGAGGAAGAGGTTCAGCTGCTAAGAGAAGACTATCTCTTGTACTTGGGTTGTATCATTGCTCTTTCTATCTTTGAGGAAGTTGTGGGGTTTTTCACCTTTATGGTTTTCCCCAGTGAAACTCTGTGTGTCTATTGCCTCATGTGATTGCTTGGTGTGATTGATATGCATTGTTATACTTGATATGTTGTACATGTTATTCTCTCAGTAAAGATCCTAGAGTATGTTGAATTAATGCTCAAAATCTAACACCCAAGAGTACCCAAGAGTATCAAAAATCAAGTTAGAGTCTGAATATTTTAATACTTCCATCGTAGTATTCTACAACATTGAAAATATCTATTTCTGCTGTAAGAAAAAAATAATAAAAAAAAGTTTAGAAACTTATGGATTGGCAGAAATTCCTTCAGGACACTAGCGTAAGTTCGAGCTACATGGATCATTGTTTTTTCTGTGTGAATATGATTGTTTTGCCAAAAACATGATTCATGCACCTTCTTTGATACCATGCCTATCTTTAAGTTGTAGGATTCTTATTAACCATGTGTGGAATTGAATATTGAATAAATGTTAAATCTCGTATCTTTGATTATTATTTTTTATACAATTTCTCTTTTTTTATGGCATGCTTTTGCACATTTTGGGGCAATTGCTAGTTAATAATTATAACATCAAATGGCAATGAAATTATACACATCGCCATTTTCATGGCATGTTCAATATCTACTTCCATCTTCGTTGGCCATGCAAAATGAACTTTTGTGTAATTAACAAAGGTAGAAGTTTTGTAAAAGCAAAAATCAATGAAGATATTGAGGGCATTTCCCTTGATATTGGCTATTGCATACTAGATAAACACTAGAGTGGGGAGGGTAGCTGAAACACCCATTGTAAACAACATTTCGAAAAAACAATAATTGCACCTTACTGTAAAATAGATGCCATCAAGCCATCAATTACATGGATTCCATGATCAACAATTAATGGTCATCTTATTTAGAATACCAAAAATGAAACTTTTTGAAAGGCAAGTAGCAACTGACTGGACTATACTCTTATCCCATTAAACCATTAATTGTCTACATGCACGATAAGCAGGAAACATTTTAAGGATTCATAATTTTCTCAAAGTGAAGAAACCTTGGTGAATCTTAGTAATTCTTAAATTTGCAACCATAAAATGTTTGGCGATTTTTTTGTAAAAATATTTAAATTTCTAAGGACTTTATATAGTTTTTGGACAATTTTGGCGATTTTTAGAGTAAAAAAAAATTATCCCATAGAACTTGAGCAAACCTTTTTTGAAAAAAAAAGGAAATTGATGAATTATTTTTTGGAAAAAAGGTGAAAATAATCTATGGACTAAATTTCACCCCTAAAATTTTCCCAATGATAAGAGTAGAATAACCCATTCTCACATCTTGGCAGTTTTCAATGCTCAAGCAACACCAACACCAAAGGCTTCTTGGCTTTTCCATTCCTCATCTCCAAATCTATCACGCTATCGTCCCCAATAAAATATGAGATACCAACAATATGAAGGAAAAGTACGAAGCAAGAAGTCTTTAAAGTGGGCTCCTAATGTTCCAGAAAATGAGAACGAGATGAATATTACTATAAGCATCATGTGGGTTATAATATTATATCTACATGGAGTATGTTCATGTATACATAGTCGGGGTTTTAACATGATAAAATTAACATGTACAAATCGTAGCACAAAGATTGTAGGAAATATGTTTATTGATTGTAGTCAATGTGTTTGTATAAACACATGATATAGCGAGAATTACCCAATATGCCATCGACAAGGTGTGGTTTTTTGAAAACCCTAGTAGGGTTTGAGACTGTGCATTTTGTAGCAGTCTTGGAGTCAAGCTAGCCTTCGGGTTGGCCTAGTATCAACCAAGTAAAAAAAGTGGGAACTATTTTATGTTACAAAATCTCGGTTTCAAATTTTTTACTAGGGGTTTCTCTCGATCTACACCTTATTTCTACGTAAGGTTAATTTTCTTCAAATGTCAAAATTAGGAAGTGTGGTCGGTCCCCTCTGACAAGTGACTGGAAATATTTTTTATCACTTATCACATATCAACTCGGTTCTTCGGATTTAGGATATGTAGACATGAAGGCAATAGATAGGGACACCTTTTCCCCAAAAAGGATTTTCTCATGATTAAGGATTAAATCAAACCCTATCATCTTGGTTGACTATGTTCCAAAGAGGGTTCATTATGTTAAATATCCTATGGATTATGCTACGGTGGACAATATTGGGATTCACCGAGACAAAGGATTAGGGTTTAATCACTCTCCCTTGGCATCGTCGGTAGGGGTAGAATTCTCAAATGGGTCGAAACGCTTTCAGATGCATAAGCCCCTGTCTGAGGAAGGTTGGAAAGCTCTGCAGAAAATAAAGAGTGAAATGGAAAGAAAAGGATGCTCCCTTTGTGTACTGGGCAAAGATATAACATTTGATGTGGTGCAATCACTATTGACCAGAGCCTTAATGGGGAAATTTGAATTCATTAATCTATCTCAGGCGGAAATCATGGATTGGATTCGTATCAAGTGGAAACCTATTATTAACCATATTCTATGGGTCATCATGTTAATGAACGAGTGGATTTGTTTCCTTTTCCTCTCGGAAGATGATGGGAAAAAGATAGAAGACATATTTTGGGTGATTGAAGAAGGTTCTCTGGTTCTCATGCATTGGAATTCGGGCTTCGATCCCAATAAAGAAAAGTTGAAAAAGTGCCATTTGTGGGTTTTTCTTCCTGGGTTCCCTCTTCATTGTTGGAGTATTGGGAGTTTCATGGTCGTGAAAATTCTATAGGTCGTTTCATCTTGGTGGAGGGAGATCAACTTTTAGCGACGAAAAGGAAAATCCCCAGAATGTTAGTAGAGATTGAGACCTCTCTTGGTCTTCCTAAAGAGATAGAGATTGTTTGGGATGGTGGGACATTTATCCAATGGCTTGATTATTGGAAGATTCCCTTCCGTTGTCATAGATGCAGGAAAACTGGTCATGTAAAAGCAAATTTCCCTAATGTGCTGGATGGTATCCGATTGGATGCATCCCAGTTATCTCCAACATCATCTGCAAACGAAATTGATGATGGTATTCATTTCCCTATTCCGCTCAACTCAAATTCGGCATCAAACTTTATGAGTAAGTTTTCTAATTCTGTGTCGGTTCTATTAAAATTTCTCTTTGTTGATGAAATATCAATGAACTTATTTTCTGGATTAGGAAGTTCTAGTGACTGTAGGGTTGGTAACTCGGGGGATACCGGTATTCAAAAGGACCCAGAGTATGATATGAGATTAATGGACCGAGGAAATTCTTATTGTATGCCTCAAGATGATAATGATATCTCAAAAAATACGATTCAATCCAATGAGGGTTCCCTTGTGAGCATTAGGGACAAATCTGATCCAAAGGTGGTTTTAAACTCTCAGAGTGTGCTTTTTGATACTGTTCAACCAGAAATGGATTTTGCACCATTATTTCACCCCTCATACTTCCTGGTCCTAAATAAACCTGGAGGTAACCCTCTTCCTATTGTGATCTCTTCATCTCCTATTGAAGATTATAGAGACCCAGAAACTCCCTTAAACCATTCAAATGTTGAAGATGGTCACATTTTAAACCCTTTACCAAATTTCTCTAGACTCATTGATGAGTCGTCGGATACTTTACCTATCTCTTCCATTCGATCTATGAATGTTACCATCTAGAAGCAAAAAAAAGGTAAAAAGGGTAAAAATTGGTGCGACTATGTTATGGATAACTCAAGACACATAAACCCCAGGGTTTCTTCTCTTTTTTCAAAGGGTTTATCTCTGGAATCTAATATTCCTTCACAAAACAATCATTGGGCTCTTAGAGAGGATGCGACCCATTTGGAGGTTACCCAATGAACCTTTACTCCTTCAACATTCAAGGGTTAGGAAGTAATCCCCCCAAAAAATGCTCTTAAAATACTTCTCAAGACATAACACCTTGCTATCATTATATTACAAGAAACCATGTCTATGGCTTCTATAGCATGTAAGTTTTTCCTGAAGATAAAACCTTCTTGGAAATGTTGTGCATTAGATGCAAACGGCTTGTCGGGGGGGGGGACTTTGGTGGCTTGGGATCCAACTTTTGTTGATTTTCAACCCTTCTATACAATTGCAGGTATTCTAGTTCAAGGAAAATTAAGGGGTTTTAATGATCTTATCAGACTTTTAAATATTTATGGGTCTTATTGTCACAAACAAGAATTTTGGGAAAAGGTTGATCAGTCGAGTTTCCTCAAATATTGGATAATTATTTTGGCCGGTGATTTTAATCTCACCTTATCAGCGTCTAAGGTATGGGGATCGTGAGTACAAATTGATCCACTCACAGGTTTTTTCAGCTCTCTTTTTTAAAATGTTGGTCTTATTGATATTGTTCCAAGTGTTTTAGTCCCTACTTGGTTGAATGGTAGAGTTGGTGTAGCAGGCATAGCAAAGAGATAGATCGTGTGTTGATTTCAGACTAGTTATGCTCTAGATTTGGTCAGTATAGGAGTTGTCCTATTGCTACGGGGGTCTTAGATCACAAGGCGATTATCCCACAATTGGATTTTGATAATAGTTTTACTCCTTATCCTTTCAAATTCAACCATCGTTGGTTGAAAGATCATTCTTTTGAAAAAATAGTAGTGGATAATTGGCTATCATATGAATCCTCTGTGCAACTTTATCCTATGCTTAGTATGGTTAAAAAGATATCTCTTTTAAAGTCTGAGGTAATAAAATGGGATAGAAAAAATAAAAAGGAAAATAAGATGGAGTTGTCTAGGATAGAAAATGATATTCATTCCTTATATGGGGAAGTTGATGATGATTTATTTTCTGCTGATAGAAAAGAAAAGTTGATTTAGTTGTAGAACAGTAAAAAAGAGTTATTATGCATAGAGGAGGAAACTTGGCGATTTAAAAGGCAGGCAGTTTGGGTGGAAGCATGTGACATCAATACTAGATACTTCCATAATTTTCCCAATCAAAGACGGATCATTAATTTGATTTGGGAATTAAATTCTTCGGATGGTACCCCTCTAAATTCCCAAGAATCATTAAAGGTGCAAGTTGTTAACTTTTTCAGGAATATTTACAAAAATGATGAGTCCACTCATTTAGATCACCAGTTGAAGGTTTTAAGCAAATATCCAAAGTTGTTGTTGTTGTTGTTTTTTTGCAGATGATAGCAACCAAATTGGTGCATAGGTATCCATTGAGGAAATAAAAAATACTCTGGGTGAGTTCGCTAAGGCAAAAAGCTCGGGTCCTGATGGATGGCCCGTCAATTGTTTTAGCCACTTCTTTGACATTTTGGGAAAAGAGATGACTAAGATGGTTAATGAATATAGAAGAAAACGTCTGGTACCTAGATGTTTAAACTGCACCTTCATTACGCTAATCCCAAAGTGTGACAAGTGTGTCATGTTCAATGATTCCAGGAAGATTTCTCTATGCAACCTCATTTATAAATTAATCACTAAGATCATTGCAAATAGATTGTGTCTGATTCTGGGTAAGTGTATCTTGGAAGAACAATTTGGATTTCTACCAAATAGACAGATCTTGGATGCTATGGGTATTTCTCAATAAAGTCTCCATTCGGTCAAAGTTAGAAAGCTTCAAGCGTTTATTCTAAATATGGATTTGGATAAAGCGTATGATTGTGTTGACTGGACTTTCCTTCGATTTATTCTCATTCATATTGAGTTGTCTTTGGAGGTTACAAGTTGGATAATGGGTTGTATATATTCTACAAATTTTGCCATTTTGGTGAATGGTACTCTGACCCCTTTCTTCAGCTGTATTCATGGACTCAGGAAAGGCTGCCCATTATCACCTTATTTATTTATACTTGTTATTGAATTTCTGAGTCGGTTCATTGATGATGTGGAAAAAACAATGAAAATTAAACGTATTAAAATCTATGCATTTACCATTTCCTTTTTGTGGACGACATCCTTATTTTTGGACAAGGTTCTTTGATAGAATGGCAGCAGTATTAATCCTTATTTTATACCTTTTGTTAGCATCAAGTATGGAGATAAGCTAATCCAAATCTGGCTTTCTCTATCGATGTGGTGATGAAGCGATCAAGAACAATATTGCAACTTTGTTTCCTTATAATATGGCCATTATTGATGACGGGATGAAGTATCTAGGGTTTCCCATTAAACCAAATGGTCATATACGTGAAGATTGGTTATGGCTATTGAAAAGGGTGGATCGTCGTATCAAAACGTGGTCTTCAAGATCGAATTCTCTTAGGTGGCGTTTGATCATGTTGAGTGCTATTTTACAAAGTATTCCCGTCTATTGGTTTTCATTGATTTTAATCCCTTCATCCATTATATAAAAAATTAGAAGCAACATTTATCAATTCTTATGGGTTGGGAGGATGGAGTCATCAAAGTTCCATTTGGCATCATGGCAAAGCGTTGCTAAACCAAAAAAGGATGGGGGTTGGGGTATAAAAAACTTAGCTTATTTTAATCGGTCTCTTTGTGCATAAAGTATGTGGCGGGTTCTATTCAAACAAGGATTATGGCGTAAGGTTATCCTTGAAAAATATATTAAATCTCATTCTGTTTAATATTAGATTTGTGAACATTGTAATCATTATAAGAATGCTTCCTTGATATGGAGGAGTTTCCTAAAGGTTTTTCCCCTTTTAATTTTTTTTTATTTATTTATTATGCTGGCAGATTGGGAATGGGAATCATGTTTTTATAGGAATATATCCATTCATTGGATTCACTTCAAATTGCTCTTTCTCTCCATTGCTTAGGAGAGAACTAAGTCTACGTAATATCTTTGTTTTGACACAGATTAAGAAGGAAAATTATGTGAATTAAGAATGATTGGTATATCTTTGTTTTGACACAGATTAAGAAGGAAAATTATGTGAATTAAGAATGATTGGTTAAAGGCCCATGATCTGAACCTGCCCTCGACTTTTTCCATTGAATGGGACAACTTCCTTTATGCACTATTAAATTCTGGGATATCTCTTCAGGATCGTGATGACTGTATCATTTGGGAGAGAAATAAAAAGTCTGGCAATGTGACTGTAAAGTTAGCATATGAGGCTACTATGGAATTGTCTCAGAATCCAATTTCAAAATGGTTAAATTCTCTCCTTTGGAGTTGGAATATCCCACTAAAGATCAAATGCTTCACATGGTTAACTTTGAGAAATAAAATTTTGTCCCGGGACAACTTAAATCGTAGAGGATTCAATGGACTTGGTATTTGTTTATTATGCAGAGCTGAAGGTGAGTTTGTGATCCATTTGTTTGGTAAATGTTCTTTCATAAGGACAATCTGGACAGACTTAGAACATATCTTTATGTTTCAATTTGATTGGCATTCAAACAACTTGGAGAATAGCCTTTCGAATTGGGTAAAAAATCATTGTTGGCTAAAAGAGCTCCCTTAATCACTTTTTGGGAAACTTGGAAATATCGAAATCGGCGAATCTTTCAAGAGCAGGTCCCTTCCTCTCATTCTACCATTTTGAAAATTTTAATGTGTGTTCGTGAATTTTGTATTGCTGGAAATTTAAAGAATCCTTGTGTTCCTAAAATGCCTTCTCTTATTCATGATATGCCCATTGGATTCTTTGATGGAGCGAATATTAATTGGATCTATGGAGCAAGAATGTTTCTGAAAGTTAAAGAACATCATGTTAGCAGGTTATGGGTGAAAGCTGGGGCTAGTACACATACTCAAGCATAATTATTCGCTTTGTGGGGATTACTCTGGTTCGCAAAAACTAGAGGTGTTATGGATTTGCAGATTTTAGGGGAGTCCAAAGTAATAGTCGATTGGATAAATGGATTGTCATCTATTCAAAATCTTGTTTTGGAGCAGTGGATGTTCAAAGTCGTTGAACTTTCCAAGCATTGTGCAAACATCTTTTTTGGACATATCTATTGTTCTTTTAATTAGGAAGCAAATAATATGTCAAAGAAGGTGATCGGGACTATGGATGGGAAACTTTTCTTCGAGGAATCTTATGGGGATTGTCTCATAGATTCTGGCACATATTATGTTTTTTTGAATGACTGATACACTTTGTTGAGTTTTGTTGATAGTTTTATGTATGGATTATCAGATTTGGTCTTATGTTGTTAGACCTTTCTATTAGTTTCTCTATATTCTCAGTAGCTTTGTCAAATGGGTTTTGATGAGTAAAGGATTGAATGTAGTCTGTGGATAATCCGGTCCATTTTTGTTATGGATATGCAGATGTTGATGTAACTTTGATTTCAATAAAGTAACAAGTTACAAATTTTTTTTGGTTGAAAAACAATAAAAAACACATGATATAATAGTTTAAGATGATATAGCTTTTTTATCACTTAGGTTTTTTTAAACAAGTCTAGAATAATTAAATTCCATAGTTTACTTATAATATATTTTTCTTAATGAATAATTTAATAGGTTTGAATAAAGTGATATTATATTTCATTGTGGTTTTAATGTTACAATTCATGTTTATTATAGTTTTAAAAAATATTCTTTATATTTTTAATATATATAAATTTTAATTTGTATTTTAATATATTTTAAAACTGTTATGGAATATTATAATTTATTTAATTGTAAAATAATTACTTTTTATTATTAATATAGAAAATTTTACAATCATGAAATGCCATTATTGTAACAAACTTAAAAAACCTTGACATTTAGGTCGTTCATAATATTTATCATAATAATGTCAACCATATTTTGTGATATTAATGCCTTTTGCAACAAATATAAAATTGCCAACAACCACATTAAGAATATTGATATGTTTGCATACATTGATTATAACTTTTGACTTGCTTCATGTACTTGTTTAGTTTATATATAACTTCCTTTAGGTTGCTATTAAAATTAGTTGGGAGCACTAAAGATAGAACAAAATGTAACACAAAATTATCCATTCACCCAAAAAAAAATAAAAAAAATAACACATGTTTCCTCTATGTGTGTGTATAAATACACAAAATGTTAGAGAAAAACTAATGGGAAACTTGTAAGGTCCCTCCTTTAGGGTCCTCCTGAACTGAACCTGAAACTTTAACAACTTTATACAAACAGATTAGCTATCATAATTACTAGAAAAATAAAATAAATTAAGTAAATAACTTAACAAAAATGAACAAAACCATAACCTATCAACCCGATCCAGCTGGTCCATCACCATCCGTGTCTTCCGTAGGATCCCTCCAGCAAAGCTCGTTTAACCATTGACGAAGCAACTGTTAGCTTCGCCACCCAACCATAGGCTCATTCTTTCAGTCACATGGCCTCCCCCGAGCTTGGGTCGTAAAGATCACACACACCTTTCAAGAAACTCCTCAATGGGTTTTCCCCCCCACAAGAATTTCTAGCCAAACCCCAATAGCAGCAAGTCGCATCTATCGCAAGAATTACGATATCCATCCAAAAAATGGGTCCCTTCTCCCTTCCCAAGGCCTTCCTTAAGTAGGAAAATCCCTTGTGACACATGTCGCTTCATGCAATGATATTTATTTTATTAAATTTCAATTTTAAATAAAACTCACCCATCCATGTGTCAGTCTTTCTAGAAGATGCACCAACATTCCTAAGTTTGCTCATGTTTGTTCCCAAGATGTTTCACCTAACTCCTAAATTTGTGGTGAAGGTGGAGTTGACTATATGTCTATGCTTGGGATTCTATTTTGCTCCTAAATAAGGATTTATATTATTTTAAATACTCAAAATAATCTTTTATGTGCAAATGCATAAATAACAATTAATATTATTTTAAATGTTAAAATAATATTTTATGTGTAAAAGTCTCAAGTGCTAATTTCTATTGTTTAAAGTACTAAAATGCATTTCTTTAAGTAAATGTTTTAGGTGCAAATTTATATGTCTTTATGCAATTTAGTTTAACAATCATTTTTACTAGGATCTCGGTGTCGTGCCGTTGGGCCTTCCCGTTCCTTAACTTCATTTCCCCGACATGACACCACTCCGTCGGGTCTAGCCATTTGTCGTTTCCATTTCTCGGCAAGGTGCCACATCGTCGGGTCCTTGCGTCCACTCTTTCCGTTCTCGGAAGGGTACCACATCATTGGGCCCTTTTATCGATATCCTTTCATTCTGACTTGCGAGAACTTCATGTAGGGATTTCAGGAGCTGTTACCTTCTATCTTCCGTCTACACGCTATTAGGGACTAATGGCGCTGAGCAGTAAGTCCGTCCTTACTGCGTGCCCTTCAACTCGTACGTGACCAACTCCGTTTGTGCCCACCTGCACGACCTCACGCTTCTCCTAAGTGAGCGGATCAATGATTCTCTACTCATGCGTGGTATTCCATTGGAAGTCGACATCGTCGTCACTCTCCCCGTGTGTGATTTATCCATACTCTACGACCCTTCAATTCCCTTGTGTCTCCGTCGGTGAACCGTTTCATCTACCACTACACACATTTCTCACAAACATATATTAGTAGTATTGTCCTCAATTATCATAATATGATTCATAAATCTTCTATTTCGTTAATCATTTATAGTTTAATCATAACATTACTCATTCATCTAATCATAAATGCATATCGTCAATATTTACTTTCTTCGTTCTCATCACATAATCAATCATACAGCTAGTCGTTAAGCATCATTCACATGTACATTTTTCATAATCAAAATTAATCGTTAAACAACATGTAATCATTCATTTACATCAACTATCCAGATACACATATATCATTATTTTATTGATTCACAATCAGTCGTAGTCGTGAATATACTCAATATAACATCAACGGGTTGTTTTATTAACGTTTCAATCAGTCGGGTCACTCAATAGGTGCCTCAAGGTCTGCAATAGTCTAGGGGCACTACAAAACTTAATATTCCATGCAATATATTTTACCATGTTCCTCTCTTTCTCTATTAATAACTATGGAAGAATTGTTGGTTGTCCACCCTTAGTAGATTGACTCAAATGTTGCATCATATTGGCTTCATTGATGTCACTTCTAACTTTTCCAATTTGAGCTTTATTATTCCTTTTATCTAACATTTTATGTAGGCATTCTATGAAATTCTTTCCAATATGCATTGTGTCATGAATGAGCTATTGGTAGGTACTCATTGTATGAGGGTCTATTGAATTGAGTGGAATATAGTTTCATACCTTTTGGAAGCCCATTACACTACCTTTTTGGAAAAAAAACAATGGAATTGCATTTTTAGTATATAATAGCTAGGAATATAACATCTAACAACAAGCTATATATGGGAATATATGTAATTGAAACCAATTGCTTACCATGGCTACTTCTATCATAAGCCTTTTTTGTTGTTGTTAACATGTCGTTCTTCATGATTTTGTTCTATTAACTTCTTTCACGTTGAAAAGATGTTTGTATGTTGTTCTATAACCATGGTTTTTGAGGAGGAAACATGTGTATTAATCATACACATCCTTTACTAAACTAATTGAATGTTCAGATGCAATTTTGGGTCCACATGTTAGAAAACCATATTTACCCTTTCTTTGAATCCCTAGAAGATATACAATATTAGTAGTATTAGTAAATCAAATAATTCATAAACTTCCACAAAATAATAGAGGATACAATGTTCAAGTGCACTTTACATATCAAAGAATGTGTTAGCTTAGAGGCATCATGAATTGTTCATGTAATCATTCCATAAAATTGAAATTATCTTTGCACTATTGGTTTGAAGATATTGTACATAATCATGTTAGCCCATAATTTTTGAAATTTCTCCATAAAAGGCTCATTATATGCGTCCAAATCTATAACTTGATATTTGCACGTGTATTTGAAAATTAATGTATTTATTACCTAGTAGATATGATAATATACCAACATAGATCCATCTTAAACCCGTATCTATCAAGCACCGAGAGGGGTCCGATTTCTTGAGGTGTATTTCTTTTTTTAAATTTAAACTCAAGAAATTTAATCTCTCTTGATTGATCCGGGTTTAAGTTTTAATTTTTTATTTTATAAACAAACATCTATTTTTTAATTACTTTTCATAATATTTTATTTTATGAGCTGACATGGATTTTTTTTAAATACTTTCCACAATTTACTTTTTTTTTTACATTTTAAATAATGGCCGACAATACATTTTACTTTTTTACTTTTCATTACATTTTACTTTTTTACTTTTCATTAAATATTTTCCATTACATTTTACATTTTTTACATTTTAATTAATGGCCGACAATAATAAAGACAAACGTTTATAGCCTAGGATTTAATTCAAACGAAAATACACGTCCATGTATTATATAGTGTAGGATTTAATTCAAACGAAAATACACGTCATTTTATTAATCGCCGACATAATATTAAATTATTATTATTATTATTATGTTAAAGACAAACTTTATTTATTATGGCCGACTATAAGGACAAACATGGACAAACGTTACAGGATCTCCCCCATACTGGGTTGTAGAGCACCTCGTTTCACTCGGTGCAATAACAACATATTAATTTAAAGTGCTATGTTGTAAACATATGGAAACAAATGCCCAAAGAAATCAATGAAAACATTTGTGTGCTCCTATTTTATCGACATCAAAGGAAGAAAGTTATTTTTTAAACAAAAAATGTCTGCATTGAGTAAATAAATATGATCTCTATAAATGGATTTACATGACCATCAAATTACATTGTAAGTGTAACATTATGAAGTTCATCTCTATAAATGGAACATCTTTTCTCGATGTCTCTAAATGTAGGACCATCTACAAACATCCACATAACACCATCATGTCTACTCACCTGAGAATAATAATCCATAAATTGGGCTATGCTCTTGCACCTAAACAATCATTGAAACATAGAATGGCAAGGATTTGACATGAACCTCACGGAGCATGTTCTTAGTCATCCAATCCTCTTAATATTTAATAATTCCACATTTAGGGCAGGTTATTTCCCATGTTTATAGTATAGCATGCAATTAGTTTGACTTTATAAAGCATGACCTATGCAGAAAACCCTTTTTGAAACATTGTTGAATACCTTCAAGTTCACCAACAACAAAATGGCATAGAGAAAACTTGTCTTTGATCCTTCATATATGGGTTTGATTGCTAGATCAATAAGAGGGTTATCATTAATCCTAGCACCATTATCTAGGGGTACAATCTCATCCATAGGTGTGAAGTTGTCAAGGATTAGTATAATTATCACATCATTCCTAAGTATATTGTTATCATTCTCTTCCGTTTATATTTAGGTGTTCAACAAGGCAATTATTAGTGTGTGTGTTATCAACTTATTTCGTGTAGTCTTAACATCATGCCTTTCAACTTGAGCTGGAATCCTTTGTAATTAAAACCGAGCACATATGATCAAATATATAAAATAGTCTAAAAATACAAAAAAAATCTATGTGAATCATCTTACGAATGGAAAAATGCATTCCCTCATAATAAGTGCTTGTTCTTTAACAATATTTTCACGCTATTAAAATTCTTCTTGTGATCAAGCCCTTGCATTTTTTCAATGGGCAATAATATTTGTAGTCACCTTTCCAAATTTTGAAACTAAGATTTTGAATATTTTTTAAAATTTGATCAACATTTCATAGCTCCCCTACACTAGCATTGCCTCTATAGACATTACAATTTATTTCAACATATGCTACCTATACATTAGTTAATACAAATATAACATGAAATATATTAAATGACAATACCAATAGAGTTCCACAAATTCACATGCTCATAATTTAATACAAGAAATCTTAATTCTCTAATTTGGATTAACGGGAGATTAAGAATATAGTAGAAAGGGAGATTAGACAAGCTTGGACTTTTGTTGATGATCTAGGTTTCAATTTGGAGGAAAGGGTTCACTGGAACAAGTATATTCAGACACTTTCTAACATTCATGTTTTCCTGCAAGACAGAGAAGATCAACAAATCCGGGTTAGGAATGAATCTAGAGGTTGTTATGCTCCTAACCTAGGATATAAGTCCATTAGAGAGGATGAATATGTGCCTCTTCCCACTTGGTGGAATAAATCCATTTGGAACCTAAATTGTCCTTTGAATTTTTTTTTTTTGGCTTGCACTTAATGACAAGGTGTTAGTTTTGGATAGCTTGACTAAAAGATATGCCTATGGACTAAGCATATGTCCATTATGCAAAGATGAAGCTAAAAATATCAAACACCTCTTCATTACTTGTCCATATTTGTAGAGCATGTGGCAATATTTGTCCCATACCATAGGTAAATCCTTCCATTGGTGTGGTATTGGACTACAATAATCTCTTTAGTCTTGGCTATACAATGGTGATTTTGTGGAATACAAGGCTTTACCAACCCTATTGATTTGGGGTGCATGGCTTGCCAGGAATAAAGTTATATTCCAGTACATCCATGTCCCGACACAAGTATATGCAGCCTATTCTTAAACACTTTCCTCAGGTTACTATCATCAAGAATTCAAGGATGGTTATATAAGAACTCATTGACAAATCTTACTGTTGGGCCTACTTTGATGGGACAGTGCAGGGTAGGTCCAATACAGGGGGAGAAGGAGGCATTTTATTTTCTAATGACAATCAATGTCATATTTTTGCAGCAGGACTGGGGGCTTCCGCCAACAATCAAGCTGAGTGTTTTGCTGTAAAACTTGCAATGAACTTGGCACTCTCCTTTGGTATTCAAAGGATTCAGTTTTTTGGTGACTCCAAGCTAATTATTGATTGCATGAAGTTCGGGCGAGCACCTCATAACATTCTCTTGCTACCTCTCTATGAGGACATCTGCCATATCAAAGGTTCCTTTATTTTGATAAGCTTCCAACATATTCTCCGAGAACATAATGAAAAAGCAAACCGGCTCTCTAAGAAAGGTATGATGATAACATAAGGCAACTGGGAAAAATGCGTATGCACTGATGGGACCATCAATGAACTAGGCATTAGCCCCTATGATTAAGATCTTACATGATTAGAGTATAACACTCTAACTACAGTATGATGTTATTTGATGATAGAATATAGAATTCCATTTGGGATTCTAACATATGCACTTTTTAGTATCCCTGTACACTTTTATGATGATATTGAGTACTCAATACTCGAACTTTGTATGGCTTGCGGCCTAGTATACAATGTGGTTTTATGTTAATAAAAATTGTGATTTTTTTTCGAGGAAAAAAAATACACTAGAAAACAATTAGAAATACCAAATCTGCAACTAGGGTTTGCAGGCAACCTACGAAACGATCTTGGCGGCCATGGATTTTTCCATGGCTGCCCATCCACGCTGACGGATCTCTGATGCATGGAGTGGGGTCTTGCCTTTGCGCGGCGACCCATTGGTGCACAGTGGCGGCGGCGGCGGCTCTCTGAGCTGCAGGGCATCCAACAGGGTGGAGCGGCCATGGCTGATCGGTAGATTCCGATGACAGGGTCGTATTCCTCACATTTGCGGTGAATGTGGCTTATCAGATGCCGGTGGCACTGCCCCACTTTCATTAGCTCTGGGGATTTCGTTCTTACTTCGTTTCTGTTTGCCATGAACATCAACGATGCAGGCCGTCTCTGTTTTCTTGATTTCAGGGACGCTTTCTTGAGCCATGTGACGGGCGAGAAGTAGGGGAAGGCGGGAGATGGTCGCAGGGTATGGATCATCGCAGGGCCTCTTTCTGCAGCCGCGCTCCCAGCTGACAAAGCTTCCCTCCTTTCCGCCAGACGATTCTTCTTCGAACACGGTTTTCTTGCTTCTTCAGGAAAGGAGGCCGACGCAATTCGTCTTCTACCCATTGGGTCGGTGTTGGGCGCGAGCTGTCTTCGATGGCTGTGGTTCCTTCGACAGTGTTGGATGATGGCGGTTCTGTTGGCCCTATCTTCTTATCTGTTTCTTTGTCCTCTTGGTTTCTCTTATGGGTTTCCTGAAGGGTGGTGCTCTTTCATCCGGTGGAGGCTGCAACGGTGGTCTGATCTAGCTTTTCTTCATCTGGGGTCTGCATGCTGGCCGTTTTTCGCTGGTTTGGGAGGTCTATCGTGCCTGCTGCTTGTCCACAGACGTAGATCTCCTGCATACTTCGATGAGGGTTTCGGCTGGGACGGATTTTCTATGGAGGGCTGGCTCAGCTCTTGGTTTTCAGGGTTAGCCGCCTATTATTGGCGTTGCTCCCTTTCTCGTCGCCACCTCTCCTATCAAGCTGCAGGGAGCTCTGTCTTAAAGACTGCCTTTGCTGCTGGGGAGGTCGGCGGCTGCATGATGGAGCGGTGCCATTAGTGGTGGCCGATCCTGAGATGCGGATCGGCTGGTGGTTCTGGGACACCCTTTCTCTGGAGATAGGGGACTGCCGTCTTGGCGGAAATGTACTGTTTACAGTTTTTCATTGTACTATGTTTTTCTTCATAGAGTAGAAGATATGATAATAATGGGAATACAAATATGTGACAATGTAGGGATCTTTGCGATCCTATTACATGTGCAGAATGTAATTTTGTTCATCTTTTTGAAATAAAATTACGACTTTTTCTCAGGAAAAAAAAAAATTAGAAATACCAAATATGAACTTTTTAGAGCATTCACATGGTTCCAAGTTTTAGTATTTTTATCTTTAAAAAATGTAGTTATATTAACCATCAAAATTATGAAGAGTTAGATTGTTTTTTATATTAACTCTTATTTTTATTATTGAATTATTTTTTCCATATTAATTTAATATCTTGACCCATAATGCATAGTTATCAAGTTACGTAGTTTGCTTTCCATATATGATGATTACGGTGATAATAATGTCGATATAACGTTAAACTTGCTTCTAGAAGTTTAGAAATTCAAGCTATAATATTAATAAAAAGTCCAACACATAATTTGTAATAAGTAATAAGTGGGTACAATGAGTTTTGTTAAAAAATTGAAGAAATAATAAAAATACAATGAATTTCAATGTCAAACCTGGCAAAAAGATTTAATATCAGAACTAATTTCGATCTCAAATATAATAGTCATAGAACTAATTTCGATTTCAAACATAATAGTCATAGACTTAATCAACAAACTAAGATCTACATTATTATGTCTCCGAAGGGGATCATATATAAATCATGAAGACTCTATTAATTTGCACCTAGCCCTATAAATTTTTGCTGCACTTTATAGTTTTTTGTTATTTGTACATAGTTAAAAAAAAATTATTTATTTAAATTTTTGAAATAGAGCTAATTTGTTAAGTTTTGATTGGAGGGGAGCTGATGACATCAGCCTCGATAATCCCTTCCCATTTTGGCGGCGAGAGGTACGTCATATTCACAATACAAATCGCAGTGGACTGGAATCCTGAACTTTCGACGGTACTTACCACGTGATGAGTTGTTGGGACAAGTTAAAATTTATGCTACAGCTGTTATGATGTCAGGGTGATTTGAGGGAGCTCTTAAACCCAAATTGAATTCCTTGACATTCGAGAAGACCATCCTAAAGCGACCCTGGTAACCCTGTCTGAAAATTCGCCCTTTTGCTCCTGGTTCTAAATGGCTCTGCGACTCCGGTTCTGGTTGCCGAGATGGCCTGTATTCAGAGGTCCAGCATTAATGAGGAAGATCCCACTAAGCCTGTTAACTTCTCCGAGGCGGTGAAATACTCAGGTAAGGGTATAATTCTCATGTCCAACTCTGTTTCAGTCCTTGTTAGTTATTAGCTTTTGTCTTAAGGACTAAAACTTCGAACCCTTGCAGGTACTGGTAAAGAAGACTCCTGGCTGGTTCCATTCTAGTGAACAAGGGTAAGCAGTATTTCTACTGCAACTGATCTCTTCAGTATTGCTTTGGAAAAACAATCTAGGGATTGCTACTATGAAAATTTATGGAATGGAGGGTTTAGTCTTTTCTTTTGTTGACCCAGAAACTGGTATTTCAACCACTTGTAATTTGAATGCTTTGCTTATTCGATTTCATAGCTCTTGATACTGTAGTACAATATTTGATGCTTGACGAGACCTTCTACTGGCCCTTCGTGGCATGTGCATAAATATGCTGTTAATACTATTATGATTTTTAAAAAGGTTTCTATCTATCATTCTGTATTTTGTGCATCGTTCTGAGTAATAAACTCGGCTTTGTATTTTCCTTTCTGGTTAAGGTCAAGCGAAGATATCTGGATCCCACAAGAGGTTTCCGAGTAACATATGGATTTTTTTCTTCTTTAAAACGGTCTCTGTTACTACCCAATAGTTTTGGTATTCATATACTGCATTCGGCTAAAGAGATGCCGACCTTTCTTGGTCTGTGCGTTTGTATTTGGTTCTTTTATAAGAATACACACTGTAGAAAGGGGGTCGAACCTCGTCGGAGCTAGGGTTGAACGTTGTAGATTGTGCTGTTCTGGAATAAATGAGGATGTGCTGAGTAAATACAGGAAGCAACTCTGGCAGTAGGACCAACGTGGCCAATAGTAGGATCATAACAGTAGAGCTTTTACAAAAAGAAGGAACGCCAGGAGATGGTAGTACCTCCAAGGCGCCCACAGGTATTGAAGAATTCGCACAATCGATGGCAACACGGACACCCCTCCTGAGATACTGAATTCAGTCACGGGTGTCGATGGAGGGATCGAAGGTCATATTCTCTCCTCGGGACAGAGTGATGGCGTGGGCCACTCGGAGAAATGCAGATGTTCTGAGTAAATGAATGGATGAGCCTTCTGCTTACTGGCATCATCTGTTCCGGACGCTCAATTTCAATGTTTTCCCTTCCATTGCAGAGGTGTACTCAACGTCTGAATGTGTGGATTTGCTCATGGATGTACCTAACATGTTTCTCTAAGTCCTGCAGTCGACGTCGTTTCGACTCCAGTTTCAAACCATATGAGTTATTGCCAAACTTTATTTCTGTATAAGTTTTGTAAAAGTTTTGTGTGATAAGATCGGTTCTATGTGATATTTTAACAACTTACTCTTTCTATATTGCAAGAGCTTGCAAGAGCATGAGACAATTTCAAATGAGTTATTGATCATACAGGTCCCTCAATATGTATTTTATTTCACCTTCCCACACTGGCTGACATACATGTTTCGCCTTCAATTCCAAACCTGGTTATCTATAGTTTGCTACGGATCCATTGCCTATTTCATCTCCCAATACTGGCTGACTAGGTAGGGGTAGTGAATAAGGATATGGGAAGGGCCCATTAACTCACATCCTCAGTGATCATGGCTTATTCAATCTGAGTACGGCATGAGATCCCTTTCGCATGCATCCTCGGTGATTTCAGTCACCCTTCCAGCTCGACAGTAGATCATGATCACAGTCATCCTACCATCTTGTATCTCCACAATCTTTCTTCGAGGTGTCGGTAGGATATATATTCCGACTGACAGATGGGCCCATAATACTAAAGGCATCTTAAATATGATGCCTTTCCTCTAGATATTGTTTTCCAAGTGAACAACCTTTTAAAAATGGTCGTATGGAAATTGACACCTTAGCCGATTCAAGAGTAGCCTCGGATGTATCCTATCCTAAAGACATTTGCCCCAACCTTTAACATGTCAAAATCGAGGATTGTAATGGTCTGGTGGAGGGTAGAGCATTTCCAACAAAACTGATAACTCTAGAGTTGAGGGGCTGTGGTGCATTGAGTAAAGTAGGAGGGCTTTGTGGTCTCTCAAAACTTAAAAGGTTGAACATTATCAAATGCATAGAATTGGAGGAGCTGCCCAGTATTGAAACAATGGTATCTTTGGAGTGGATGGCTACATCAAATTGTATCAAGTTGAAGAGCATACAGGGATTGGCACAGCTGACAAATCTTCTACGACTAGAAGTTAGGAAGTGCTCTGCATTAGAGGAGTTGCTAGGTGTTTCAAACATTTGTTTATTAAATTCAATGCCACATTTGTTTAGTGCAAAAGCCTCTGATTAGCTCTCTGGTTCGACAAGCTCCCACGGATGGAGAGTTTTATCCAATTGATTCATAGATTCATGCGACCTCACTCATTTTGGTTTGTTAAGAAATAGACTTAACCTGAATCTATTCATAGCTCGCTAGTCAACTAGGCATTAATTATCCCACTGCTATTGCTAGTGGAGACCTGAGCAGTGAGTGGTTCGGAAATAACCAATCATGGGCAATTATGACTTGTAGAATCAAAAGAGATAAATATCTAAACTCCCCTTACACTTTCATAAAATATATTTTTACACTCTTAAAGCTTAAAGGGAATATTAAAAAGATGTTAACATGGCTATTTTCCCAAATGACTAGGAAAATTACATTAATATTGATATGACTAATCAATATTCCATTGTCATTTGTATTTTATATACCATATTATGTTATGGTATTTGATATTTTCTTAATTTCAAGTGATTTTGGCAGAGTTTAAAAATAAATAAAAATCTATTTTCATTGACATTGTTTGGAAGAGCAAAAAATACTTAGATTTTTGTGAGAATATACGTCATTATTTTTTGGAAACAAACAAGCTAATATAAACATTGCTTATTAAAATCTATAGAGTTGAGCATTGCAAATATTCTCACTATTACATTGCTTTTAACAAATAATGGAATTTTGATAGTTTTACATATTGACTTTAAAGGATTTGAAGGATTCAGTATCTCATAGGCTTTCAAAGTGGAATGGGACCTTACCCATCAAATTCGATCCCTTCTCACCATGGAAAATTATTGTGTGTGATTTTACCAGCCTCCAAGTTTGAATCCAAACACTATCTTGATTTCATAATTTTCTAATTCCAGAATAAATAAAATGCAAAATTGTTACTATTTCACATTAGAATACTAGAACCAAAGCACTTTAAAAATGATATTTTCTTAAATGTTTAGGGTTTCCTACGGTCCATACACTCTCTTTAAATCCAGCATCATGTCACACGAGTGGCTGTCTTTTTTTGTTTATGGATCATCTCGCTTTTGCTTTTGTTCCAATATTCTAATTAATTATATTGACAACTATACATGTATGCTAGTGGTAATGATAACACTTTTTGCTCTCTGATTAGTTGATATTTAATTAGCCTTAGCAGGCATGCATGCTTTAGTGACCAAGCATGTTGGTGATGGGTTATGTTGATCCTTAGACGTTATAGTGCAGCATCAGCAGACCATGCTAACCTAGCAACGCCATTTTTTAATGTTTTGGGGTTTAAGATTCTGGCCAATGTTTATTTTCATGTGAAACACCTAGCAATACCACGTGATTAACAACATGGTCCTGTGGAAACATTAGTTTCAACCACAACTTCATCCCGATTGACATGACAATACCCCTCAAACCACATCTTCTCACTGAGAGGAACTTCACAAAGTCTAAGTGAACAATCATAGAAAATGCAATAATCCAAGTGACATATTTCAAATTTCTATGCTTTTACTCATTTAAGAGTGTACACATATTTTGCTCCACGAAACCATATTATAAGTGAATAATTCAATGTTAATAAATATTTTAACTATTAAGTTTATTTTTATAAGTTTGTGTAGAGTTCGATGATGATTCTTTAAATCACAAAAATTTCATACACCAATTCACACTTTAGTTATGATCATTCAATGTTTAGTAAGATCACAGTTTAAAAATTAAATTGTTATGATAAATATCACATCAATCACATTAAAAATTTAAAACACTAACACAATATAAAATTAATTTGATTTCACTTCAATCCAATATAACATGGTATAAATATGCAAAAAAATAAAGTGTGTTTGGGATAGCTTTTAAGTGCAAACTGTATGTTTTAACAAATTGATTTAAAAGAAGCAAAATTTACATCATACTTCAAATTATCATACTTCAAATTATGATAAAATTTTAAGTTTCATCATCTTATTCATTGCAAAAAACTTGAGGTTTGATTGTTGAGTATTTTTGTGGCAAAATAATTTTTTTCATATTACAATTTTGTGGCAAGAGTATCGTATTTCTATAGCTTTTGTCTTATAGCAATAGCTATTATTGCTATTAGCAACTGCGGGGACATTGCCACCTCGTGGCTCTTGTTACATAATGCAATTAATTATTGAAAAAGTTCTAAATCCCATTTATTATTGTTTGTTAATCTTTAATTTATCATAACATGCATACATATATGTGTTCAATTTAAAGAGTAATTATAAAAATCTCTTTATGCAACCTTGTTAAAAGCTCTTGTCTACATGGCAAACAAATCTATAATTTAATTAATATTAATTTTTATTGATTTTTTTGTATTAAAGGGGATTCGTCAACTGGGATGGAGCTAGGATGGGGCTAGTACTTGTTTGATAAAGTGTTCAGGGGTCCAATCTCATTCACTACCATTACATCTCTAGGTGTAACCACCGATCCCGCTACAATGACGCACTAGTTATCCAAGTTTTGGATCAATGACCTCCTACAAGGCTTACATAGGATTCAGCTCGTCTACACCCCGACGTCTATATTAATTTTCATTGATGATCAAACTTGGTTAATGCAATTTAGATTTTTTTAAAAATTTATAAGGAAAAAACACTTAAAACAATTAAAAAAAAAAATAATACATTAAGCTTTGGTTAAAGAAAGGAGTTTGAAAATATTGAGAAAAAATTACAAAAATATAAATTAAGATAAAATTTAAGAAAAATTATAAAAATATTAAAATTTGAATAGAGTTTATCATTTTAAAATTAATATGATCTATATGTATTTTTAAAATATTTTGATAATAAGATAATAAATGAATATGCTATAAAGTGTTTTTTTTTTCTCAAGAAAAAAACCGCAATTATATTGCATTTTTCATATGCTTTTTAAGCATAAAACTTACATAGATTCAAGATTATAAGCTCTTAAAACAAAAATTACACAACACTAATTGTAATCCTTCCATTGTCTTTTCAAATGTCTCATGAAGAAAACATTTCTCAAAATACAAGTACAAAATCTATTCAGAAAATTTCCATCACTAGGAACTTCATAAGCTTCAAATGACTCGCAAGCCACTAGCCCTCCAAAATTGTATAAAATAAAAGAAAAAGAAGCATGAACCCATAAAGAAACTAACTTATATCTATCTTCCAGTTGCATCCACAAACAACCATTGATCTGAAACATATTGAACCCTTTCATCAAACTTATCGATAAATATATTCTCTCTTAATATCATTCTCCTCTTCGGTTATATGCCATCTATTTTGAATCATAGATAATCCTTCCTTTGATGAGATATCAACTAAATCATTTCTCTCCCTGTATATATGATTGAAGGATGGATCCTTTAGAAGATTCTTCAATCTCACCACTTCAAGTAAGACTTGATTCATAAGACTATTGTGGCATACTTTTTTCCCTTGAACCCAATGTATTATATTCTATGTGTCTCCAAAAATCTGCAATCCTCTAGGATTTTTTTCTACTACTATAACCAACAAAATCCTTAGAGATTTTAATTCAACAAGATTATTTGACCCATGTCCTACACAACCTTTGAAATTTAGAGAATGTTTTTCCGAGAAGTAAATTATTCCTCCAACCCCCGAAACCGAAGGATTACCTTGCGATGCTCCGTTGAAATAGGCCCATGGTCTATCTCTGTTAATAATTTTTGGATTGATTACCCGAAAAGCTTCTTTTGGATCAAATTGAGGAATTTTTTTTTAAATGGAAATAGCTTTGTATGCACAAAAAGCTGGAGGAATCAACGAGTTCTCAAAAATACTATAGTTTCTTGCCATCCAAATTTGCCAGTCCACTATCAGTGGGAGCGCTTTAAAATCTATTAATTCAGGTTTAAGACACCACTTTCTCAAATTATCTGCTATTGAATTACCAATCCATTGAAAGCTTACTTTGAGGGTCACACCTCTTTCCACACATGTAAAGTGAAGGCACACTCCATTATAAGATGGAAATTTGTTTCCTCATTTGAATTGCACAGAGTACAAACACCTGGTCCTATTTTCCCTCTTTGTTGATGCTTGTCCCATGTTAGCGCCTTATTGCTTAAGAAAAACCACATAAGGATTTTCGCCTTTAGGGGACACTTGAACTTCCAATTCAGCTTCCACCAACATTCTGGATTGTCTTCGACTTCCCTTTTTTGCAACACTTCATATTCATCTTTTGGGTTATAACATCCATACGGGTCGCTCAACCAAACAAGTGAATCATTACCATAAGACATGCAGAGATGACTTTGTGATAACACTGCTATATATTGATCCCATATAATTTTATCATCTCCTCTAAACCCCAAAATGTTAGCATACTTCCAAACTTGTCCAAAATAAGAATTTGCATTTTCATCAGCAATATGGTTTAGATTTATAATTCCTTTTGATCTGAGATGAAACTTCATATGCTGCAGAATAGCATGTGTTGAATTACTACCTATCCATGTGTCTTCTCCTATTCTGACAAGCTTTCCATTTCCCACCTTCCATCCTAGACTATTCCCTATCAGGTCTAAAGAAGAAACTGTTGCCTTCTAGAAAACATATACATTTTGAATGGATTTAGTTGGATTACATATCCATTCAAAAATAGTATTCAGTGTAATATATTTTTTATAGACTGCTTGTCTCCATTAACCATTCCCCTGAATTAGATTCCATACTGATTTTGTTGCTAAAGACTTTGAAAAACTGTATATATTTTTTACTCCCCAACCCCCCTGCTTTTAGGCATAGCTATTATTTTCCAACTTACCCATACCATTTCAGATTGCTCCTTCTTCCCTAACCAATAGAATTGGAAATAAAGTTTCCTTATCTTATCCAAAATACCTCTTGGAATCCATGCCAAGCTAAACCAGAATACCAACATAGCTTTTAAGACCGTCTTGAGCAAGACAAGTCTTCCTGCTTTTGAAAGCCATCTCATGCACCAGATTGAAATGTTCCTCTCGCATTTTTCCACCAACCATTGCCAATATTTTATTCCATAGGAAACATGCTTTAGAATGAACCCTAGGCATTTCAATCCTTCGTCCAGCGAGGATGATGTATAAGGTAAAACTCTATAATGATTTTCTATTGACAAATCATCAATTCCTTTATTATAGAGAAAGGATTTCTGATTATTTATCTTCATTCTAGTACCTTTGCAGAACAAGGATAGACTTGAAGCCATAGTTTCTGAATCGTTTAAGGTTCCATTATAGAATAACAGGATATCGTTGACAAACAAAATATGAGTAAGATAAAAATTACCCCCTATACAAACTCCTGTAATTTTTCCTGAATCTCTTGCTGAAATTAAAATTCTGCTCAACCCATCTGCAACAAGGAGAAAAAGGAGCGGTGCCAACAGACAGCCTTGGAGAACACCCCTCGTTGCTCTAAAGAATGGAGATCCTGCTCCATTTATCAGTAAAGCAAAAGAAACAAATGTCGGACAGCTCATTACCCATCTTACGAACATCACACATAAACCCATCTGGGTTAGAACAAGTCTCATGTAAATCCAACAAACTTGATCGTAAGCTTTTGCTAGATCAATCTTGATAACAACAACTTTTATCTTTTTTGTTTTGATTGAATGAATACCTTCTTGAGCGACTCCTACAACCTCATGGATTTTCCTCTTTGGCAAAAAACCACGCTGATTACTTGAAATAGACTCATCCATAAACGGTTTTATCCTACCAACAATTATCTTTTCAATTACCTTATATATTGTATTACAAACAGATATTAGTCTAAAATCAATGAAAGAAGACGACTTATCAATCTTAGGAATTAGTGTTAAGAAAGTGGAATTAAAAGCAACCAATATCTTACCATTTTTACGAGAGTCTTCAACAATGCGAAGAAGATCAAATTTTAGAACTTCAAAAAGACTGATGAAGACCTCCACTAGGATGCCATTTGGACCTAGCCTTTTTCCTTTTTTAGTTAGTGAAGCACTTGTTCCAATTCTTTCAAAGAAAGTTCCTCCATCAATGACAAATTATCTTCCTCCTTTATAATGTTTGGCACCAACTAACAAATTCTAACTGCTTCTTCTATATAATTATTTTCTTTAGCTTTGAAATCTTTTTCAAAAAAAATAATTCCAACCGATGAAATTTCCTCGAAACTACTGACCTCTTCCCCTTCGCCATTTCCAATTTTCCATATCGAATTTATGCTTTTCCTGTGATTTGCATACTGATGGAAGAATTTTGAGTTGTCGTCTCCCTTTTCGAGCCAAATCGCTCTTCTTTTTAGCCTCAAGTCCACTTCTTTGTATTCCAAAATCTTCCTCTTTTGATCTTCCATTTCAATTGGTTCCTTTTTTTATTCTCATGATAGAAATCTTATTCCTTATTCCTTCTACATCATTATAAATCTTCAATTTTATTTCAATATCTTTTAACTTTTTATCCTTCTATTTTCTCAATTCTATGGACCATCTTGAAGCTAATACTTTATTTTTATTTTTTTCAGGTTTTCCTTGGATTGAATCAAAGTTGATTCAACCTTTTTACTATCATAAGGATCCCATGCTTCCAACCAATGCAATTTCCTTGAAACTATTGACCTCTTCCCCTTCGCCATTTCTAATTTTCCATATCGAATTTCTGCTTTTCCTGTGATTTTCATAATGATGGAAGAATTTTGAGTTGTCGTCTCCTTTTTCCAGCCAAATCGCTCTGCTTTTTAGCCTCAAGTCCGACTCTCTGTTTTCCAGAATCTTCCTCTTTTAATCTTCCATTTCAATCGGTTCCTTTTTTTACTCTTCTAATAGAAATCCTATCCCTTCTACATCATTATAAATCTTCAATTTTCTTTCAATATCTTTTAACTTTTTATCCTTTTGTTTTCTCATTTCTATGGACCATTTTGAAGCTAATACTTTAATTTTTTTTTAGGTTTTCCTCAAATTGAATCGAAGTTGATTAAACCTTTTTACTATCATAAGGATCCCATGCTTCTAAAAGCATATTTACAAAAGAGACATCATTCAACCATTATGAATCAAAATTAAAGGCGCTCTAGGATTATTACCTGATCCTTTCATCTCTATGAATATAGGTTAGTGATCTAAATCTCCTCCTTCTCCAACCCATTGACAAATTCTTACAGGCATATCCGCAATCTCTTCATGAATCAAGAATCTGTCTAATCTTTTCGCAACTCTGGCCTAACCTACTCACCGGTTACTCCAAGTTGGACTTAGCTCGACAGGATTTATATCAATTAGGTTCCCTTCTTCCAGTTTTTTCAAGAATAAATCTGGCAGATTGTCTTTCTGAGCTAATTTTCCCCATACTTTTGAAGAACCCGTCAGAAAACTTAGATCTCCACCTAATATTAAGGCACAATGATTTACCACCTCTTTTTTTAATATCTATTCCTGGAAAACTGCAGGAACTTGATACGGTCCATATATATTCAGGCACATAAATTCACGATTTAATTCATAGGAAAAGATATTTAACCCCAACCCGAATCTGTAGACCAGAAATTCATTAAATTAATTCTCATACTATTCCACCCTGTAATTACACCACCCGATCTTCCTTTCGAATGTATGAAACAAAAATCCCATTCTGGCATCAATTTATGCAATTCACTAGATATTTTGTCTACATCACCCATAGTTTCTTGTAAATAGACTACATCTGGCTTTGTAGAATCCACCAGACGCTTTAAAGCTAGTTTTTTGGGAAAACTAGCTAACCCTTTGCAATTTAGAGATGCTATAATCATTGAAAACCATATGCCAGAGCCTCTGCTGCTCTAAGCACTCCATATATTGACTTTTGAGATCCTTCTGCAACTTCCCACAAAGCTTTTTCCTGAGCTTTTTGTAAAGTCGATTTCCTACCTTTATGAAAAGATTTCTTTACCTCTGGATTAAATCCCAAACCTCTAGAATAAAAAATCACCATATCCCCTAAATCACCTTTAGATCTGAGATTGTAATGATTGGAATCACCCTCCCGATTACTTCTAATTTTTTGTTTTAGGGGTCTAACCCTCTCCAGAGAGAATAAATCTGAATTTGACTTTTTTACTGATCCTTCGTTCTTTCCCATAAATTTTGATAATGGTTCTTTATATTTAAAACCGAGGAAAAATCCTTTAAAGACAGAGGAATGAGATCTTTTAAGAGCTTACCTAAAGAAAGAACCTTTAAAATTGGACTACCTTTTGGATTTGACTCATCTTCAATACTTTTCCTTTCAACGAACTGATTCTTGGAACGTCTATATTGAATATAAAAATTGAGAAAAAAAAATACACTTTAAATCTAATAGAAATTGAGAAAGTGAATGAGAAATAATAAGAACATACTTTTTTATTTATAAAATTTGTCACATCAATAAGTAGTTGTCATCATAAAGCATTAAAATACAAATATATACAATTTATCACATCAAAATTAAAATATCACATAGATACCAACCTTTTTTAGTCCATATGTAGCTATCTATCGATTTCAACCTTTTCAAATAATTATATGGGTTTAAAAAAAATTCAATTTTACAATGTTTCCAAATAATTTAATATCAAAATGTTTTTGTAAAATTTAAAATATTATTTAACTACTCTTTGATTGGATGAAAACATGTGATGTCATGTACAATTTCTTTATCAGTTTTTTAATACATGGTTTGACAATCTGAAAAAAGTACACATGTTATAGAATTTAACTTGTAACATAGCGAATCGCATTTGAATACTATTTCTAAAGCCGACTTCCTACCTTTATGAAAAGACTTCTTTACCTTTGGATTAAATTCCAAACCTCTAGAATAAAAAATCACCATATCCCCTACATAACCTTTAGATCTAAGACGCCCCGTCTGCGGATAACCTTGTCCGTTTACCAGGGTTGTGGTGGTTACCTCCCGATGGCTATCTACGTAGATAGCTTGGATTATACCTACGACCTTTCGGATGATGCGGATATCTGGACGCATCAGCAGGGTGCCGGGTGGAGGGTGGGTGTTTCTCCTGGAGCAGACGTGGAGGCGGCTCCCTCGACAGTGGATAACAGTGCAGGGCTTGGTTTCTCACCCTCATGTTTTCTGGCTTCGTCTCCCTCTTTGGGCTCGATTACGACGCCACTACACTGTATACCACCTTCCCCTTTGAAGGAGGTGGGGCCACTGTGGACATCTGATCAGGTTTTATCGGCTTTGGAGGGCCCGGCGGAGCGTAACAAGGGTACTGTTACCGACGTTTCTCTGGGCACTGGGTGCGGAGCTTCTTCTTTGGCTCCTGTTACTGCGGCAGGTGGGGCTGACGCTGGGGTTGGCCTGCGAACGGGACTGGAGCTGCATGAACACAGGGGTTTTGCCAGTCCTTGCGTGGCCTCTGGTACTAGTTCGGACGAGTGGGGAGGTCATTCTTCGGGGGAGAATGCTCAGCAAGGGAGACGGGGGAAGAAACGTTGGCTGAAACTCAGCCGGACAAAATACAACTATGCCTTGGGGGAGGATGTAGAGTGGAATCAATTGATAACGATGTCCAGTATTACGTTGGTAGGTAAAGCTTTGGGCAGATCTTTCTCCCTTGGTACCATTGAAGCCTGGGTAGGGGAAAATTGGGCTGGGGTTTTGGGCTATACCCCGGAAGTTGTGGAGCTCACATGCAACTGGTTTGCCTTCAATTTCCGGGAGGAGGCACATACTAGATGGGTTCTCAATTCTAACTGGAGCTGGGATCACTGTCCGGTTATGATAAAACCGTGGCACCCAATGTTTGACGCTAGCCGGGAACGACTGGATTATGTTCCTCTGTGGGTTCGGCTCCCTGGTTTTCCCCTTCATTACTGGTTGGAGCGTCACTTTAGGGGGATTGGCAACATGATTGGTACATATCTTGATGGTGACTATAGATTTCTTCAAACTCGACAGAGAAAGGTTGCCCGTATCCTGGTAAATCTGAATCTTAGAGATGGTCTCGTACCGGACGTTACTCTTACATGGGGACCCTATGTTTATGTGCAGAGATTGGACTATGAGAATGTTCCTTTCCGTTGTCGGCGCTGCCATGCTTACGGCCATCCGGCGGATGAATGTAATCTCCCATTTCGCCGGAATTTTGCGGGCGCGAAAAAAGCCCCACCTGCTGTGGATTTAAACCCTGCTGCGGAAATCCCTGGGCCAGTTGATCCGCCTGCTGTGGTTTTGAATGAGAAAGATGGGAACGGGTCTCATGGGGTTGGGGTGGACTCTCGGTCCCCAAACCCTGATCTACTGGTTACTGCTGCACTGGTGGAAGGGGCTGCAGACATACAGCCGGACGTGGGAGTGGAGGTGCAACCTACGGAGGAAGCGACCCCGGGGTCTTCGGCTATGGTATCTACTCAACCGGCTGCTATCACGGAACCTGGGTCTTCGTCCGCGGGTATCTTTCATTCCATTAAACCTTTCTCCTGGTTTGGCGGCTGGACTTTTGCCACTTTGGATGCTCGTGGCAGGTCGGGGGGGCTGGCTTTAGGATGGAATACTCGCTCTGTGCAGTGTCATACACTGTGGGGATTGGATGGGGTTTTGGGGATGAATTGCTCCTCGCAGGATCTTTGTGATACCTTCACGGTGGTTAATATATACGGCCCCTATTTAAACCGTATTCCCTTCTGGGATTCTTTGATCTTTTACTTGGAGGGGATATGAATTTCTCTCTTGGGCCGGCTGAGGTGTGGGGTGACAGAGCGAGGACAGACCCACTGACTGATTACTTCACTCACCAGTTGGTCAATCGAAATCTGCTTGATATTGAGCCAACCCTACTAAAATCTACTTGGAGAAATAACAGGACTGGGGATTACAGAGTTGCGAAACGTCTGGACCGTTTCCTTGTGTCTGAATTTTTTGCTGATAGGAACTATCTGATGAGGCAGTGGGTTGGCTCGGGGGGTTCTTCTGACCATTTTCCTATTTTCATGGAGATGCGGGATGGTCCTGTGAAACCAGCTGGGCCCCTTAAGTTTAATAAGATTTGGTTAACTGATGAGACCTTTAATGGACTTATTGAATCCCACTGGGTTCCTTTCAACACTCGGATGGGCCGTTCTGCATCACAACAGTTCTCGGACAATATCAGACGGATTAAAGGGCCAGTGAAGGCCTGGGCTTATGAAAAGACTATTAGGGATAATGGAGACCTACTGGCTATTGAAAGTGAGTTGCAGCTCATCTATGATTCAGGATCTGGGGGACTGGGTACACCGGAAGAGAAGGGTCTTTTGGTTTCTCTGGAGGGTAGGAGAAATAAGCTGCTTTTGGAAAAAGAGGAGACTTGGCGGTTAAAGAGCAGAGCTATCTGGCTTTCGGCCGGGGATGAGAACACTAAGTTCTTTCATGCATATGCTAAGGGCAGGAAGGCGGCAAATACTATATGGAGCTTGGAAGACTCTTTGGGGAATACCCAGAAGTCTTTTGATGGTATGGCGGGGGTTGGGGTAAATCATTTCAAAACACTATTTACAGCTCCGGCACAGGCTAGTATATTGGAGGTGGTCCAGATGGCCCAATTATTTCCTCGGTTTGTGGAAGAGGTGGACAATCTCTCTTTGATGGCTGATGTCACTGTCGAAGAATTGAAAGGAGTTTTACAGGGCTTCAATAAAGACAAAAGTCCGGGACCGGATGGATGGACGGTGGAATTTATCCTGGCACTATTTGACCTTATTGGAAATGATCTGTTACGGATGGTGGATGATACTCGTAGATCGGGGCGCATTCCAGCAGCTATGAATTCCACCTTTATTGCCCTTATACCTAAAACTGACAACTCCTCTTCTTTAAATGATTTCAGACCCATCTCTCTGTGCAACTGTGTATATAAGGTGGTGTCAAAGATCATTGCCGGGCGACTAAAGGGTATTCTGTCCAAACATATCTCGGAAGAACAGTTTGGGTTTCTGGAAGGAAGACAGATCCATGAGGCCATTGGTGTAGCACAGGAGGGCATTCACAGTATGAAAGCTCGGAAAATCAAAGGGGCCATTCTCAAGATCGACTTATCCAAAGCATATGATAAGGTGAGTTGGCTATATATTCACTTACTTCTCACTCATCTGGGTTTTGCTGTGGATTTTATTAGGTGGATTATGAGTTGTATCACTACGGTATCCTTCGCGGTGCTCATCAATGGTGCTGCCTCTCCTTTTTTCCGCTCTGAAAGAGGCCTCCGTCAGGGATGTCCTCTATCCCCCTTACTTTTCCTACTAGTTGCCGAGGGGTTAAGTAAAGCCTTGAAAAAAGCTTGTAGGGATGGCACTCTCCATGGTATCCAGGTGGCTCCTGATTTTTTCATCTCTCATCTGCTGTTTGTGGATGATATCCTCATTTTTTGTACTGGATCGGTACAGGACCTGCAAACCCTAAAGGACATTTTTCTACTCTTCTCTAAGGCTACGGGAATGGAGATCAATGAGCGGAAATCTACTCTTACGACTCATCTGATTAGGGAATGTGAGATTGTGGCTTTACGTAGACTTTTTCCTTTTACTTTCCTTCAGCTGGCAGATGGTTTCAGTTACCTTGGGTTCCACTTAAAACCTAATGCCTATACTAAACAGGATTGGCATTGGCTCATTGAAAAAATTCATAAGCGCTTGAAGGTGTGGAGCCATAGGTGGTTGTCACGGGCTGGAAGATTGGTCCTTGTGAAATCGGTTTTAGAGGCTATTCCGGTCTATTGGCTGACCCTTTCTTGGATCCCAAAAGGAACGTTAGAAAGTGCTCGCAAATTATGCTTTCGTTTCATTTGGAGCGGCAAAGGAGACTACGTTTCCCCATGGGTTCGGTGGCAGAAGATCGCCATGCCAAAAGCTTTGGGGGGATGGGGTCTAAAAAATATACATCTTTTTGCAATGGCACTGGCTGCTAAGGGGGTGTGGATATTGTTAAAATCTGAGAGTTTATGGACTAAAGTGGTCTTTCGGAAGTATATTGCCCCATCATCTATTTTGGATTGGGTGCGGTCGAGGGATAAAGCTCATTCTGGTTGCTCTGTAATTTGGAAAGCGGTTATAAATTCTTTCTTGGTGGTAGGGGATCACCTTGCATGGAATGTTGGAAATGGATAGGCCCTTTGTATTGGGGAGGACCCTTGGTTTGGGAGTGTTGGTCGTCATCTTTTATCAGGTGATTTAATCACTTCGCTGCGGGATTTGGGTATTAATTTTCTATCTCAGTTGGCCATACCGGATAGGAGACACATGTGGAACCAGTCATGGGTGGATGTGGATTCTATGGCTCTTTCTATGGATGAAAGGGGGGAGATGAGGTCCTATGTCGATGCACTTATTGGTTCCAATATACTTATCCGCGACAGGGAGGATGTTTTGGTATGGGAAGGTGCCCTTACTGGTCAGTACACACCCAAGGATGGATACATTTGTCTGAGTTACTTCATGAACCCTCGTGTTTTGGTTGGGTGGTGGTCTAAGATATGGAAGATCGACTGCCCTTTGAAACATCGCCTCTTTATGTGGAATGTCCTTGAAAACACTATACCCACCTGGGATTTCCTACAACGGCGGAATAGAATTGGACCGGGCTGGTGCATTTTATGCAAAGCCAGTTTGGAATCCTGTTACCATCTACTACTCCAATGTCCCTTCACGGTACAGGTGTGGGCGGAGTGCTCCAGATTTTACAAAATGTTTTTTAACTGGGCTGGGGATTCGGTGTTATCAGCTTGGACACAGTGGGTGCAGGACCCTATTGGGAAAACCTACATGAACCTTCCTTTAATGGTAGCGTGGGGCATCTGGATGGCTAGGAATGGTATGGTTTTTACTGAAAAAAACAGCACCCCTGTGGTTACTGCGATCCAGATTTGTGGATACCGGGAGGCTTTCCCACACCATATTAAGGTGGATAAACAACGTGAGGTTCTGGCACTGGACATTGATGAGTCAATACCATGGGGTTTTTATGATGGATCTGCTTCGGGAATTACTTGTGGGGGAGGGGCTATACTGCATCTTTCTGCAAACCACTCTTACCACCTTTCCTGGGGACTGGGGGAGGGTGGGAATAATTTTGCTGAGTTCATGAGCCTGAAACTGCTTCTCATTTTTGCAAAGGACCGGGGCTGTCAACGGATAAATGTGTTTGGTGACTCCATGAATGTTACAAACTGGACTTGTGGCACTCAACTTTGCAATGATATTAGACTTGAAAACATTCTACAGGACATTGTGCAACTGAAACTTTCATTCTTACATTTTTCTTGCAGACATGTTTATAGGGAGAACAACCAGGAGGCGGACGCGTCTTCTAAGATTGGCAGGGACTTGGCAGTGGGGGTGTGGCAAATGACAGAATACAGAGATGGAACTTTCTATGCATACTACCATCGACCTTTCATGGATGGATTTTTACTACAGGGGCAGGACTTGGTACCGGATCTTCACTGAGTTCCTGTGGATGATATTTTACTTTTTACTGCATATGATGTTTTATTTATGGTCTACACAAAACTGGTTATACTGGAAACTATTTCATGGAGGCTCGGGGAGCTTTCTGTTCTTTTCGATGGCTCTTTTTTGGGTTATTCTGCGCAACTCTCGATCATGAGAGCTTATGGGTTTTTTTGTCATGTAGATGGCTGTAAATACTGTTACTGTTTTATTTTTTATGGAGGCTCGGGGAGCCATGTGATATTTGCTACTTATACAGGCAGGAAGACTGAATGTATGAACTGAAGGGTTTTTTGTTATTTCTGTGAACAATTTTCTGCTCCTTAAATGGACCACTGTATGCTTCATTGCATATTCAGAATGTAATTTCTTCATTTGATGAAATGGAATTACGCTTTTTTTTCCGAGGAAAAAAAAAACCTTTAGATCTAAGATTGTAATTATTGGAATCACCCTCCCCATTACTTCTGATTTGTTGTTTTAGGGGTCTAACCCTCTCTAGAGAGAATAAATCTGAATTTGATTTTTTTATTGATCCTTCGGTCTTTCCCAGAAATTTTGATAATGGTTATTTTATATTTAAAACCGAGGAAAAATCCTTTAAAGAAAGAGGAATGAGATCTTTTAAGAGCTTACCTAAAGAAAGAACCTTTAAAATTGGACTACCTTTTGGATTTGACTCATCTTCAATACTTTTCCTTTCAACGAACTGATACTTGGAACGTCTATATCAAATATAAAAATTGAAAAAAAAATACACTTTAAATCTAATAGAAATTGAGAAAGTGAATAAGAAATAATAAGAACATACTTTTTTTTATAAAATGTGTCACATCAATAAGTAGTTGTCATCATAAAACATTAAAATACAAATATATACAATTTATCACATCAAAATTAAATTATCACATAGATACCAACCTTTTTTAAATCTAATAAAAATTGAGAAAGTGAATGAGAAATAAGAAGAACATACTTTTTTTTTATATAAAATTTGTCACATCAATAAGTAGTTATCATCATAAAGCATTAAAATACAAATATATACAATTTATCACATCAAAATTAAATTATCACATAGATACCAACCTTTTTTAGTCCATATGTAGCTATCTATCAATTTCAACCTTTTCAAATAATTATATGGGTTTCAAAAAAAATTCAATTTTACAATGTTTCCAAATAATTTGCCATGTACAATTTCTTTATTAGTTTTATAATACATGGTTTGACAATCTGAAAAAAAGTACACATGTTATAGAATTTAACTTGTAAAATAGTGAATCACAATTGAATACTATTTGTAAAGCCGACTTCCTACCTTTATGAAAAGATTCCTTTACCTTTGGATTAAATCCCAAACCTCTGGAATAAAAAATCACCATATCCCCTACATCACCTTTAGATTTAAGATTGTAATTATTGGAATCACCCTCCCCATTACTTTTGATTTTGTTTTAGGGGTCTAACCCTCTCCGGAGAGAATAAATCTGAATTTGACTTTTTTACTGATCCTTCGGTCTTTCCCAGAACTTTTGATAATGGTTCTTTTTATTTAAAACCTAGGAAAAATCCTTTAAAGACAGAGGAATGAGATCTTTTAAGAGCTTACCTAAAGAAAGAACCTTTAAAATTGGACTACCTTTTGGATTTGACTCATCTTGAATACTTTTCCTTTCAACGAACTGGTTCTTGGAACGTCTATATTGAATATAAAAATTGAGAAAAAAAATACACTTTAAATCTAATAGAAATTGAGAAAGTGAATGAGAAATAATAAGAACACACTTTTTTTATAAAATTTGTCACATCAATAAGTAGTTGTCATCATAAAGCATTAAAATACAAATATATACAATTTATCACATCAAAATTAAAATATCACATAGATACCAACCTTTTTTAGTCCATATGTAGTTATCTATCGATTTCAACCTTTTCAAATAATTATATGGGTTTAAAAAAAAATCAATTTTACAATGTTTCTAGATAATTTAATATCAAAATGTTTTTGTAAAATTTAAAATATTATTTAACTACTCTTTGATTGGATGAAAACATGTGATGCCATGTACAATTTCTTTATTAGTTTTTTAATACATGGTTTGACAATCATAAAAAAGTACACATGTCCTAAAATTTAACTTGTAAAATAGTACACATGTTATAGAATTTAACTTGTAAAATAGTGAATTACAATTGAATACTATAAATGACATAATTAAAATGATCAATACCAATTATTCAATATGAAAAATTTCTTTTAAATATATAAATTTCCAAGTTCAAAGTGAGCTTAACTACCACTTTGAGGAGCTCATGACCACTTGCTGACCTTCATGTTACAAGTTAAGTGCTTTGACTTCACATTAAATCAATTTCTCAAATAGGTTATGGATGCATGTGACATAAATACTCGAGAGTGCAATTTTATTTATAAAATAAAATCATAATAATAATAGTATGAAAATTTCTAAAAATTCCATGTAACAGCTTTCACATGCTAGTGTTGACTTCTGTTTACTAAAAAGCCCAACAAAAGAATTGTTGGTACCTTCATATAATGTTTTGATTTTGATTTACCAATTTTATATATTTCCATTTTAATGTTTTTATAACTTATTGATATGACATATCTTAATGTTTTTATATTGTTATGATTTTCAAGTATCTTTCCAATTTCTATATTCAACTTCAAACTTATTTCTATATTTATTAAGGAATAATAACTTTATGGCATATTCACTTGTTTAGTAAATAATATTCAGCATGACATATGACTGGTGGGTTTAGAAATTTTCATATTATTATTATTTTTTAATATTTTAAAAGTGAAATTACATTCTTAAAATTCATGATTTATAAATTCAATTGTATTTTTAAAATTGTATTAAAAATATTAAATATTTTAAATTCTTTTTATTTGAAAAAATAAGATATATATACTTAAAGGATTTTTATGTTATAAAATTTTATAGACTAATTTAATATCTAATTTAGCATTATTATTATTATTATTATACCTGCCAAAGACAGTTATATAGTAATCAATTTGGATTTTGAATTTTAATTACTTTTAATTTTTAAAAATATTTATATAAAGTTTTCAATAGTTTTTAAAAATACATATATTAAATTTAATATTTAAAAAAAATTTGTAATATTAAAATTTCAAATTACTCATTTGTAATTGGCTAAAAACAATGATTAGACTAATTTTCCTTGGTTTGAGGGTTAATTGTCATAAATTAAAATTTAAGAAAATTATAAATTTGCCACTTGTCACTTGTCTTTGGAGGTTGTGTGCAATTACGTAAGACTTTGTACGTTGTCTTCAAAGCCATTAAAAAGGCCAGACATGCCACCAATCCCGTGCTCACGTGTCGACTTTTGCTCCACTCGGATTTCTTATGCATTAGCACTCCTTCTAAAGGAACTTTAAACCCCACTCTCTAACTAAACCCTAACCCATTCTATTAACCTTCATTAAGACTTGATTTTTAAGCTCGACGTGACTTGACGTGACAAATAAATAAAAAACAAACTATGGGACTCCTGTATTATTACATGAAGTAAGGCTCTAAAACCACATCTTTTACCGAGTGTGAAGCGGGTCTTGCGCGAACCGAGGAGCATCCATATTAATGACTAAATGTTAGTTGAAGGGTCAGCTAGGGAATTGACCTCCACGTGGATTCCATTATTCGAATTTCAATACTATGCACTAGTTACCGAATATAATCTTCAATCTTCAACCATCGAATTTAGCTTTTCCTAGATGAATGTTCTTTACATGACAAATATTTTACATGGTTTAAGTATAAACTTTAACATGGTTTAAAAATGAATTGTAATTAAAAATACTTTTAAACTTTAACATGGTTTATTTCAAAAAAAAAATATTGTAATAATGATTAACTATTAAAAAAATTACATAAATAAATAAGTAAAATAGCACATAGATAATTTTATATTTTATTAAAATATTTGAAATATAAATATTTTAATATAATTAATCAAGATACATCAACCTTCCTTTCCACAAATTTTCCACACCATATCAAATAATTAATTTTTAAGGAAAATTTGTAGACTAAAACTTTATGGCTACTTTCTATTATAATCAAAGAAAAATATAATATTCTATATCTCTTTCTAATATGGCATGGCACGCACATATTTTAAGTTTTTAAAAAATATAATAAACAATTATAATTTAGATGTGCTAGATTAGGTTTGATGTTTTTTTAATTAACATGCGTGCAAAGCGAAATATATATTAATCAAGTTTAAATTTTATCATTGTCAATGAACCTTAGGTGAGGGCAAATTAAGTATCTCATATTTCATTTTCTATATTTCATGTATGAATTAACAAAAACTTAAAAAACAAAGATAAGGTGTTTATATTGTGGACATTCATTTACTCAACTATAAATAAATTGTATATGTTATATTTCACTATTTATAGTGTTTGGCTTTCCACATTTTTTATTTTAACTATAATCTTGAGTTATATATCCTTAACATACAACAAAACATTTTTTATTTTATTAATTATTTTTATTATTAAATACAAAATTTATTTATTTATTATAAAATTAGTTTTATTATTATTATTATTATTTTTTAAAACAGATATAAGCAACTTTATTGTTATTTTTACTTGTTATTATTATTATTATTATAAAATATTAATATTTAAACTTTTATATAAAAAATTAAATACTATTAATAATATCCCAACAATAAAACTTGCCTCATGAATTACATTGTAAATGCTTATTAATATCCCCACCATAAAACTTGCCTCATCAATTACATTGTAAATGCTTATTTCTCTAAAGATGTCGACAGAGTTACGATTTGATATTTTTGAAATGAGTTTATATGTTTGGCAATCATTGCTTTGGATTTTAAGATTGGTCAGTGGGAAATGGATTATATAATTATTATTATATAAATTTAATGATGTTTTTGGAATGGAAAAGACATAATTTGAAATTTAACATATAGTGATCACTTGGTCGTTAATGCTTTTGACTTTATAATTTTAAACTAAATTTTTCACTAGTTTTCCAAAGTTTACGTTATTTTGTTTATTAATTTGAATTTTTTAAAATGAATAATATTTTTCTAAATTTTTAAAATTTCATATTACTTTTTTATGATTGGTGAATAAGTTTGATTTGACTAAATACCCCTGGTGAGACGTGACATTTTTTTTTAAATAATAATAAAATTGCCACTTGGTATATGTAATAATAATCTTTAGTACATGTAATAATTGTCTGACACTAACACGGGCCATAGCTTGTCCTCTGAGCTCACCGCTAATTCAGCACTGCCACAGTCTTTTCTCATAACACAGCTGCAGCTCACCGCTAATTCAGCACTCCCACATTCTTTTCTCATAACACAGCTGCCACAATCTTCTCATAACACCGCATACATTGTATTGATTCTTCTTGAACCTCACCGCCTTCACTGCTACTCTTTCCCTGCCTTTCATCTGCAAATAACAACAAAGGTCTATCAAATGACAGGTAATTTAATGCATGTGATAGATGGCCAAAGACATTTCATTTCATTGACAAGGTATGTTAATAATGATCTTCCATACATTTCATTTCATTGACATGGTATGGTAGTAATAATCTTCACAAAAATAAAAGTGTATAGTGTATAGTTTTCATTGAGCTTACACTGTGTCGATGACAATTAACACGGCCTCTCACCGTCTTTCACTGAAATCAATGCATATTTTCAAATCCATCACCATAGACAAAGAGCATCCCCGCTTCCATATGAAACCTGCAAAAAATAAAAATAAAACTACTATGGAAGGAAATGTCTACACCATTGGACGAGGGACGAACATCTCACGTAGGCGCAAGGAGCAGGGGATGTTGGCCATGGCCTAGAGGAGGCCGTGATAGTCAGCTAGCAGGATTGGAGCGAAGGCATAGGCATTACTAGTAGAAACTATTGACTCGTACCCATACCCATAAACACCAATAGCTCCAGTGGTTTATTCCATGCACCCACAATACAAGCAGTCCACCCTATTGAGACATCAATTAGTAGAAGAAGCAGTTGTTGATGCAATTGACTAAGCAGTATCAAATTCCGTTGATCCAGTCAGAGACCCAGTCCCAAGTTCTGTGTAGAGAGTCACAAGGTAACGTTGTTGTTTCATTTTGAATGTAACTTCTCATCAGGTAAAGGTTGAATAAATACATCTTTTCCAGATTTAGCAACTTTAGGGACAAATATAAAGGAATTTTAGCAAAAGAAATGTCAGCCAGATATATGAACTTCTTGCCATCAGGGACACGCTCTGCACAGCTCCATGGCATGCACTTTGCAAAAATTGCCATAGCTAAGCATGACAAGTGAGTCCCTTCCTTCTTCGGGCAGAAAATTTGAAAAATATATGTTTAAAACCCCAACTATCAATGGATTCAAACACATCTATTTGATTCGAACCAATATTGTATAGACAGTGTTGGAATGTTTACAAAGAAATTTGTTAATGCTTGCATTTTGAACAGAAAAGAACAAGGTCGCTTGTAAAACATGATGAGCATTAAATATACTACGTTGTTGGATTGATAAATGATATCCAGGAAGAATTTGGTACATACCGTCATTAATACATAAATCAACTATATTTGTGCTCTTGAATCATCTACATGAATGGCCAATGATGCCTCATCAGGGTTGTAATTATGTCCCAAATTAACTGTTTGACACCTCTAATTAGAGGCTTGCCAGTGACCTGGGCCGCTAATTCATCTACTTGATTCTGCAAATCATCAGCTTTATTATTTGCATCACTCACCAGGGCTTCCTTCGTCGGGGCTTTATTATTTGCATCATTCGCCAGGGCTTCTTTCGGGGAATGGTTAACAGAATCGGGGAAATCCGTGATCATCTCTAAATATCCCTATCCAACACAAAAAATGCGTGCGTGTAGTCTGTTTTAGTTCTTTCCCAGTGAGGGGACTAATCTTCCACTATTTGCCTTAGAACATATATTTCACTCTCTTTTTGAGCCAGGAGAGCATTTAGTCTCTTTGCTTCATTTTCATCCACAGACATTGTTTGAACTGCTCCTGCTAAATGTTCTGGAATAAGAGTACTCACTCATCCATGATACTTCATTAGAGCAACCTTCTCAACCTCTAAACGGGTGATTTTATTTTGTTGCCTTTCAAATTTATGTTGAGCTTCCTTCAGCTCTTTCATGAGCTTCTCCTTTGATGTTTTATAATAATAAGCTCCAGAGTTTGAGCTCCAATGCAGGCATGTTGAAGCTAATGTAGCGTTATTCTGTAATAGTTGCATCTAGGCTAGTGACCGAAGTCGTCCGCCGACATCACTTTTCTGTATCTCAAACGGTTGGCAGAAAACAAAGGCAAGTTCGATGCAGTTGTTACATAATAGAGATGCACCTATTAAAAAATAAATATTTTACTTAACATAGATATACTACATAGATTAACAAATAGATATATAATGCATGGCTGCCAGATGTAGAGTGCATTGAAATGTTTGCAACACTTTGACTTATTTGGCATAAAGGGTTTGGTTTGGGTGAAACGGGCGGCAGGTGATGCCTTTCTTTTGCATGTTACGCTAAATAACATACTCACTTTGATAACAACCTTTATTCTATCTTAATAGAGATAGTTTGTCAAAGAAGCTGAGTAGGGTTAGATTAAGTTAAAAGAAACTGAATTATAGGAGAGATTGCAAAATTAACATCTCAAGTTAAAAGCATCTCTGTTACAAGGTTAATCAAATACATAACTGGTCCACTCGGGACTCTACTTTTTCAATCTCAATGAGTTTCTGTACGTATTATAGATGCCAAGAACCTGCCGAGAGAGATAATCCCCTGGAATAAATGAACCATCTTTTCCTTACCTACGGTATACATGAATTGATGTAACAGGTTCTCTAAAGCAATTACCACTAAAATACTCCCGAAAATCACTCCTAGGGATGTTCCTCGAGCAATAATGCTTGATTAAATGCACAGTTATGATAGGGTCATCCACATGACTCTCGCTGCTCCAGTATATGTTACTGTATGAACCATATCATTTAGTATGTTGCATCTGATTATTGTAATGTTGTAGAAGCACATTAGACACAAATGTGCATATCGTAATTGTTTGTAATTGTTCCAGGCACTGCACAAAGAAAAAAACTATAGATTCTTCATGCTATAGAGAAGTAAGGCCAATCCTTCTATACTGCGATGGTTATAGATAGGGTAAAATGCATGCTTATTCCTGCGAAGTGCAGTGGTCATGTAAACTTAGTTTTTATAATTTGATCACAAATGCTACGCCCCCTTTTAACATACGCAACGCCTTACTAAATATTACCTCCCCTCTTTCACTCAATTGGTAGACGGATTCACAGCCTTCAGATTTTCCAACGGGATTGCAACTTGCATTCATTATTATCACAAAATTTCAGTTTCTGCCAATGCTAATTACATAAAAAAAATTGAAGCATGCAGCCATCACTCACCATGTAGTAATTCCAGGACTCCTCTTTGGAAGGAGTGGTGAACGACAAGGGTCGATCACTGCCGAAGGCGATTTGGATGGTGGAGATGTTCAGTGTCAGTGTTGCAAGTGCTGCCAAATGTCGTTAAATTCAACAATCTTAAATTTTAAGACACAACGATATCACTGCCTACAATAAACTCTGCAATTGAGGTTTTTTATTTGAATAATATACGTATCATCTGGCTTATGCATCAGGCCGTGTGTCTTTGGCTCTGCATTCCTATAAGAATTCACCCAAAACCCTCATCTGGCTCATGCATCAGGCCGTGTATCTCACTCTGCATTCCCACAAGAATTCACCCAAAACCCTACTGTGGCATCCTCATATTTTTTTTATACAAACAAAAAAAAATTAACGGTACTAATCTTACATTTCATAATGTCACCATCACTACTTGATTAATAGTTGCTAACACTTAGATATCTCAAAATATAATTCAATTTTTAAAAGCATAGAGTAAGACATATATATTTCAATTTTTAAAAGCATAAAGTAAGACATGTCACTTTTAGTTTGCTTTCAAACTATCCAACATTAATACATTGTTAAAATGTTACATAATTATTTTAACTTTTAATTTTTAATCATGTACTACTATTACATTAAAATATTTCTAAGAGGCAGGTATAAGCAGCTTTGCTGCTAATTTTACTTGTTTGAAATAGAATAAGTGGATTTATGGAGTCTTTGTTTATGAGAACATTTTTTCTAAAAATCCTTAGTGATCGGATCTATATCTTATATGTGTTGTATATATACATAATTTATATTCACGACAAGGTAACACAATCTAGTTATTATGTGTTGGGCCAAGTGGCAACAACATAAGCTTATCATAATTCATTTATTAAAAAGTTTATTTTCCTAAAAAAAGGTCATAATCTATTTATATTAAAAAATAAACTACATTGTATATAGATAATTAGATCTCTCAACTAGTTGTCTCCATAAAATATAGATTTATCTTTTCCATCTAATATATTCAAACTACAAAAAACAAAATAAAAAGATATACAAGGCTATAGGTCTTTGTGCATTGACTCTCAAATAAATAATCTATAAGATCATGAGTCCTCCCTAGGTCTTTGTGCATTGACTCTCAAATAAATAATCTATAAGATCATGAGTCCTCCAAAAGGTCTGTAGACTCAGAGAAAAAGGAAACTGTGCAAAAAATCAGAAATTGCCCCAAATGGGGTATTGGAACAAAAACTTTCTCTATATCGTTTATAGTCTCCCATATATGCCGAGTGTTCTCACCCACCTATAGCTCCATTTTTTATAACTCATCAACATTGTGGTTTCTTTCCCTATAAATATGATCAAACTTTATTGCCTGAAAACCCATTAGTCTGATGACTTCTTCCTATAGAGGCAATAATAGAATATTCCTAGAAGGTCTCCTTGTACTCATCTAGTTAATGACAATTTTTGAGTTTCCAAAAACCTAAAGATTCTGTTGTTTGTTTTGGTCCCTAAACCTATGGCAAACTTTATCCAATGGTGGTCATATAAAAAAAGGATACCACTTGCCCCTCCGTGGGCTAGGGTGCCCTGAGAAGCTCCATCAAAATATAACCAAGAGCTAGAGCTCTCAATATCTCCCACCATAATCCTCCTTTCCTTCCGTTTCTTCCCATCTTGTGGAAAATGACTAAGAATTGCCAAACCTTTCAAGGCATAGATAGTAGGGGATATAAGAATATCTTCAAAGATTGAATTGTTTCTTTAGAGCCAAACCCCCCAAATGAAGATAGCAGACATAGCCATATAATCCTTGTCAATTTCATAGTTTGACTAGGTCTATAGAGCACCTGTAATGGTCTACCCATCCCAAAGAAATTGTATGCCAGAGGCTGAAGACGCATAATCCCACATTTTTCTCATATAAGAACATGAAATAAATAAGTGATCAATGGTCTCTCCACTAGCTTTACATAGGGGACATCTTCCAGGACTGCACCATACTTTTTTAAGCAGCAAGTCACAGACATGTACTTTGTTGGAAAGAGCCAGACATAAGAAAATCTTGTTCTTTAGAGGACACTTGAACTGCTAGATTGCAAAAAACCACCATTTATGCTTAAGTAGGTCTTCCTCTTCTTAGATAACCATATAGCCAGGCTAGGGGAGTACGAGCCACTTGTGGTATTTTTGGACCATAAAAGGACATCTTAACGATCAACAAGTCTTACTTGGTTGTCTTTAAGAGCCTCGATGTATCTGGTCCAAGAAGCTTTATCCTCTGCATCCTCTACTCCCAAACCTTCAGCTGTCAACCATTCTTGTCTCGTAACAGGAGAGTTAGCAGGATCTCCGATTTGCTCCAAAAAGATGAAACCTTGGTCCCTCAGGTCTTCTATAAGATCTAAAGGTAGTCTATGAGCCCCACCATAGCTAATCCATGGATCCTGACCCAATTTTAATTTCCTTCCATTGCCAATACTCCATTCCATCCAATCACCAATAAATTCAAAAGCTAATAACATAGATTTCCACATGGATAAAATGTCTCTAAAAGATTTCTCCCTTCTTCTAAACCATTCCTCAATTATCAAGGGGGCAATGTATTTGTTGTAGACCATAGACACCCATAATCCTTCTCCTTCCAGGATTCTCCAAACCCATTTTGCAACAAGGGCCTTTGCAAATTGTAAGGGTTCTTTAGACCCCAAGATCCCAAATCCTTAGGCCAAGCAATTTTAGTTCAAGCTTTCCAATGGAGAGATACTACCTCTTGAGTTGACCCCCAAAGGAAGTTGTAACATAGTTTCCTGATTTGATCCAGAATGCCTGTTGGATCATAAACCAAAGAGACCCAGTACATTGGGATAGCTTCCATGACAGATTTTACCAAAACTAGGTGTCTTCCTTTACTTAACCACTTGTTACACTAGAGAAGAAGGCTTTTCTCAATCATTCCAATTAACCAAGCCCAGTCCCTTCTATGATATGCATTTGGATTTAAAACAAACCCTAAGTACTTAAGGCGACATTGAATATCCACCATTGGAAACTTGAACTATAGGCAAATCCAGTCAATGACATCCCGATTCAGATTCAAAAAATATATTGAAGATTTCCTTTCATTGTAACACATATCTGAAGCCTCTACAAACAGTTCCATATAGCCCTGTAGGTGGAGAACTTCTCTTCGAGACCCATTTGAGAAAATCATAATATCGTCAATGAAAAATAAACGAGAAACACTAACAAGCCCTCCAATGAAAATACCTCCAATAACACCATTTTAAAGAGTTCTAAAAGCATCGAGGAATTTAAAACAATCACCCTAATGGCTAAGGAAACGAGTTAACTCCCTCACCAAAAGGATGGAAAATGTTCAACTTCTATTGTGGCAATTTGATGTTCTATATACTCTCAATAGATTAAGAAGAAATACATTTTCATTCATATTTTTATTGGGTTTTCCTGGTAAATATTGTGTTTATGGTGTTCCATTATGTGTCTTCATTATTGTAATTCATTCTTATTTCTGAGTAGTTAAATAATATGTATGATGTGTTTATTTTCATGTTAAATCATTAAAATTGCAAAAGGAATAGTTATGTGGTGAAACACAAACTCATTGTAGTAGTATTTGTAAGTTTAAGATCTAATTTGACATGACTACCATTGAAATATCCAAAACAATTTACATATCATGTAAATACAAAAATGAACCACCATTTGATAGAAAATGAAAGAATTCAAATAACCATTTCTCTAAAGATTTGAAATATCCAAAGCAATTTACATATAATATAAATACAACAATTAATCACTTGGTGGAAGGTGAAATAATTTCTTAATTCTTAATTTTTAAAATTTTTAACCATATAAATTATTATAAAAAAAACTATAACTTTTAAAAATTAAAAAAAATTATTTTATTAACTTACTAATTTTTATTTTTAAAAATCAAATATTTATTAATTTGTTCTCCAGTCGTTGTTATTTGGACCTAGGAGGGAGCTAGGAGGGAGCGTCTTTGCTTTTTGTGCTTAAAAATTTAAATTACAAATAAAATTTTCAACAAAATTCTTTAATTTCAACCGTATAGTCTATTGATCCTACCAATGCAAATAAATAGTTGGGAAAAGGGAGCATATGGGTCTGCATTGGTGGTGCTGCAGCACCATCGGGATTGATGAGTTGCTTTGAGCATGAGCATGCAATTGGTGGTATCCAAGAATCCACTATTTATTAATGCCTTATGCTACTCATTAATATGATGTGGCCAACTCTTTTTCCACTTTTACATCACCTATGTTGAACTCCAAGAAGAGAAAGCCATAGCTTTTGGGATTTAACAAGGTCCTAGGAAATCCTGGATTTGTTTTATTTTAAGCATGTGGTGGGAAATTGAGGCCTCTGGTGAGTCCCCATGAATTTGACCCTGAGTAAACTCTGGTTAGCCAGTTGGCAGGACTAGGCTATGGATTCTTCGGCATGAAGTGTGGCGTACAGCTAGGCACCCAATAGATTTCTGCTGTCCAAAGATTCATATATCTCCTATTTAAGCAATTGGGCATCTGAGATTTCAGGATTGCGGTATTGGGTTCTCGGTTTAGAATCGGTTTAGAATCTTTGTCATAATCCTACGTGGGTTCTGTGAAATTTCAGAGATGGGTGATTTTGAGAAACAAGTTAAGGAGCGAGCTGAAGGCCTGAAGAAAATTTTCAACAAGGGATTCAATGTGGTTAAGCATGCCTGCAAGAATGGATGGGAGAAAGTTAAGCACATTCGGAAGAGATGAAGACATCAGCAGCAGCAGCTGGAGCAGTACTATCTATAATTTGATTTGTAATATTAGCTATGGAATCTCCGTGTGAGAATTTGTTTTGCTGTTTACACAGCTTGTTTTTATCGTTATTATGCTCTGAGAATTCTACGGATCTCTTTGCTTTTGTACTGCCTCGAAAGTGAAGTAGCGGCATAAATATTCTTATCGATATGAATGATGGGTTATCGTTTTTATAATGTACCAGTGGATATATTTGTGTGTTTTAGTGTTTCTAGTTCAATGATTTGCTGGTTTCATTAAATCTATGATGGTCCGTAACATGGGTATCTGGAGCACACACTGATAAGAATACCTGGCTTCCTGTTAGCTTAAATTCAATGTTTGTCTGTTTGTTTAATTTTCAGTACTTCATGACACAAAATTGCAGTAGCTTAGAAAATAATTTCCACTAACAGAGATGAGAGAAGCCAAGTATCTTGTGTTTAGAGTTAACCGATATATAACATGCTTGCTTCATTTCCTATTAGAAACACAAGTACAGAAATGAAACCTAGATCATGTGGATCAAATTGCCGAGGGTTCCCCTGCCCCAATGGATACATTGTCCTAGCAGTATGGGGGTCCCTCCCTGCAAAGAAAGAGCTATAACAGAAATCAGATCCTCCTCAAGCTTGGTGCCTCCTCTGCCTCTGCACCTACTAAGGATCTTTATTGTTGGGAAACAAATATAAGGTTTGTTAAAAGAACTATTTCAAATAACCTTCATTGCAAGAGTGGTCGATTGACTACACCAAAAAACACTTGGGATGAAAGAATATGCAAATCATGCAATGAAACCAATGTTGAAGATGAAAGCCTCACACTCCTATAATGCATATTATTTACAGCAAAGAGCGAGATAGCCAAGAACAGCACACATTGCAGCATTTACTTCCACCAGATCGCTTAATTGGTTTACAAAATTTACCAACAGATATCATAGATCACCGAGTGATTGCTAAAGTCACTGTATTATTGTTTGATAGAATGAATAGGGTGTCAATGGACTGTAAGCGGGGAAGAATATTATTTGTCAGAAATGATGTGAACTGCTACATTTGGGGTTGGTGTTAGTGGGTTCAGCTTTCCCAGTCAAAAAGCCACTTTAGCTTGGGTCAGGGTGACACAGCGATAATCCACCTGCAGTAGGTTGCTTACAAGAATTTGATATCAATATGGTCTAGTGGTAAGCAGATTAAACTCTGAATAATGAAGAAAGGAAAAGACTGGCTTAAACATGAAGGAAGAATGGAAGTTTTAGCTCTGCGTGACATAGAAAAATGCTAGAGACCCGAGTAGCCAACAGAATGACATTACTAGAGAATATGGATAGATCCTCTTATGACAAGCTCACACTCAGCTGCCTTCTAGTGTCACCTGTAAAAACTCTAGTCTGGCATTCTCCTACCCGGCCAATGACTAATCTGCCTTGATTTTAATTTATAATATGCGATTCTAACTTCTAACTTCTACGGGTGGATGATGGATGATATTGTGTTGAACTGTAATTAGTGGAACAATAACTATCTCTGTAATTTTGTCAAGCATCTGATTAGATTGAGGGTAGTCAATAAGTTGATACTTTGAAGATCTAAGTTTGGAAGACTTCTGAAGATGTTGCAAAGGAGGAGCACCAAAACAATATAAAAGCTGCTTAAAATTAGTGAAGCTGTCAGGGCTAGAGTAGTTCAGCTATGATGAAGGATGGATTTGATTGAGAAAGTGCATTTTAATACAAAGTTTGTTTCCTTGTGTCAAAATTCAGACGTGTCTTTGGAAGCATACCTAGATTATAAGATCAGAATAAAGTTATAAACAATTACATTGTAATAACAAGGAAATCTAAGGTATTTCTAGTCATACTCCAGTTTGCATGAACAATAGTAGTGGAAATGCTATATTTAAATGCAAAAGTTATGTTCTATATTTAGAAATCAGTATTTTACTTGGGGATTTTGGAAGAAGAATTCTAGGAGGTACTGGAGCTAGTTACCAGAAATAAGCAATGGAATTGTTCGATGCTTAAATTTCTGCAAGAGAATTTTTTAAATATGAGTGTGAGAGAGTATATGATATTTATTTTCTTTCATATTTAATGAGTGTCCTATACTCTGCTGCGGGGGAGAGCTCCCCCCCTTGCTCTTGCTCCCGAAGCTTGCTCCCTTTGGAAGCTCGCTCCCAAAACACTCCCAGTTTTGGGAGCGTGCTCCCGAGACGCTCCCTACCTCTCCTATACGAGGTTGATCATTTGATGACAATGTTATGGTACCTCCTTCTTTGCCAAGCTCCTATAAACGCTGTTATGGTTGATCATTTGATGACAATGTTATAAGTTATAACTACTAGATGATTGATGTTATATGGTTTAATCCATGTTTTCTATAGCTAATTCAACATCCTACATGTTTTTTAGATATAAATCCATCAAAATATATTAAAATATATACTATAAAAAAAATGCTCCTGAAACGGGAGCTTTTGAAAATTTTGCTTTTCACTCCACTCCCGCTCCCCGCTCCCATAGTGTAGGTCCTATATAACAACATTACGAAGGAATGAAATCCAAGATTTAAACAATTTGAGAAAACTTTAGTGTCCTAAACTGGGATCAAATTAACAAAAATAATGCTTAAATTGGGAAAATCCGAAAAAGTTGCCCATAAGAGCCTGAATTGCCTGTTGCTTTAGAAATACCACAGGAAGTTGATAGGACTCATGATATACGAAGGAGAGGATATAGGAAACATGACTTTGAAGCTTAAAATCCTGAAAAAAATTATATGCTCCAGAGCAAGAATAGTTCTAGTCAGATGCAAATTAGTATGGGGGCAATAAATATGCTTCAACAAAGGTAAAGATATTTTGTGCAGCCTTATGGCAACATGGGATATTGAATAGGTGAGATCAATGGGGATGTTTCCTCTTTAGGTTTGAATGAAACTTATAACTCCATTGATAGATTATTTGTAGAGCTCTTTTCACTCTTTTTATTGACTTTAATTTTAAAGCTAATAGAATGGTCATTCTCATTTTCCAAAATGTTTCAGCATGGATGGCAATCAATGGAGGTATTGAATAACATAGTTCCCTGTGAAAATTCAATAGCCAAGTTTATCTGCTAATTCCTTTATATGCATTCTAGCCACATATGCTATGTATTATTTGGCCAAATCAACTAAGGCATGATTCGCAATTTAGCATATCACTACTAGCTGGGGTTAAGCCTTATGTTGCGTGATTACTAGCCTGTAAAGTCGTCAATCAATCAGATAGACGCTGAAATAAATGTTCATCAACAAAGATAAATCATTAGATATTTATTAGCTGAGGAGAGGCGATAGGGAAGCATATAGGATGAATGATGCAACAACAAGCTGTGTGGCTAGAGTGCATAGTAATAAATGGAAGCAACATAGATGTGGCACAACAATACAATGGAAGCATAAACAAATTCAACCACCAGAAATCAAAATCTCGACTTTTAATTCCAAGAGACATTACAGGAGTATTGTCCTCTTTGCATGAATAGTTTACTAGTATTATCTAAACTTTCTACATTCAAACCGATACTGGCACATAGGTTTGGTCTTCCCTAGCCTTACTATGCTCAGATCTGCTATTTGATGTCCTTCTACCAAGAACTTAAAGATTGGGATCACAATTCCCTTGCCATTTTACATAGTTCCACAACCTTTTATCATAGGGTCACTAGTCCATAGAACTTCTCTGGATCCCAGATCTGTTGAATACTGGCCACGACCTTGGGGACTGGGTTTGACTTTGGATTACTGTTACTCATTCTGAACCAACCTCCTGTCAGTCCTACGATCCTTTTGCCCTTTTCTTCTGTCCTCTCTAAACTCATCTCATTATTCTTTTCAACCTTTAGGTAGTGGCCCTGTGTTCTTTAATTCTTGGTTATGATAGTTGACTGTGTCAACAACAGATTTTGGAAATCGTATTTCTATCCACATTTCTTTTACATATGCAGTAGGAAGCAACCATAACTGATCACTGCTTTGCAAATGATGTACTTCAAAACAAAGAGGGAACCTGTTTTTCCTTCCTCCAAGTCCACTTTATTGCGACCTATGTCAAATTGACAAATAGTTGAGATTGGATGAAGTCAAGAACTCCAGCAAGCCCTTATCTTGAACAGCTGATGAATAGTGAGGACTTCAATGGCAAGTGATCTCCTGGCCAAAACAGAACAAAACATGCTAAAATGGAAATATTTTTAGGTGATGTGGGATTGCCAATGACTCATGTTAAAATATTGTAACTTCTAAGAATATTCTATTTGTACTTTATCCGGAGATGTTTCATTCCTCCGTCGGGACTTTATTATATATCCGGAGATATTTATTCCTCCGTCGGAATGTTGTACTAGGGTTATTAGACTTCCCTAGTGGGGTTGGCCCTGAGTTAAGTGTTTAGGGGTTATTAGACTCTCCTAGGAGAAGTCGGCCCAGTTAGGGTTAAAAGTCAAGTGAAGTAAAGTATAAATAGAGGATGTGTGTTCCTCATTTAACATACACACTCACTCATTCACTCACTTGTGAATTGCGCATAGGAGAGAGAGAGATCTGCGAAGGAGGAGAAGGAGCTCTTGTTTGGGGTTTACATCTTTGTATTTGTTGGTTATCTATATTGAGGAAAGCTTTGCTGGGTTTTTTATCCCATGAGGGTTTCCCAGGATAAATCTATGTCTATCTTGTGATTGTGTTTCTTTCAGTGATCCTTATTATGCTTTTGTTGTGAATTTTATGCTAAACTTAACATGGTATCAGAGCTAGCCTGAATAGGACATCTTTCACAAGGTGAAAATACCTCTCTCCTCCTCTGGTGAAAATTAGGGTTTCTGTAAAAGTTGGAATTTTTGGAATTTGAGAACATGGCTGGATGCTCCTCAAAAGCGAAATTTTGAGACCTAGATCGAACTTTTTGAGTGGGTAGATCTCCGGGAAAGTCAAACCCTAGTTTGACTTCAGAAAACCAGAAAACCAGTGAACCAGAAAAACTGCGAACCTGTGCACCAGTGAACAGAAAAGCTGCGAACCTGTACACCAGTAAACCAAAAAAGCTACTCACCAGTGAACTAGTGAACCAGTAAACCAGAAAATCTGTTGCAGATCAGAATTTCGCTGGTCAAGTTTGAAGGGTGAAAAGTTGAAGTTTTCAGAAGTCAAGTACACCACTCAACTCAATTCAGTCAAGCACATCTCCTGGTAAGGTCAGTTTTGCATTTTAAGAATTTTCAATTTTTGGTGACCTCTCGGATAAGATGGCCCCAAGCACTAAGCTTGAGGACAAGCTAGAGGGTATAGAGAATTTCCGGGCATGGAAATATATGATTGGTCTCATTCTTGAAGAGAATGATCTTGCCCAATACATCAAAGATGAGGTTGCAGAACCTGTGGAAGATGAAGCTAAAGAGAAGTACAAGAAGGATATGATTAGGGCAAAGAGAATCATTGTTGATTCTATCAAAGACCACTTGATTCCCCAAGTGTCATCCAAGAAGACCCCGAAGGAAATGTATGATGCCCTAGCCAGAATGTATGAAGGGAGGAACATCAATAGGAAGATGAACCTGAGAGCTCAATTGAAGAGCACTAAGATGAATCAAGGAGTATCTATTCAAGATTACTTCACAAGGGTCTCCCAGTTCAAGGAACAACTAGAAGCCATTGGAGACTCCCTTGATGAAGATGAACTAGTCACGACTGCTCTCAATGGTCTCACTAGACCTTGAGATTCATTCATCCAGACCATGTGTGCTAGAAGGAAAGCATGAAGTTTGACATTGTATGGGAGGATTGCATTCAAGAAGAGGCTAGAGTAGCCAATAGAGAAGCCTTGTTTAAAGAAGATAATCAAGCATTAGCCACCCATACCAAGAGAAGGAGAAGTCAATCCAACTTCAAGAAGGAAAGCCACAAGGAGTCTCAACCTCCACAAAGGTTTCAAAAGAAAAGAAGAACCAATCCAGAAAGAGATCACTCTTCATTCCAGTGTTTCAATTGTCACAAAATAGGACACATTGCTAGAAATTGTCCATCAAAGAGAAGGGAACACAAGAAGGGTTTCCACCACAGAATACATCAAGCACATCTAGCAGAAGATGATAGTGAAGAAGAAGAGGAAGAAAGACTTCAAAGAAAAAGAGCTAAGGTAGAAGAAGAAGATGCAGAAGAATATGTTCTATTCTCTGCACTCTCTAGGTCCATAACACCTGGAGAAGATACATGGCTTATTGATAGTGGTGCTTCCAAGCACATGACGGGACAAAGAAAACTTTGTCAAGACTTGAAGAAAGGTCCTCTCCTCAAAAGGTATCATTAGGAGATGATTACCAATATCCCATCAAAGGAATTGGTGAAGCAAGCTACAGGCTTGATTCTGGAACCCCCATGAAGATGAAGGAAGTTTTATATGTCCCAGGATTGAAGAAGAACCTACTTTCTATCTCAACATTAGATAAGAGAGGTTATATAGTTGCATTCATAGATGGACAAGTACTCATGTGGTCCAAAGGTAAATCAATTGAAGATGCAATTGTTATTGGTGAAGAAGAAGGAGTGCTATATAAACTCAAGGGACATTCCGAAGCAACTCTTGTTCATGAAGCCACTAGCCCAAGTGAGCTATGACATAGAAGGCTTGCTTACATCAACTACAAATCATTACTTTATGTGAGCAAAGTAGTAACAGGATTACCAGATTTGAAGGTTGATCATGAATGCACTTGCAAAGGATGTGCAAAAGGGAAAAATATCAAGAATCCATTTCCAAAGAGTGAAACAAAGACTAAAAGTACTTTGGAATTGATTTATTCAGATGTATGGGTCCAATGCCCTCCACATCCTTGAGTGGATTGAATACTACCTTACATTTATTGATGACTATTCAAGAAAGGCTTGGATATATTTCCTGAAAGGAAAAGATGTAGTCTTTGGAAAATTCAAGGAATTCAAAGCCTTGATAGGAAATCGCTCAAAAAAGAAAATCAAGACACTCAGGACAGATAATGGTGGAGAATATACTTCAAAGGATTTTGAAGTCTTTTGTAAAGAAGCTGGAATCAACAGGGAACTAACCACTCCCTACAATCCTCAACAAAATGGTGTTGCAGAAAGAAAGAATAGAACCATCATGGAAGTAGTGAAGACAATGATACATGATCAAGATCTTCCTATGAATCTATGGGCTGAAGTAGCAAGGACCGCAGTCTATGTCCAAAATAGATTGTATCATAGTGCCCTTGGATTCAAGACTCCAGAGGAAATGTTCACAGGGAAGAAGCCTGAGGTAAGCCACCTCAAAATATTTGGGTGCCCTGTATATGTTCACATACCAAAAGAGAAGAGAACTAAGCTGGATCCTTCCAGAAAGAAGGGAATATTTGTTGGGTATTGTGAAGCATCCAAAGCATTTAGAATATACATCCCAGGATTCCATCACATGGAAATTAGTAGAGATGTAACATTTGATGAAGAAGCTGCTCTCAAAAGATCTAGAAAGAGCCAGTGTGAAGAAGTATATGAAGAAGATATACCTCCTAGAAACACAGAAGTAGTTTCCTTCCCTGAAGAAGAAACACCAGAAGACCATGATATGATAGAACCTCAAGAACCCCCACCTGAACATATCATGGAAGAGAAAGCCAGCATGGGCAAGAGAAATTATACAAGAAGCAGAAAGATATGGAGCTCCAGAAGGCTCCACTAGAGCAAGCAAGAAACCAAAGCCATTTTCCAGCTATGTGGCTTTGATGTGTGATCTTGTATATCAAGAACCTACCAGTTATGAAGAAGCAGTTCATAAGAAAGAATGGGTAGAAGCAATGACGGAGGAATACCAGTCAATAATGAAGAATGATGTTTGGGATGTAGTTCCCAAACCAAAAGACAAAAGTGTGGTATCCTCCAAGTGTATATACAAGATAAAGCATGCTGCAGATGGTAGCATTGAAAAGTATAAGGCAAGGTTTGTGGCCAGAGGATTCTCTCAGAAATAGGGAATTGACTATGAAGAAACATTTGCACCAGTTGCAAGGTACACTTCCATTAGAACCATAATGGCACTTGCGTCCATGATGAAGTGGAGATTACACCAGATGGATGTGAAGGCAACCTTCCTGAATGGTGTGATTGAGGAAGAAGTGTACATAGAACAACCACAAGGATTTGAGGTTGAAGATAGAAGAACTCACGTATGTAAGTTGAAGAAAGCTCTGTACGGGCTGAAACAAGCTCCTAGAGCTTGGTACAGAAGAATTGATAGCTTCTTGACAAGCTTGGGCTTTACCAAAAGTAAAGCTGATCCTAACCTTTACCTTAAGGTTATGGATGATAAACCTGTCATACTATTGTTGTATGTGGATGATCTCTTTCTGACAAGAAATGAGAAACAGATCATGGAAAGCAAGAAGAAGCTAGCTACATAATTTGAGATGAAAGATCTCGGATTGATGCATTACTTCCTAGGTCTGGAAGTATGGCAAGGCCCAGAAGGAATCTTTCTCAACCAGGGAAAGTATGCTGTGGAAATCTTGAAAAGATTTGATATGTTGGAATGTAAAGCCATGGCCACTCCCATGGATACCAACTTGAAGTTGTTGGCTGATGAATCGTTAGAATTAGTGGATGTGACTCAACACAGTCAGATTATTGGGTCGCTGATGTATCTAACGAATACCAGGCCAGATATATGCTTTGCCGTGAACACCCTGAGTCAGTATCTAGTTGAGCCTAGACGTGTTCACCTGATAGCTGCAAAGCATGTGATGAGGTACCTAAAAGGTATGATAGACTTTGGTCTATATTATCTTGGAGATAATGATTTCAGATTGTATGGTTATACAGATGTAGATTGGGCTGGAAGTGTCTCAGACAGAAAGAGCACATCGGGTGGATGTTATTGTCTGGGATATGCCATGATCTCATGGTTTAGCAGGAAGCAGTCCGGTGTGGCTCTCAGCATAGTTGAAGCGGAATATATAGCAGCTTGCTCTGCTAGTTGTGTAGCCATATGGCTTCGGAAGTTGCTTTCAGGACTATTTGACTTAGAGATGGACCCCATTGTGATCCTGTGTGACAACTAGAGTTGTATCAAGATGACAGAGAATCCAGTGTTCCATGATAAGTCAAAGCACATAGAGATCCGATATTTTTATATATGGGATATGGTGCAGAAAGGAGCTATAAAGCTCGAGTATGTGAGCACTGATGAGCAAGTTGCTGATGTATTGACCAAACCTCTGTCTCGAGTAAAGTTTGAGTATTTCCGAGACAAGCTTGGTGTAGTTCAGAAGGACCCTCCTCGAAAGGGGGAGTGATATGGTCGATGATGATATTTGGATATTGGTATCGATGATGAGGTTGCCTGTACCGACGGTAAGGTTGATGATGAGGATACTTGTATTGATGATGTGGATACTTGTATTGATGATGAGGGTACTTGTATCGATGAAGAGGTTACCTGTTCCGACGATGAGGATGCCTGTACTGACGATGAGGTCGATGAAGTGGTACTTAGACTTTGTCTAAGAGGACTGGTGGGATTGATCATCCTTAGACAGTGATCCCGTAATTCCGAAAGGAAGGATAGTCTTAAATGCTGATCCTTGGATTGTGGTGGGATTGATCATCCCTAGACAGTGATCCCATAATTCCGAAAGGAAGGATAGTCTTAAATATTGATCCTTAGACTAGAATCTCGTAATTCCTAAAGGAAGGATTTTCTAAGATGTGAGTAGTGGACAAGGATCCTGTAATTCCGAAAGGAAGGATCGTCCAAGTGTGGTAGCTCCGTAAAGACTGGGTCTCGTAATTCCAAAAGGAAGGATTGTCTGAGCACCACCAATGTTGATGGACTAGAGTCCCGTAATTCCAAAAGGAAGGACTGTCCATGATCCCGTAATTCCGAAAGGAAGGATCACCAGAGTTGATGGACTAGAATCCCATAATTCCGAAAGGAAGGACTGTCCATGATCCCGTAATTCCGAAAGGAAGGATCACCAGAGTTGATGGACTAGAATCCCGTAATTCCGAAAGGAAGGATTGTCCATGATCCTGTAATTCCGAAAGGAAGGATCACCAAAGTTGTTGGACTAGGGTCCCATAATTCCGAAAGGAAGGACTGTCCACGATCCCGTAATTTTGAAAGGAAGGATCATGTGTATTGCAGATTATGATGCTGTGGATCAAGAGATCCAGACGATGAGGCTGTTGATCGGAAGATCCAGATGTTGATGCTGTTGATTAAGAGATCCAGACGATGAGGCTGTTGATCGAGAGATCCAGATGATGCTGTTGATCGGAAGATCCAGATGATGATGCTGTTGATCGAGAGATCCTGATGATGCTGTTGATCGAAAGATCCAGATGATGATGCTGCTAAAGCTGATCGAGTGTTGCAGAAGATGAAGACTCAGTACTGACGATGTTGATGTTCTAGTAACTATTTGAGTTATTGATGATGATTGAAGAAAGCTTCCAATGATTTATAGATGTATCATGTATGATGTTGATGACTCCTTGCTCCTGCAGATGTTGTTAGAATATCTTTCTCGTTAAGGGGGAGTGTTGAAATATTGTAACTTCTAAGAATATTCTATTTGTACCTTATCCGAAGATGTTTCATTCCTTCGTTGGGACTTTATTATATATCCGGAGATGTTTATTCCTCTGTCGGAATGTTGTAACTAGGGTTATTAGACTTCCCTAGTGGGGTCGGCCCTGAGTTAAGTGTTTAGGGGTTATTAGACTCTCCTAGGAGAAGTCGGCCTAGTTAGGGTTAAAAGTCAAGTGAAGTAAAGTATAAATAGAGGATGTGTGTTCCTCATTTAACATACACACTCACTCATTCACTCACTTGTGAATTGCGCATAGGAGAGAGAGAGATCTGCGAAGGAGGAGAAGGAGCTCTTGTTTGGGGTTTACATCTTTGTATTTGTTGGTCATCTATATTGAGGAAAGCTTTGTTGGGTTTTCTACCCCATGAGGGTTTCCCAAGATAAATCTGTGTCTATCTTGTGATTGTGTTTCTTTCAATGATCCTTATTATGCTCTTGTTGTGAATTTTATGCTAAACTTAACAACTCAGGGATGCCCTTACTTTAGATTCCCTTGGTGAATTGAATGTGTGTGTCCTGCTAATGGGATTGGTAAATAAAGCATCAAATATGACCTTCCAAATTATCTAATCTTTGTTGGTATTACTGTCACACTCATTTTCCATCAGTGAACCAAAACTTCTCGAACCCATTGCTGATTGATTCGCTCTACCTCAACATCTTTGATTTTAATTTGAGCTATGCATATATCTTCTCCACTCTTGTTGTCTTCTATCATCCTTCAAAAAATACTTGCCCATACTGTTAGCATGTTTTTCGAAAAGTTTGCAAGTCTCCATTCTCTTTTCTTACCATTTATTGTATGCTTCCTATGGAAATTGATCCTCCCTCAAACGTACCTTCATCTCAACGTTTTCTTTGATTGTTGGTGCTTCTACCTTCATGCCTTCTTTCAAACTACAAGGCCTTGTCCCTACTCATGTGTGTTTGCATATAACTCCATACATGACTTTTCCTATCTTCGTTAGGTAATTTCGCCAAGTTTGTCCTTCTTTCACTCAACTATTTCATTTTTTTCACTTTCACTGGTTCTGCATGCTGTTCATCCGCATTTTCAAAACTTGTGGCTGCCTCTTTCAGCTATTCTTTTTCTAACCACAACATTACCTTTCTACCTTCCTTCCCTTCATCCTTCATAGGATGTATCATGAATTTTCTGCCTTCCTTCTCAAATGGGTAAGTGTTCCTTTTGCCATCATGTAACAAATAACAACCAAACTGCCATGGCCTTCCCAACAAGATATGCTGGGTACCCATTGGTATCACATTACACAAAACTTCCTAATGGTATCTCCAATATAAGAATTTATCAAACGTTGATTCAAAACAGTGACTGTATGCCCCTTTTGCAACCAAGAAACATGGTAGGCATTGGGATGTGGTGTACATTTCAGATCTAACTTTTCAAAGACTTTTTTAGAAACTAAATTTAACATGATACCCCCATGCATAATCAAATTGAAACACTTACATCTTATTTTGCTCATGGTTTGGAAGATAATTTTTCTTTGCTTTTGGTCCTTTCCAAGTTGCTTGTCCCACTGCAATCCCACTGCAACTATACTTTTCCCAACATCAGGTTCTCTCCTTGTTCTTACTGCACTCCAGTGATCCAAAATGGATCTATGTAAGTACCATATGAATCTATTGATGCTCTAGGTGAGGGAGATTAGAATTGGGAACATCTTAGAGATGGTGTTTATTTTGTCAAAATTTGGGTCATCAACTTTTGGTGTGTTTATTATCCCTAAGAAAAGTTTTTGGGCCTTGTGACAAAATAGGGTTGTCGTAGGCTTCTTCATCCATGGCGAAAATATTTTTCTCACTAAGATCTTTCCAATAAGCTATCGTGCACCTAAAATGAGTTCGTTTGTGAAAATTATGGCCCCAACAAGGCAACCATCCAAATATTTCCTTTATGTGCACCATAATTCAAATATGGGGAGTTAGTAACATGTGGGAATCCACTAGATATTTCTAGAAGTATCATGGAGGTTTTGGGAGGGTTTCAAAACCCTAAACCTAGCCGTAACGCTAGCTATTGATACCAAGCAGAAGAGGGGAAAACGGGTTAACTTTATCACTAGCGTCGACTGTTCCATAGTATGAGTAGGAGTGTGGAGGAGATACTAGCAGAGAAGAGAGATAAAATTACACTGTAGAGGACTATAGAAGATCATAGTGTCTGATAGCTTTGCAGTAAGCTTGGGCAGCTTGTAATCTGTATTGTAATCTCCATAGTATAACTTATAAGAAGGATGGGAGGCAGAGTCCTTCATTGAATGCTGGTTTTCCCGTATGGTTTCTAGGATAAATATTTGTGTGCGCTTTGCTATTGCAGTCTATCTCATATTTTGCAGTAGTTAAAGAATCCAAATTGTGTGCTTTTATTTTTGTTAAAGCAATAAAAATACAAAAAACAGTTGCACAGTAGAGCATAGGCTCATTGTAGTCATTTTAAGTTTAGATATGTTTTGGTGAGCTGACCATTGGAATATCCAAAGCAGTTTATAGATCATTCGGATACTTGGTCTTCAACTGCATCTTCTAGTAGTTTAAGTTTAGATCTGTATTTTTATTGCTTTTATTTTTGTTAAAGCAATAAAAATACAAAAAACAGTTGCACAGTAGAGCATAGGCTCATTGTAGTCATTTTAAGTTTAGATATGTTTTGGTGAGCTGACCATTGGAATATCCAAAGCAGTTTATAGATCATTCGGATACTTGGTCTTCAACTGCATCTTCTAGTAGTTGTTTTAAGTTTAGATCTGTTTTGGTGAGCCGACCATTGGAATACCCAAGGTGGTTTACATATCATTCAGAGACATGGTCTTCAACTACATCTTCTATTGCCTTTGCAAAATGTGCTCTTGCATCTGCATTTCTTCTACTGCTCAAGGTCTCTGGGAATTTGTATGTTTGATGCCCTTGTGCTTGGCACTTGAAACAAAGTGCTGTTAAATCTGCTGCCTCTACCTCAGCCTCTTCCAAATCCTCTTCTTTCACCATTGTTTCATCTTCTAGCATTGATGTCACTGGTCTCCTCATTCTTCGTCCTTTTTTACTGTTTGGCTTCTGTTTCGTCTCAAGATTTGTTGTCTTCTTGCTAACTTTTCATCAGTCCCCAATTTAATCTGATAGGCCTTGGCTGTTGACCAAAACTTCATCATACAAATCTTGTCTTGAATGGTAGACCTTGGCCCATTTGCATATCTTGCAATCAACATTGGGACTTTCCTCGTTTTTGTATAAATTTCTGTGCTCCGACTTTTATAGAGATTTCACCTCACAAGAAGGTTTCCCGGATCTAGTCCCTGTGAGCTTCAGCCTTAGGGCTGATCTGAAATATTAGTTTACAGCAGCAAACAACTGACAATATTGCATCACACTTAACCAAACACAGTAATCAGCCTAAGAGAAAATATACCAAACATATGCCAACAAGTTTCAGCTCTTAAGAACAATCTTTTCAATCATGAACCAGATCAGAAATTCACTTTATTACAGCAGAGTTTACAGAAGTAAATCTTCCATATTATCTTCAAGATCAATGTTAAAACCCTAAACAGTTTTAGCCTTAACTTATGTCAAATCAACAAGACATACAAGTGCTGGAAATTACCAAATCATGAAGACAATGATAGGTGGACACCAAATTTGAAATAACACAACATTGGACATCTGAAAACTTGGTGTATATATCAAGAAAAAATGAAGCCCTTGTACATATTCATAGCTTATCACAAGCTAGTACAATTCTTCTAGCTCTCCAATGTTAAAGTTAGTGCAGCTGCGAGACCCATTCTCAAAGAGGATGGTACCCTCGTCAGTTAACTAGGGTTCCTGGTCAGTTAACCAGGCAGAGTAAAGAGTAAGTCCCTAGAAGGTACCCTAGGGCCCCCAGTTGTCTCCTGGGGTTCTTGGTCGGGGACCAAGCAAGTTGATGCCATGGAAAAGTCCCTAGCATGTGGCTAGGGCGCCTATTTGTCTCTAGGGTTTTCTGGTATGGGACTAGACAGTTTCTTGGTCACGAGGACCAAGCAGATCCTACAGGTTGAGACAGAGACATCCTGGTCTAAGACAAGGCAGAATCTTGGTCAAGGACCAAGTAGGTCCTGTAGGTGGTTGATCAACATTTAGTCTAGGACTGAAAGCTCAGCTTGGGGCCAAGAGCCATTCTTTAAGAATGGAGGCACTTGGTCAGTTACCAAGATGTTAACTTCGGTCAACCTTCAGCCTGGGGCTGAAGAACCTGGTCAAGGACCAGGTGGTTGATCAACATGATTCAGTCTGGGACTGAAGCTCAGTCTTGGGCTAAGAGCCATTCCTTGAGAATGGAGGTTCTTGGTCAGTTACCAAGATGATGATGTGTGATGTCCTCTTCTTCTAGGTCTTCAACATGGTTGAGCTAGATGATCTTCTCAAGGAACTGGCCACCCCTTGATGGAGCCACTAGCATTTCCTATGGAGCACTTTGGAGGACCATATGATCACATTATCCAGTGTGGACCTTCCTTATACAGTGATGATGAACTTTCAGGTCGCATGGAACATTCGTACATTTGAGAGAGATGATTGGTTGTATCCCACATTGGTTGCTCATCCTAGGTCTTTACATCTTGTTGTTCTTGGTCATGTGGTACCTTATCTTGTTCTCTACCTTGACTTGTGGTTAGTAGGGTCATCCACCCACATTGAGTTGTCTTGATGTTTTATGGGTATTAGGGTGGATTGCCCACCTTTGTGGTTCACCCTTTGGTCCTAGGGTTATGGGTCATGTACCCATACTTGTTTGATGTTGTACCATGTGCTGGTCCTTATTAATTATATGTATGGTAACATAACCCTAGTACCCACCTAAGTTACCCTATTTATATTCTATGTTATTTTTTTTTGTGTCTTAACCCTTATGTGTTGGCACCCACCTAAGACACATTAATTATATGTTATAAGTGGTGTGTTGTCTTAACTTATTGGTACTACCCTAATTTAATGGTACCCTAACTTGTTTAAAGATTTATTTTATAATTCTTCCAGAAGTCCTTAATGTTCTATATATTGAAAGAAGTCTATCTTCCTCATTTGTTATGATCAAGACATCACATCTCAGCTCTATCTTTTATCCTGCTTGACGTCAAGGGTTAAGGGTTTATACTTTATTTGCTATTGCTTGATCAATTGTTTTGAGGCCACCTACCTGTTGAAGTCCACCCTTCATCTCAGATCTGCTTTGAATAATTATTTAGGGCAGACGTTAAGGTGTATCTTGCTGTTGCTACCTTCAATCTGCTTGTTTAAGGTCTTAATGGGTTCTGATCTGCTTGCTGAAGCTCGATCTGCATGCTGAGGTTTTTATAAGGTTCCGATCTGCTTACTAAAGCTTGTTTGAAGCTTGATCTGCATGCTGAGTTTTTTATAAGGATTCGATCTGTTGTTATGGAGTTTGATTTGCCTATATGGAGTTTGATTTGCCTATATAAGAGTCCGATCTGACTGTCAAGACTTTATTGGGGTTCGATCTGTGTGTCTGAGATATTATTGAGGTCCGATCTGGTAGGTAAAGGACCGATCTGCTTTGATTGAGACTCGTTCTGCTGCTTTGTGGTTTACCTGAAACTCGATCTGTTGTTGATGTTCTGCCTGGAGTCTGATCTGATCATTAAGGGATCCGATCTGTTTTTAATCTGCCTGCTGAGATGGCCGTGACCCTATATTACCTCTAAAGCTCAGTCGTGACCCTATCTTGTCTTAAATCTGCTTGCTGATTGTTTAATTGTGGAGGCCGTGAGGCCTTAGGGTCTGATCTAGTCTGCAAGTGTAAAACTGTGGAGGCCGTAAGGCCCTGGGGTTTGTCCTACTTTGCTACCTGTATATTTGAGGAAGCCATTAGTGTAAGTGGACAGATCTAAAGTGATCAGACCATGTTTAATTTGCTGAGCCTTACTCTTCTATCAAATCTACACTATTGAGTTTTTACCTTGACCATATTCATAGTGCTAAGACTTGATCTGATCTATTTGAGGATATATTATTTATTAGGGTTCAAACCTCTTGTTCTTATATCTTTTGGACTTCTTTATGCTGGGACTTGTCTGAGATTGTCACTGCTGTCATTGCCTATCACTACTTGATTGGCCCTCAGCCCAATCATCTCTCTCTCTCTGGTTTGTACTTACCCTCTAGCAGGGTTAGTTGGTTCCTAGTGATTGACTGGCCTTTGAGAGGCTCAGTTTATTCTGAAAGTTATTTCTTCTGAGTATAAAGATAGGAAGGGTCCCACACTTCACGTAAGTGCCCTAACTTGTTCTTTTATGAATTAGACATTTTATTGTAAATTATTATACTAATGTTGATTACATGTTACTGAAGATTACTTTAACACGGGGACCCACTCGGTAGTGTTAAAGTTGAAGGAGATGAAAAATTATGTTTTGAATTATACTATTTAGCTACTGCTGTACTATTCTGGTTGTTGCATTTAATTTTGCATTAAAGTATGTGAAAATTTGATTGCTTTGCATCAAACCCTAACCCCAACCAAAATTTAACATCCAAAACCCTAAATAGGGGAAACCATGAAAACCTAGTCACACAAGAGACACTCCAAGCTATAATCACCACGTGCAAGTTCCTTTTGGCCTCATGCAAGCTGTATCCTCCTCTCTTCTTTCTCAACAAATTAAACCTAAGGGTTTATCAGCAAACCCTAACTCCTTGTCTCCTTAAGGTAGAAACCCTAGCCCTATAACATCCAAGAATCCTCCAAGTTAACCCTAGCTCTCCAAGACAAAGAGAGGTGATATACAAAGAAAAGCATGTGAGAGAGAGAGAGAGAGAGAGAGTAGGGCTCCTCTCCTCACATCTCTTAACACAAGTGTGATGATGAATGAGCTCTACAAGCATGAATGTGAGAATGAGTCTCTAATTCCAAGTGGACCTAGTCCACTACAAGCAACCTACAAGATACAAGTAGGTCCACACATGTGAAGCACTACACTCTAAATGGACCTGTTATCACACAACTTGTAGTTGTCTCTAAAGGTATCCCATCCAGGACGGTAGAGGTGTAGACAACTAAAGAGGTGACCCAAGAGATGCCACGGTTCCCAATGCAAGATGGGTGTCACGTTAGCTGAGGCACTCTTCACTTTAGATCAAGCTTAAGCAAGACCAAGGGGGAGACCCTAGCTTAGCCAATGAAGGCTAGCGAATTCAATCTAGACCTCAATAGGGAAATGTGATGATGAAAGAGAAGGAGACCAAGATGAAACAAGATCTAGATCTAGGATGATAAGTGGACCCAAGGTGGTTAGGGCTTGGTTGAAGAGGCTCAAGGAAAGGACAAATGTTCAACCAAGTGTGAGATATGGTCACTTACGGATTAGGAATATAGATCTAGATAGATCTAATGCCAAGAAAAGTACCCAAGTGGGGCCCACCCTTAAAAAGTGGAAAATGGTCCAAATGGGGCCCACAAGGTCAAAAATCAAAGTGAGATGGCACTAGGGGGGTATGCTATAGCATGGATCTATGGATTTGAGAAGGAATGAGCAATACCCACTTGTGGGATCTAGCAAAAGACCACTAACCCAAGGAGTGCGACTTTCCTCAAGGAAGACTAGTGCCTTAGATGGAGGGGCAAATGGAGTCGGATGTCCACCAAATTATATATCAGGATAGTTGAGATGATTATTAAGGTGGGTTTTAATTATTGAGCTCAAGTGATTGCTAGATCTCCATAGATCTGAAAAATAAAAATGCAAGGGTTTTGATTTTAGGGTTTATGTGACCAATGGAGAAAAGATGGATGGATCTAGAAAAATACCTTGTAGAACATACCTCAATATCTTGTGGCCACTTTGCAAATTGATAACCTTCCCCCTGTGTGTATATTGAAGAGTGAGATCCAAAGCTCCAAGCCAAATTGTCCTCCTTCCAAGGTGACCAATTTGCCCTCCTCCTGCAAGACAAGATCAAGTGAGAAACAAGCCTAGCAAAAGAATGACAAAAATGATAAAGAGATGCAAGAGAAAGCATCAACTATGTCACTAAGATACAATAATGATACTCCCTGAGACAAAAAGCCAATCGAAGGCAAGATATGGGGTTTCCCCACAATAGCCTCCCTCCAAATCGTCCTCCTCTTCACCAAATCGACCTCCCTCTAGAAAAACGTTTGAAGCCCCAAAATCCACAAATGATACACAGAGAAAAGATTGTATATTCAACTTGCAAAAGAATCCATCAAGACAAGAGAAATAGATCCACAAAATAGTATTTTTATTCCAAGTTTGAATAGATCCAAAGGTGCCTTTACAATAGGGGGGTCTCTTCCTTAAATAGGATGAGGAAGACCTGTTGTCCGCTGAAATGCACACCAGCAGCATAAATCTTTTGAAAGCTGTTTCCCAAGTGGGAAAGGTTTGGCCTTGGGGGAAAGCAAAGAGTTAGGTGCTGTCACCTGATCCCGACTCCTCCATTTAGGCAAACTCCTAACGAAGCCAAGGGGGTAGTCCCTAAAAAAGAGTTTATAAGGATCTTTGTGTTTTAAAGTTTAAAAGTGATGTGATGCGGATGGGTGTTTAGGAGTTTTTGATTTACAATAAATTTTAAGTAACCCAAGAATGTACTTGCAAAAGATTAAGATGCACAACCACTTGATAATGATAAATTAAACACAAGACATCCACAGTATGATATAGTTTAAAACATATACCAAAATGCACTTCGGATAGATAAGCAAATAAATGAATCAATTTGAAGGACCAGTGCCTTATGGAGTCATAAAATGAAATGCTGGGGATGCTCGATACAAGTCTCAGATGTGCTTGATAATTGTTTTGCAATTGTTCTTGGTAATTTTTATTGTAAATTTTATAATGATCTTGATTATTATGGCTGAGAAAATTTCCAAGATATACCTTGCGGTACTGGAAATATGTCCGGAAAATACTCTAGGTGGCTCCGTACAAGGACATGTTGGCTATCCAAGTCTCTAGAGCGTGTTCAACACTACACCAACCAGGGATGTAGTCTAACGGTGCCCTTAAGATCGAGGTATGGTGGTTCCAGCGTCCTCAGGCAGAATTTGCCCACTTTCGAGTATTTACGATCAACGCCGGATTTTCGTCGGTTATGGGGTATGAATTTTATTATGGTTGAAATTGGAATTAATGTGAAAAATTAAGTAGTCTACAACTGCTTCTGGGTATCCCTGAAGTGGGCAGAGCATACACAGTTGAGAAAATGGTAAATTCCAATTTTAGGGGATGTGTGAAAAAAAAAGAACCTTTGTAACTCTCCGATAGAGATCACTCTTGATCCGCCTTATGGCATTATTCAAGAGATTTATGATGCAAAAAAGGAAATACTGAAATACTGAAATAAAAAGCTAATCTACCAGAGTCTCTTTCAGGTTTGAGACCTTACTCGGGAGAGCATGGGGGTTAGTGAAAAATTAAAACAAAACAAGAATAAACTCTCTGACAGAGAGCACTCTTGATCCACCTTTCGGTGAGATTCAAGAGATTTTGGATTCTTTTTAGTTTGACAATTTTTTATCAAAAGTAAAACTATTTAAGCAAAATGAACATCTAACAATTATTGGAAATACAAACTATTCTAGCAAGATGCAAATTAAGCTAAGTACAAAAAGGAAACTAAGCTAAAGCAGTAAATGAGAATGAAAAAGACAAACACAACACAGTCTTCCCCCAAATAGGGGAAGTAGGGGGTGTGGGAGCCGTAATCCCACTTGCTCTTTTATTAATGATTACAAATGCCTTTTAGGCTTTTTCTCTCTTGAAAATTTCAAGGTAAAAAAAGAAGAAAAAAGGTTTAAGAGCTTCTTTGAGAAGCTTGACTCTTGTTTTGTTCCTCTTCTTGTTTGGGATCTCTCTTTTCTTGATTTATCTTCTTTAGTCAACTGAAACTAAGATCTCCAAACAAACACTTATTAGAGTTAGTGAAATCAAAATATAAATGAAACTTAGAGATCTACACTAAACTAGTATGCAAACAAGATGAATTAGAAACTAGAAATGTAAGCTAAGATCTAAATGCAACTTCTTTTTAAAGAGTAAACTGAACTAAGTGCAAACTAAGTATTGAAAAGTTGACAAAATGACTAAGTTATGAATTTAAAACTTAAACTAGGAAATGAAACTAACTAAAAGCCAAAAGACTAAATAAGATCTAGATGGTAAACAAAAAAGAAGAGAGCAAGAAAAGAGGACAAGAATAGAAGAAAATGAACAAAAGGTAGGGAAAAGGAGAAGAAAAACAAGGCAGCCACTAAGATGGCTGCAAACTAATGAAGAGGGCAGCCAAGAAGACAAGAAGAGGGCAGCGAACCAAGAGAGGAAAAGAACAAGGAAGAAACAAGGAGAAAGAGAGGTCAAAAAAGAGGAAGAAAAGGGGAAGACTTAGAAGACTAATGAAGGAGAGCGAAAGGTAGAGGAGAGAACAAAAATTTGAGGAAGAGCGAAAGTAAAGAAGGGAAGAAGAGCTAGCAAAAGAAGGAAAGAAACAAGTAAAAGAGCAGCCCTAAAGATGGCTGCAAACTAAAGCAAAAGGCAGCCAAGAAGGAGGGGGCGAAAGAGCAAGGAGAAGAAGCTAGAAGGTGGGAAGAACAACAAGCAAAAGAGAAGAAAAAGGTGAAGTCGAAAACCAAAGGAGAGAAGAAAAATGAAGAAGTTGAGAGCTGGAAGTGAGAAGAGAGAAAGCAGGTTGAAAGCAAAGGAGAAAGAGAAATGCTAAAGCTTGGAGAATGATAACCAAGTAGAGATCCACCACTTTAACTTTGAAGAACAAGTAACCAAGGCGAAAATGTTGAGTTTTAAATGGTGAAGACTTAACAAGTTTCTCAAGCTCAATCCTTGAACCAAAAGATGATCTTTGTAGAGCACTGAAATGCACAGATTGTTAGAAAAATGATGGTGAAGGGGAGGAAGAGACAACCGAGCTCAAGATCCCACTTCACTCTTAGGAGATCTGCAAAAATATACCACTTCAACACAAGATTTGATCAAGCTTAGTATGATTAATCAAATGAAATAAAAAGAGCATAAGTATAACCAACTACAGTCTGCTACTTTTAAATCTCATAAAACCAAGCATCAATGAACAACTTGAAACTGCAAATGTTCACCCTATGGACTTAATAAAGCCTTCTAAGCTAGATACATGATCAAAATTTACATATGAATAGTATAATTGAACAACATCACCTCAATGAAGCTTCAATGAATTCTCATGGACAAAATGTGCACACCATATAGACCTCCAAAGTCTTCTTTATTTCAATAAGCAAAAGCAAAATGAGTAGAGGTTTCTTGCAAAAATAATCCACCACTCAGAGAGCCAAAGGCCTCTGTATTTATACAAAAAACTAGCTACCAAATACCTAATTCGAACTGGCATGAGAGAGGGCGAATTCCAATCAACACTGAAGCTTGGAGTGCTTGATTGAGTCATTAACTGAGAGCTGGTAGGTAGGATTGGGTTGATGTGGCCTCCACATAGGCTAGGCGCAATCCATCTCCATTGTAAATAACGCCTACGCTTTGGATACATCGCCCACATGGAACCCTCGCTTCACCTTATGTAAAGACACCCACGTGAAGGAGGCCCACGTGAACCTCAAAACTCACGTCATCTTCATTTAACAATTCGTAAACCCAATGTTTACTAAGACATGCGCTTTATTCACTTGGATAGGTTATACACTACTAATGCGAATGAAACCTTCACTTGCGAGTATGCATGGGCAGCCCCGTCCATCACGTGAAGGAGAGCGTGGTCCCCTAATTAAAAATTCCAATTTTGACTTTTGCCTATCTTCAAAATGATGCCCTTGGCATAAAAGATATTCACCTTCCTTAATAAAACAATTAGCAATCCTTTCCCATATGATTTTTATAATCATTTTGACTTTTTAATTTTTCGTCCTCATGTGCATTTTGTCATTTTCTGGCAATTAAATGCCAAAATGATGCATCTTTAGCAAATAATGCCTCTAGAGGCGACGTAACTGCCCAAAACTCGAAGAAAGTGGGCACTAGGGTAAAGAGGGCGCTCTGAGTATCAAAACGAGCCTCCCCACGCCAAAATCCGCCTCCGGATGAGGTTTTTATTACACTTTGAAAAAATCCATTTAAACCATTAAAAAATGGTCTAAATTACGGAAAAGATTATTTTCCTCGGAATCAAACGAAACTCCTAGGGGACCTAGTGCACGTTCATACGATTCAATCGAGATGGCTAACCCAAAAAAAATCCTAGACACAAGACTCTAATAACCACCTTTAGGTTCGGCCACCATGGTAAATACTCCAGCTTTGGAGGTATGAGTGAAAAACTCAGGAATTATACACGACTGAAGTGCAATGCATAATTCTTAAGGAAAAAACACTCTAGAGTATCCCCCTGACAGTTAAACCTAATGATAGCCGAGTCTTTTATAAAAGGACCCCGTCTAGACCAACTTTTTACAATTTCCCCACGGGGGTATGAACATGCAGTTATTACAAATGGGGCAAATTGCCCTGAAAATGACTTCTAAACTTCTAAACACTGATGATGAACATTGAACATGTTCATGAAACTGACGGCTCACAAGAAATTCAGCTATTGTACAAAATAGCTGGTAACAAGACCAAAACTCTAAACCACTTTTGAAACCACTTTTGAAATGAGTTGTTGAGATCAAAAGATACAACAATATAATCAATGGCTAAGATGAGCCAATACAATATATGACATGGATCACTCACTAAAGGGATGACATCATGGCTAAAAAGACCCTAGGGGGGATGACGTCATGACTAGGGGAGATAGATACATGTATGTGTCCCATAAGATGACTAGGACAGGCGACTAGGAGCACATGGTGGGGCTAGGAGGTATTATTCCCCTTCACTAGCATCACCCCATGGCACAATAATATAACATGAGACTCGATGACATGTCCAAGTACATAAATGATCAAATCCTGTCCCCCCAATCTGAGAGAAAAGTACATCAAATGACATCCTGCTGACTGTGTGGACCCCACTGACTATTGCAAACTGATATGGAAGGAGTGGGATACACCATAGATGACCTCAAAGTAGACCTCATGCCAAAACCTTGCCTCAATTGCCCAATTCGAATTCCTTTATGACCTTTTTATTCCAATTTTTATCCTCCTGAAAAACCCTGAAATTGCCCATAATTGACTGTCTGGTGCATGCACTGTCAAACTGACTGTGCCATCATGTCTGGAAGGGGGGTAATATGATAATAACAAGTGGCTGGACCACCCCCATCCCCTGTAGCGCCCTAGGAAACGACTGGCCTCCAATGATCTAGCTGGACATGCCACATCAGCATGGCCAAACTCGTCAACAGGTGGAAAACTGCTCATAACATGCCTGGGAGTGCCTGAAACTGATAGATAAGTGTCTCAATGGATCCAGAGGACTCAAATCCACTAGAGATGAGTACTCATACACCTCCTGATAACCTGCAGGATCATCTATAGGGTCCACCATACCCGAACAAGTAAAAATATGATGATCGGGGAATAATAATAATCATGAAAAACTGCATCAATCATCATCTGAAGCCTGTGCCCATCATATGGAATCATCAAAAAGGTATATATAAGACCATAGATCAACATCATACATAAAGTGGTCCATCTCGTCACGGATCCCAAGGTTGACCTTGGTCAAACTGATCAAAATATGACCCTGGCTAAGAAGCCATGCTGCTGCAAGTGCAAATAGTTAGGACATGCTCTCTAAATCATTTTCATAGGAAGACTCTAGAGTATTAAGCATCATTTCACTGGCAGTTAATAAGTAATCATAGGTTAGTTAAATAATTTACTTTTCAAGAAGAATCTCAAGAATATACTTGTCTGTAAACATGATCAAATTGCTAGCAAAGGGTGAAGGCTAAAGACACAAGGCTAGGCTGAGACGGATGACTTGACTGACTTGACACTGTGATACTTTGGATGAGGGACATGGTGTTATACACTTAAGCATGTGTTGGACAAGGAGTACACAAGGAATGGCGGTGTCTCACAAATGGATGAGTTGTTCAGAGAAGTGCTTATTCAACCTTGACAGAAATTGTCTACTACTAGAACCGCCATGAACTAGGTGTCAGGCTAACCGTAACTTGAGGTTCCAGGGGACACTTAGAATTAGCTGTCCCTTGCTCCATCTCATATCATAACCCGCAGGCTGAATGAGAAATAATTTCACATAAGGTCAACAATCATTAGATTTAGCATACATTTATCCATTGCTTTTTAGCCCTAATATGACCCCTCTGGGATTTCACATGTGCTTATAAGCACAACTAATCACAACTTACATCCGGGGTGCATTTACATTTCATAGCATTTGAATTTCACTTCAATTTCATAGCCCCTTTCATTGGGCTGTACAAGATATAACAATAATTTCCACATGTAGTGCAATTTTGCTTCAGGTTTTAGCCAACACAACTCAAACAACTAGGGGGACTTCCGCAAATCTAAACCACACATCGGGGCAACCAACTAGAATGATAAAGGCATAAAATCCAACTCACCAAGGGCAAGTTTTGTTTCCAACTCAGAGCCGAGACACTAAATAAACATGGATGCAAGTCCAACACAGAGGCAGAAGCGGGGAAGATCCTCCATATCACAAGTCAAGGTGTAAGCTAGGGTGAAGATCAATATATGGGGAAATGACAAATGGATGGATGGAGACAAGTGAAGATGGTGCCTAAGCTAGCAAGTCAGGCAGACACTAAATGATCATGTTCACATTCATATGAAGGTAAAGACCAACAAGTATAAAACAAGAGTTTCCAAATGTCAGTAATACAATCAATACATATAATCCATAACAACCAATTTCATTTCAATTTTAATGCACTACCAGATCATAGTTACTTTATACCAAGTCAACGCTATCAAAATGACCTAAACAACAAGGTAACAACATCAATGCACATCATAGATATACTGGGTCATCAATCAACATCTGTAAATCTGAACCAACTATAACCACTGAGAATACTGTATCTGAAACACTGAAAATTGCACTGCAACTGTATGGAATAAAAGGCCACATCGATCATCAAATCTGAGGTCTCAAGGCTCAGTCTTGGCATAAGGTCTACTAAATGTTTGATACAAAGATGCTCTGATGTGTGAGTGATCATAAATAATGCGGCTCATCATAGCTGATCTCACTGAATAAGTGTAAAGGCAAAGCTCTCTAGCAGAGCAGATATATGCTCTGCTGACATAGTAGCCCAGCTACTATGTGTGTGATAACAGGACCCATGTCAAGCTCCAAGGTGATGTTATCAACAAGCAAGGCTCCAAAGCATAAGTGCTCCACAAGATGTGTATAGTGCCCTTCCCCCACAAGCCTTCAAAGGCCTCAATGCTCCTCCAAAGCAATGTGCTCCTTCGGGTCCAACACACCTACATGACCATTCCCTCAACAAAAGCATCTTCAAGTCAAGTACAAGCGTCCATGCAAGCAATCAAAGTGTACCCATGCCATATAGGGCTCAATGCCCTCCTCTAGAATGCCAAGCACTCCGCCTCCAAAGCAAGGTGTCCTCCAAGCAAGCAACTCTACATCCATGTGGCCATCATGAAGAAGTCACATAAGTTGTCAAGGTCTCCAACACTCCAAGGAAGGATTGCCGCATAAGCATCAAGCAAGGTCTAGCATCCAAGAGTAAGCCACCTCCACATGCTCATGTCCATCATGGAGTAACCAAGGGTAATCCATATACCACGCACCCGACATCACATGAAGCACCCCTGAACATGGTGTAAAGTTAAACACTTTTGGAGTAACCCTGAATGCTAACAGTTTTGCCCCTACCTTATAGACAATCTATAAAATTCTCTTGTATACTTTTTCAATGATATCTCCCTTTGCTTTAAAATCCGCAACCCACATAACATCTTCAATTCAAAATCAGCGGGCAAAAACTTAGTTTTCAGCTTGGCCTCATTTTATTTCCAATTCTTGATCTTCTCTTTTCCTTGCACTTTCCAGTTCAAATGCGGTTTATCCCAACATAACAAAGCATGTCCTTTCAGCTTTGTGCATGCATGTCTCACTCTTCTGGGATCTGCCAATCCTTAAAATTCAAAGAATTTCTCCATCTCACCTATCCAATCAATCAGTTCATCTGGATTTAGGTTCCCTGAACATGTTGGGTATCCATTATAGGTCCTCCTTTCAAACTTGAAGTTGCTCTTATTATCCCGACTTTAAGGTTCTTGAGCTCCTTCCGCTAGAACTTCTTCTTCTACTTCACCTCTGCTGTCACCACTGTCATAATCCAATGTGGTTGTTGTTCTCCTTTGAGAAGCTTCTACAAAATCTAACCTTGCTGAAATGGTTCTCAACATCTCTGTACATGGTCCTGTCTACTCCATCCGACTGGAACTCCACTTCTGTGTGTCATACCATGTAATACACACTACAGTGCCCTCTGTAACTGTTTTTGCAAATCTGGATAGCATCTACCAGTCCCAATGTTGAAGCTGTCTCTGTCCCTGACATCTTTACCCAGCGATCTGCTTGGCTGGTCTTGCCCTCAGCGCAGGTTCTTCCTGCTCTGATACCACTTAATGCATCTAGATGATGCATAATCAGAGTGCACAGAAATAAACAAAAGCAACGCAGATGTGCACAGCAATATAATAGAAGCATAAACAAAGGCAACGACCAGAAATCAAAATCTTGATCATTCATTCCAGGAAACATTACAGGGATATCGTCCTCATTACGTGAACAGTTCAGAGATCTAGTGATATTAAATATTGGCACATAGGCTGAGTCTTCCCTAGCTAAGTTACAGTCAGATCTGCTATGTGATCACTTTCTACTCAGATCTGCTATGTGATCACTTTCTACTCAGAGCTTAAGGGTTGGGATCACAATTCCCTTTCCATTTTACACAGGCCCACAACTCTCTATTACAGGATCATGAGTCTGTAGACTCATCTCCGGATCCCAGATCAGTCAAACACTAGCCACGACCTTTGGGACTGGGCTTGGATTACCTTTACTCATTCTGAACCAACCTCCTGTCAGTCCCATATTCCCTTTGCCCTCTCCTTCTATTCCCTTTAAACTCATCTCAACATTCTTTTAGTTTTATATATTCAAGGATTGATCCTGCGTTCCATAATTCTTAGTTATCATACAACAACTGATTTTTGGAAAGTGTATTCCTATCCACATTTTTGTTACATGCAGTAAGAAGCAACCATAACTGGCCACTGCTCTGCAAACACTGTGCTTCAAAACAAAGAGGGATCATGTCTTTCCTTCAACGTCACTTTATAAGTTTATTGTGATCGGTAGTAAATAGTTGAAATCAGATGAAGTCAAGATCTCCAGCAAGACCTGATCTTGAATGCCTGAAGAACAGAAAGACTTCAATGTCAAGTGATTGCCTGGCCGAAAAAAGAAAAAAAAAGATGTTGACATGGAAGTATTTTTTGGTGATGTGGGACTGTCAGCTACCCAAGGATGCTCCTGTATCAATGAACACACAGGCTGTAGTTCAGTGGTACATTTTTGTAGGGTTTTCTATGCAAGCAGTTGCTGTACCACTGAAAAGTAACAATGGCTTAGGTGGGGTCCCAATCGATGAAATTCAGAGACAATTGTGGCCATGCATAAGATGATGAGAGATTGTTTGATTACTTGTTAACTTCCTTAGAAAGGTTTGACATCTCGACATTCTTTAATCTTAGTTATTCCCTTTGGGCTAGAGGTCTCAACAGTGTGTGTTGATTTAGTAATTATTATTAACAGTTGGTATACCAAGGAGCTTTTAGAAAATACAACAATTGGTCCCAAGTGTGTATCAGCATCTTAGTTTTTGAGCAAAGTCAGCTATGAATAATTAACTATGAAGTTTGAGACCCTCACCTAAAACCTTGTTTCCAGGATATAGATGCAGATGCAGCCACTGATATTGATAGGCTAGATTTTTAGAAACTTTGGGTACTGTATGTCTGGACAAAATCTACACACACACATATCTTTGAAGTTGCCCGAGTGCAAGGACAGATCTGAGGTGTTCTCCATCCTGGTGGTGAGCAGTTAATCTGGAGCACACCCACAGTTCTGTTGAAGGAGACATACATGGTCGGAACATCTTTTCTAAAGCAGTTGACAAAGTAGTGAGTGAGGAAAAGAGAGAGGATCTAGTTACTGGGCAAGAAGACTTTCCTGATTGACTTGTTATAAAGTGAAGATTATTCAGCCAGGCCACATAATGCATTACTTGCGTATACCTTTTGGAGTTGACATGCCTTCAAAGGCCCTGTGATACCGGTCCTACACAAATTTGAATGAAAGCTTATGTCATCAGATGAGGAAGCTGGATATACTTATAGGGTTCTACGCACTTTCTCTCTGTTTGATTAATTTTCAGTACTCAGTGACAAACTAAATGCCAGTAGCTTTGATAGGAATTTCAGCTAACAGAGATGAGAAACTTAGTAGATTGTGGTTATGGTTAGCTGATATGTAGTATGCTCATTTTATTTCCTATTATAAAGTGTACAAAATTGAAACCTAGATCATGGGGATCAAGGTTCTGAAGAGATACCCTGTCCAAGTATGTGCATTGATTCCTTGGAGCATTGTGGCCCTACCTGTGAAAAAGTTCAAATCCTCGTCAAGTTTGGTGCCATTTCTGCATCTACAAAGGTGTTTTAGATCGAATATGAAGATGAGATTAGTTAAAAGCACTAGTTCATCACAATCTTCCCTGTGAGAGTGGTCAATTGACTATATCAATATGAATAAAGCCTCTGGATGAAAGAATATGCACAATATGCAATAAAAACAATGTTGTAGATGAAAAACATACACTCCTTCATGACATGGTGTACAATATAGCATACAGCAAAAGGCAAGATAACCAAGAACAGTATACATTGCAGCAATTACTTCCAAAGCAAGATAACCAAGAACAGTATACATTCCAGAAATTACTTCCACTATATTACTTCGTTGATTTGCAAAATCTAATAACAGGGATCATAGATCATAGTGATATCACTAAAAATTCACTGAACAGTGCACATTGTACAGTATATGGTGGTTTGATAGAACCAATTGGGGGTGAATAGATTGTAATGGATAAAAGGATTATTTCTCAATAATGATCTGAAGTTTGAACTGCTATGCTTGGGTTACTGACAGCCAATGAACCACACTTTAGCTTGGGTCAGGGTGACACAGTGATAATCTGATACCTGCAGTATATTGCTAGAAGAATTTGACATCAATATAGTCTAGTGGCAAGTAGATGAATTTTGCAAACAACTTAAGGAAGGCAAAGGTTGGCTTGGACATCGTGGAAGAATGTCTTAATGGTGCCTGATTTCAACCACAAGCAAAATGCTAGTGGTCTGAGTAGCCAACAGAAAGACATTACTGGAGAATATTGATAGATTCTCTGCTGACAAGCTCACTCTCAGAAGCCAACTAGTGTCACCTGTAAAAGCCCTAGTCTGAGATTCCTTTACTTGGCCGATACTAATGTCCAGAGAGGTTATTTTAGAATATGCAGTTCAAAGGATGATCATGTTGCGGGAACTGTAATAAGTGGGACAATGACTGTATATGCATATTTTGCAATTATTTGATTAGATTGAAGATAGTCAATGAAGATGATACTTTTAAGGTCCAAGATATTGGAAGGACTTTTGAATGCAAAGGAGCACCAAAACATTATAGAAGATGTTTAGAATTAGTGAAGTTGTCAGGGTCGGAGTAGTCCAGGTCAGATTGAAGGATGGATTTGATCCAAGAAAAAGCACTTTAATACTAAGTTCTGTTTTGAAGCCTTGAAATTCAGACATGTTTTGAAAGGCATACCTAGCTTATAGGATTGAACAGACAATCACCTCATAATAGTAAGGAAATTTAAGGTAATTTCAGTGCTCGGTTTCGAGTTATCTTCCAGTTTTCTTAAGAACACTAGTAGTGATAATACTATCTGTAGATGCAAAATTTGTGCCATATATATATTGAAAATTAGAATATTACTTGGTGCTTTTGGGACAAGAATTCTAGGAGGTACTAGAGCTAGTTAACCATAAATACAAAAGCTCAACGCATACATTGAACTTCTAGATACCTAAATTTTGTAAAAGAATTTCTTAAACAAGAGAGAGTGAAAGAGAGTATATGGTGTTTTTTCCTTTTCGTAATAAAGAAATATTGTGCATAACAACACTACACAAGAATGAAAGTTAGGATTTCATTCTTACACAATTTGAGAAAACTTGAGTAGCCTGCACTAGGATGAAATTAGCAAAAATGATGCTCAAATTGGCAAAAAGATTTCCACAAGAGCCTGAAATTGCCAATTTATCTGGAAATGCCAAAAGGCCCATACAATAGCAGGTTCAGGAGAGGATTCAGGGAGCATGATTTGAAGCTTAAATTATGGGCTATATTATACACAAGAATAGTTTTACAAAATGTTTTGCATGGAAGTTAATCAATGGAGGCATTGACTATAATAGTCACCCCTGAAAGTTGAAAAGCCAAGTTCATCCACTAATTCTCTTAGTGGAATATTATTCTATTAAGTCCCACCTAGAGCAATTTTTAAAGTTGAAAAGCCAAGTTTATCTTCTAATTCCTTCAATAAAAGAGTATCTTATTAACGTTTGCATGGATGGTAATCAATGGAGGCATTGAATATCACGGTGACCCCTATATATTGAAGAGCCAAGTTTATTTACTATTTCTTTTAATATAAGAAATCATTTGTGAATGTTGAACAACCAAGTTTATCTATTATATCATTTAATATAAAAGTATATTATTAACGTTCACTTAGACTCGGTTGGTTGGACATGTGTTAAGCTTCTTTGCAAGGGAGGTAAAAAACGTTCGGAGGTCAAAAACTTTCCTTCACACACACAAACGATCTAGTCCTATGGAAGTTTGAACATAGGTTGTTTTTATGGTGGCACCTATCCCAACCACTAAACCGCAAACCCCACTGATTATATGCTTTGTGTTATCTCATTGAATCAACTAACACATGATTAGCATATTGCTATTGTCTAGGCTTATGTAACTTGATTATTAACTAGTAACATAGTTATTTGATTAGATATAGAAGTTGAAATGAATGCTCATGAATAAACATATCTTATTAGAACATCTTTTAGATATATGTGAGTTGAAGTAAGTTAATGTTGAAGCATATATAAAGAACTTTCAATTGTACTTTTTGTTGGATTTACCTTGTAATCAATGGTTGTGCCATTATAAAGTAATTAGCATAGACCCATCTTAACCCTATATCTTTTAAGCATCAAGAGGGAAAAAAGAGTTACAAGTGTAAACTTCTCATTGCTGAAAAGATAAAGACACACACACTTATCTTTTAAGTAGTGAGAAGTTTGCACTTGTATTATATATATATATATACACTAAGAACACGTGTTTACTCTTAGGAGGTCATAGATTCAAATCTAGAGGGGTGGAGGGTATGTACACCTCCATAGACTATAGAAATTAAATCTTTATGTGGAGGGTGTCCTTGGTCCCACAAACAAGGGGTTCTCATACACCAATTTGGTGTCTGGCTAGGTTGTGACCTTAAAATTAGATTATTATTATCATTATATCATCTTTGTCTTAACCCCAACAAATATATTGGTTGATTTGATCCTTTCCACTTACACGTAATGCCTAGGGAAGTAGCAAGATCCATTCCTACCAAGTCCCATGTGATTACCAATGGCTATTGCAGTTAGTTAATATTGTCTTCCATCCAAAAACCAAGGAAGAAGGGGGAAATCTGCATGGTACTAGCAAGGTGCCAACTTGAAGTAAGTTAATGTTGAAGCATATAGGAATAACTTTCAATTGTACATTTTTGTTGGATTTACCTTGTAATCAATGGTTGTGCCATTATAAAGTAATTAGCATAGACCCATCTTAACCCTACATCTTTTATGCATCAAGAGGGAAAAACGAGTTACAAGTGTAAACTTCTCATTGTTGAAAAGATAAAGACACACACACATATCTTTTAAGTAGTGAGAAGTTTGCACTTGTATTATATATATATATATACTAAGAACATGTGTTTACTCTTAGGAGGTCACATATTCAAATCTAGAGGGGTGGAGGGTATGTACACCTCCATAGACTATAGAAATTAAATCTTTATGTGGAGGGTGTCCTTGGTCCCACAAACAAGGGGTTCTCATACACCAATTTGGTGTCTGGCTAGGTTGCGACCTTAAAATTAGATTATCCTTATCATTATATCATCTTTGCCTTAACCCCAACAAATATATTGGTTGATTTGATTCTTTCCACTTACACGTAATGCCTAGGGAAGTAGCAAGATCCATTCCTACCAAGTCCCATGAGATTACCAATGGCTATTGTAGTTAGTTAATAGTCTTCCATCCAAAAACCAAGGAAGAAGGGGGAAATTTGCATGGTACTAGCAAGGTACCAACTTCCTCACTATAAATTCTTAATACGTAGGAGGGTAAGGGGACTTTATTTCTCTGGAATAAAAAAATCTTCTAGTTTGACATTAAACATTAGAGATGAAATGTTTTTTTGATTTTATTTTATTAGTGTTATCTAGGTATGTGCATTATTTTCCATATAAACATGCATGGGAAATTCTAGGAGACTTCATCGTCATTGATGGATGGTGATTGTTGCCTACTAAATCTTACTTAGTTGGATTTCAAGTGAGCCGACAAAGACTTGAACAATCTAATTGTTCATTATTAGAGTTTAGAAGTCCATCAAGCCTTCTAGGCCCTTTTTTGTTTTTTGTACCACATGTTCATACCCCCTCGGGGAATTTGTAATGATGTGCTAGCATGGTATCTTTTTGTAAAAGACTCGGCTTTTAGGACTTAAACGTTAATTCGACTAGCTCAGAGTGTTTTTTTCCTTGAAAATTATTTTTTGTTGAACAAACGACTAATAATTTTCGATTTTTTCACTCAATTCTCAAAAGTTGAGGTGGTCGACGTAATTGTTAAGCCTTAAGAGGTTATTAAAGCCTAGGCATCAATGTATTAAACCATTCTAGGCATAGTTTTTGAGTCGTATGAACATGTATTAGGTCCCCCTAGGTTTTTTTTATGTTCCGAGATTTTTTTCTTCTTCATAAAAACAAGCCATTTTTTAATGGTTAGGGTAAAAAAATTGAAAAAATGATAAAAAGATGGTCTAGGGGTTGTTTTGACCATGGGGGGTTCTCATTTTCTAACCTAGAGCACCCACATTACCCCTAAACCCACTTTCCTAAGTGTTTAGACACTTTATTTTTCATCTATTTCGCAAGAAGTAAAAAAAATAAAAAAATGAGAAAAAAATGTAAAAAAGTGAAAAATCATAAAAAATCAAAATCAAAATTTGATGGGATTTGAGGTCAGATTTGGATCAGCTATGTTTGTGGGCTTGTAAGAAGGCATTTAGAAACTTTTTGGAGCAACTATAAAGGTGAGAACAACTCCCCATTAAGGGGGGCGCATTTCTCCATGAGGGGGGTGTTGTCCGCCGAGATGCACACCAGCAACATAAATATTTCGAAAGCTGTCTCCTCACTACAAGTGGGAGAAGTGTAGCCTTGGGGGCAAGCAATGAGCTAGGTACTGTCACCTGAATCCCAGCTCCTCCGTTTAGGCTAACTCCTAACGAAGCCAAGGGGGGTTGTCCATAACAAAGAGTTTTCTATGGCTCTTGTTTTTTAATGTTTTTAAGTGATGGAATGATGCGGATGGGTGTTGTTTAGGAGTTTTTGTGAAGAGAACACTGTAAAATACGCAATTCACGTTGCAGTTACAAGATACAATTGCAAGATGAACAGTATATGATGACTTAGAGTTTAAAAGAGCATCCACAAGATAAATTTAAACAAATGACAAGGACATATGGTCCAGATTAAGGTGATACAATGTATGTTTCAAAGACCAGTGCCTTATGGAGTCAAAGAAATAGTGCTTGGATGCTGAAAAGTGTAAGTCAAAGTAACTGTTCATGAGATCGTTTTGAAATTTGTTCTTGGTAAATTTTGGAGTATTTTAGGTGTTCTTGATTATTAAGGCTAGAAAAGGAAAGGTATGTGTCCAATCGGAAAAGTATACCTTCAGTGGCTCCCCTTGGTGACTTGATGGACCGTCCAGTATTCTCGGCTAGGTGTCCAAGGGACTTAACCAGCACTAGAACTCTATGACAACGGTATTCTTTCTCCGGCGTCACCAGTAAGACTTTGCCCACTACCTGAGTATTTCTCGAAACAATGCCGGTTTGTTGGTTATGGGGTAAAGATTTTATTATGGTTATCACTTATGAGATTAACAAATCCAATCACCGTTCTGAGTATAAATCCAACTTTTTAGGGTCGGCAGAGCATACTTGGTGATGGAAAGCAACGAAATAAATTTTAGAAGGGGGATGTGAGTTTGAAAGTATTTTATTAAAGAGCACACAGTGAAACTCTCCGACAGAGAGTGCTCTTGACTTTGTCTTATGACAGAAGCTCAAGAGACTTTAACTACTCTATATGCTGCGATGCAAAGAAAATGCAGTGCTTATGTTCTCCGACAGAGAGTGCTTTTGACTTGTATTATGACAAGTTTAAGAGTCTTTGGTTCTTTTTAAAAGTCAAACAGATTGTGAATAAGAAACCAAATGATAGCTCAAATCAAATGGAAAACAATGCTTTAGCAACTAATATACTACTTGCAAAATGAAATTAATCTAGCAATTAGTGTTCTACAACAAAATTGAAGCTAAGCTACTAGCAAAAGTAAACTAAACTAAAAAGAGACAAACCACTCAAAAGACAATGCAAGACTTCCCCAGATGGGGAAGGTGGGCGTGGGGGATTAAAAACCCCACTTATGAAACTTTATTTAAACAAATACGTTATTTTGAATTTTCAACCTTAAAGAAAAATAAAGCTTAGAAAGACAAATGGAACAAGCCTTAATGGCTTTTTACAAAATGAGAGTGATTTAAAAATTTGTCTTCTTTTGGTTCAAATCCCACAAGGTTGGATCTTTCTTGGTTTTGATACTTGATTTCAATTCTTCTCTTGGTTTTGCAATTTCTTCTTTTCTTTGTTGAATCCGTTCCTCTTCTCTTCTTCACTTCTTCTTCTTTGGTTCACTTTTCTTCACACAACAAAATTCAATCTACAAAAACCCTTTAGCATTAGTCACTAACAAAACTAGGAAAACTAAGTGCAACTTAAGATCTAAGCTAGATGCAATCTAGAAAACGAAATACAATGCAAAATCTAATGTTTGAGATGAGATTTAAGTGCAATGTTTCAAAATAAACTAGATGCAAAGGCCTAAAATGAGGAAATACAATGCAAGCCTAACTTTTTAAAAAGAGATATAAATGCAAGCTAATCAACAAACTAGATGCAAGATCTAACTATGAAATGCAAGTTAATAAACAAGGCCTAACTATTAGCTTTTCAAAAAATGAAACTACTAACTCCTAACAAAACCTTGTTGCTTTTTGTGATTTTTTAGAATGCTCAAGGAGGGACGAAAGGAGGAAGTTTGGGACAAGTTTGAAGGGAAATGAAAGGATGAGTGAAGGTTAAGTTGAGGAGGGACGAGAGCAAAGAAGATGGAGGTGATTAGGGAAAAACGAAAGGAGGACTTGAGAGAGGACCCAAGGGAAAACGAAATGGAAGAGGGTTGAAGGAGCTAGAAGAAGGAAGTGGACGAAAGCTAAGAGAGCTAGGGCAAGGGGAAGAAGGGCTAAGGGCCAAAGATAGATGGATGAGAGCTGGCAAGGAGGTTCAAAACGAAGCTAAAGGGAGGAAAGGAGATGCAAAACGAAAGGAACCTCTTGGATGGACGAGAGGAGGAAGATCTAGGGAAGAAAAAGGCTAGCAAGTCGAGCAAAGGGGATTCAAGGAGAAAAGAGAGCTAGAAGAGAGAAGCTCTTAGATCCAGTAACCAAGTTTAAATGTGTCTTTTATGGATGGAAAAGATGCAAACTCTTCAAGCTTTGCATGTAACTTCGATTTGATCTTTGGAGGCTTTCTTGAAATGTACAAAAGTTAGAAAAAAATTGTTGATGGAGAGGAGGGAGAGACACTCGAGTTCAACCTCCACTCTACCTTTGAAGATCTGCACACATGCACAACTTACAACATACACTAGATCATGCTTAGTATGTTAAACAAAACTGGAATGAAAAAGACACATAAGTATATCCGACTACGGTCTGTGCTCTTAAATCACATTTAGCCTAACATAAATGAATAACTTGGACCATCAAATATTCATCCTATGCTCTTGATAAAGAGTTCTAAGCAAAGCAAGATCAAAGCATATAAGATTATAAAAAAATACACAAATACAATATCACCTCATAAGTTGAAGAACATTCCTCATTGACAAGCAAAGCACATCATAGACCTCCAAAGTCACTCTTTATTTCCAAAGGTAGCAATAGCTACGAGCTCTTACAAAATTAACAGAGTAAGTTTACATAAAAAATTCCATGAAGAATAGAGTGCCTTGCACCTCTATTTATACAAAAATACAAGCTATCCTTGGGTAAATTCGAATTGGCTTGAAGAGAGCCAGCAACACTGAGTCATCAAAATGAATTCCAATCATGATCCAAACAAATCCTGGCTTGGAGTGCTAATCCACCACATAACTTGAGTTTGAAATCAATGGGGAGTGGGGAGGTGGCCTCCACCTAGGCAAGGCGCCCCCCACTCAAGCTTTGGAAGCTCCACCATACATAAGAACATACACCAAGCGAATGGCAACCATCCACCTAACAAACACGTGAACAATAGAGGATGTACGTGAGCCTCATGAGAGATCCAATCTCATGTCATCTTAAGTGTTAACTCGCCTTTAGTGGGAGCCAAGCCCATGAGGTGGCCATAAAATAAGGAGGGCACCTACCATGGAGTAAATGCACTCCCAACAAACCATGAAACACTCGCCACATCAACCAACTCGAATTTTGCATGAAGGAGGGTGAATTCTCTTTAAGGAGATAACTTGTGGTGACTGTACAGTTGACTGAATGTAACTGGAGTTGATTGGAATCATCTTCAATGCTCTGTGCTATGTCATTTAGCCTTTTATTTTATTCTTTTTGGATTATTTTGGAGAGATCTGGATTATCTCCAAAATAATCATTTTTAATATTTTAATTAATAATTTCTCTGTAAATGGTTTTTTTTGAGAAATTATTAATTATGAGGTTGAATTGACATTAGAAAATTAGGATAAGTTGGTCCGGGGGTCATGAATGATTTTTGGCTTATGTTTTGAGCCTTCAATCTCTGAAAACGGACCCTGGATGACTGACATGTTACAAATTGAATTTTTCCATTTAAATTATGGAAAAATTAATTATTAAAAAATAGAATAATTAACTATCCAATGCGTCCGGTAAATTTTTTTTGGACAACGTTTAAAAACCACTACAGACCTAGGAAATGACCACTGACTTGACCCATAGTGTCTAGTAGGTTCATATTCATTAGTTGGACTCTAATAACCCCCCATGGCCAGAATTTCAAAATCGGGCATTCCAGCTTTGGAGGAAGCGGGAGAAAACCTTGTCAATTATATCTCGGCTGAAGGCAAAGTATAATTGGTTAGGGTAAACAAATCCCTGGAATACCTTAGTTGATAAACCAATCATGGGTGATCGAGTCACTCAAACCCTACTAGCATACTTTTATTACAAAAACCCCGTGGGGCATGGTAATTTCAAGACAAGCAACAAACTGACTAGCCAAAACTGGCTAGGCATAAAGGATGGATCATCTGATACACTGGAACACAAACACTTATCATGTTTGTCAAATGGCGGCTCTTTAGATAATCCAACTATGGTACAAATAAGTTGGTAACGGGGGGCACATTTCCCAAGGGAGAGTGGCCCATCCTTTCAGAAATTTGCAACTTGTTTTTAGCTGATGTTTGAGCTGATTTTTGGTAGCCAAATAAGAGGGAGGTAGCCCCATCTTCTCCTTAACTCATGGCACCACCCTCTCCTCAACTAGTGGGCCCTTCCCTCTCTTCTTCTTCTATAAATATTGGGCACCTCTCTCATTCCAAACTAGTTAGAGTTGGATGAGAGAAGGCTTGCTTTTGTAATCTGATATATTATTTTGCATTGAGAATGAAGAAGCTTTGGAGGATGAAATGTGTAGTGCATTGGTGTGTGGATCAACAATGTGATTCTTTTCATATGGTAACTGGTTTCGTCTTTGCAAATTTCTTTCTTTCATAAAAGGTTTTGAAGCACTCACTTTGACCAGTTTGGATGATCTAGAACCTTCATTGAACCTTACCTTTTATTCCTTACTTTGCCTCTATCATTTGTAACATATTTTCTCCAGGTCTATAAGGCAAAAGATGAGCTCTTTTATTTCCAGTTTGGCATTGTAACTTATAATAAAAAGTATTTTGGAAGCAAGCTTACAAATCTTGTTTCTCATCCCCCTAGGGGAGATTGGCATCGGTTCAGTTTTTGTGATTGTTGTCATTTTTTCAAACTTTAACGATTTTCACATTAGATTAGACTAATTTAAAATCAACCAAGTTAAAGTAAAATCTAACGTCGTGGTCCAATCCAAATATTGAGCCATTGACTCTCTCAGAACCTAGGAACTTTTTTATTTCATTTTTGCAGACTGTATACTTTTTCACTACAATATTTTTCATCTTTTGCAAAAAGTAAATCGAATACTAACCCATTACCTCAATAGTATAATAATTAGAAAACATTTCATTTTTCAGTTATTTACTTTGCAAAATACCCCCTTGCTTTCCCGAAGTACGGTTTCAGGATAAAGGCTTGCTCGAGTAATGGCCTAAAAAGCGACTCTTGGGGCATAAAAAAATAAAATATTTGTTCAAAAAAACTTTTAAAATAAACAAGGCTTTGTCCCAAGTATGCTCTGGATCACTGTAGCTATGTTTGAACAGGCTGATCAAACTAGAAAAGGGCTTACTGACTAGTAATTAGTTTAACACTCCCTAATAAACCTCCCACATACGAAAATCCAGCGTATCGTTTTTATTGGCATAGTGTGGGAAAATTCCTCAAAAGAAGCGGGAACCACTGGGTAGCAACCTCGGGATACCATTAGATTACACACTCGTTTGGTGTAGTGTTGAACACCTCCTAGAGACTCCGATCCAACCCACATTTCTGAGTGAGGAGCCACCTTGCCATAATCCAGACATATTTCCAGTACCTTATGGTATATTGGAAATCCCCTTTCCCCTAATAATCCACTCATTTTCACATTAATTTAAAATTGACCAAGAACATTTGCACAACATTTTATTTCCAGCATTACAAGCAGCATTTCATTTTGACTCCATTTTTCAGCACTGGCCTCTCTTATTTATCATTGAAAATTATATTTAATTGCTATAATGTGTTGAATGAATTGATAATCATGTTTAATTTCTATGTTGTTTAAATCTTTATGCTGTTATGCTTTCAAGTTATATTGCAAATCTCTTGTGTCAGTTTTGTCATTATAAAAATCTCCTAAAAAAACCAACTCATCCACCATAACCAGCTAGCTTAATCAGCCTTAGCAACCTTTAGGGTCCACCCCCCTTGACTTCGTTAGGAGTTTGCCTAAACGGAGGAGTCAAGATTCAAGTGACAGTACTTGACTCGAGGCTTGCCCCCAAAGACACACTTAGTGGGTTGAAGATTTCTGCCACGATAACCCCAGGTGTGTTTCCGGCAACAACAGTGACCAAGGTAAATTGTGAGTATAGAATATAGTACGTCTAACTCGATAGGGACATTGAGAATTAACATATCACATATAGTGGGCCCATGGACTTGACACCGAGACTTGTTATTTCAAGTCACAACGCTCAACCACTTGAGCTCAGCCCCCAAGCTACCTAGGTATGTACATGCTAGGATTCAGAGTCCATACAAACAAATCCTCAACATCGCAAATAGTAATGGCATAAGGTGTACCAACATTACTAGTGAGAATAAATCCTTGATCATTGTGGGCTAGAGTTTCTTGTGAGGTCCCTTCTACCCTGACCCATCACTTCATGGACCCTTAGCTCTGTACTTCCTCTAGACTAATCCATCTCTCTCTACACACAAATATATATATATGTATGTGTGTGTGTGTGTGTGTGCGTAAAGAGAAAGATATCACTTCCAAATTCCTACTTAGACACACTTGGTGGAAAAATTTACTCCATTAAAAAATAGCTATTAGTAGCAACATGTAGGAAGTTATAAGCATTATATAAGAAATAATGGATTGGGAAGAAGTTAGAGATCAAGAAGAGTATATTCAAGATTTACAGTATGCAAAGAATTCGATGTATTTTATTTACGCAAGGGATAGCTAGTAAAATAAGGTCTCATATTCATTAGGGTGACTTCAGATTCCATTCATACTATAGGTAGGGTGTTTGAATGCCTTACCCTTCTTCCCAAATTTATGATTTCAACTCATAGAATTTTTCCTATGCACACTTTTTTTAGTTACGAGAGCAAGGGTTTCAAATATCTTCGATGCTTTTTTGTTTATTTTTATGAATCATCAATTTTATGTCATTTGCCAATAAATGTTTCCATGATTTCAAATGATTTTATGTTTTTTTTTATTTGCTCGAATCTCCCTGACTTGCGGGAGTGGCATGTGGTCTAAGAAACCACGACCCAGGTGCATCTAAGTCGTCAAAATCACCCGGGGATCGCACCCGGCCTGGACCGCACCGACCTCAACTTGACTGGGTTTTTGGGTGTCGCCTCCCAACTAAGTCACCCCTAAGGGGAATTGAACTCGGGTCGCCTTGTTGACAAGACCCACACCTTAACCGAGTGAGCTAGCGGGAATTGAATTCTCTTTTAGGAGGACATGGGGGTGGGCTTTGGTCCACTTATGTGTCCACGGGTCACGAGATCATTTAATACAATCTCTCTGGGTGGAACCACACGTTCAACCACTACCTCAAGGTGCCTCCATGGCTCCAGGTTCGGCCCCTATTGGAATTGAATCTTTCCCACTGGTGAAAAACTCCTCACTCTTCACCAATGGATCCAACCCCTTTGGGCCAAATGATTTTATGTTGATTGCATTAGTTTTTTTTTTTCTTTTTTTGGTAAAGCTAAAATTTGTATTACTAGAACCAACAATTACATATAAAGCAAAATTGGTCGGCCCCAAGGGAAACTAGACCACAAGTGAAACAATAGCTTGTCAACAACACTATTGATAGTCTTAACTGCGTTTTCTAGTCTACTAACTAATCCTGCAATACTTATTAACAAAGCTATGATAATTGAAAAAACAACTATGATAGTAAACATAACTATCAAGTCGGCTCATCATCGAAAATGGTGACGAGAGGCACCCTACAAGCTGGAGGTTTAACCTCAGGGTAATAGTCTTGGCCCTATTATCACCTAAACTGTAGTTATCCCTATGGATGTATCCACTCATGGATGGCAATAGGGAAGGGCAACTCAAAAGGTGCAACCACGATCACCTCGACCTCCAAAATATGGTTGTCACGCCAGTCGAGGCAACCTTCACTTTATGTTATCTAGCCCAGACAACAAAGGGGGAGACCCGATCTACTCCCGATAGGAGAGATCAAAACCAAGACACCAAATCAAGTTAATTCTAAGTGAAGTAAGGTGTATGGTTTATCCGAGACCTTAGGATGAAGTCACAAGACAGGTGAGGGGTTCAATGAGTATAGCTTTGGTTCATTGTTGATGTGAGAGTGACTTAAAATAATTAAAGATAAGATCTGGGATTAAAGTACTAGTCAATGTGAGAAAATCCACTGCCTTGGGAACCGTGTCCAATGCAGGGTAGTTTAGGGGTTGAATTGGGGCTAACTAGTACAAGTGACAAGCTTGATCATGATACATGATGGCATCAAGGGTTTAGTTCACCACACTAAGGTCAAACCACAAGTTAATCCAACAATCTAGGAAAGTCGAATTGGCTTGGAGAGAAACCAATGCCTTGGGAATTGGGATAATGGAGTCAAAGTAAGGTTAACTTGTGGTTAAGGACTCCTATTGCATGAGACAAGTGGGCAATTAAAGTCTTGATGGATGAATAGTTTTAGATCTAGGTTTGACCAAAGTGGACCACAATTCCTTAAAACAAGGAATGCTATCCCCAAGGCTGGATTTGATGAAGTGACACACTAGACCTGGGTTTTGAATTATGCCCGTTCCAAATCCACAAAAATCTCATGTACCCATGTCCTAGAAGTGGGACAACTCCCTTCTCCAAGGTGGTGCGACTTTACCCAAGGAGGCTAAAATGTGGGTTAAGTGGGTCAATACAAGTCCGATGGCATCCAAACTTTAGATCCGGGTAGGTTAATCAAGTAGGAGTGTGGATCTACAATTTCAAGGCAATCCGACGGCTAGATCTTACTAGATCTGAGTTTGAAGATACCAAGTGGTCCAAAATGGGGATTAAATCTCTTAAAATGTGGAATAGGGCCCACAAGGTAGAAATTAGAAAAGTGACAATTTGGGGGTAGGTTATTGGATGTGTAGATCATGAATCAAGCGGGATCTCAACTACCCACATACTAGATCTAGGTCAACCCACCAAACTAGGAAGTGCGCCCTTGCTTGGAGAGGCTAAATGCCTTGGGAAGAGGGTCAAATGGAAGCCAATCCTCACCAAACTATAGATCCGGGATGCCGTGGATACTATAGAGGTGGGTTTTCAAAATCTTACCCAAGAAGCCACTAGATCTTAGTAGATCTAAAAAAATGTAAAATGAGGGTTTGAAGAAATAAGGGTTTTATCAATTTATGAGTTAGGTCAATGGATTGGATCAAGATAAGAGAAACAAACTTGTGGATCTTACTTGGGTAACCTTGTAGATGCCTTGATGATGATGATCTATGCAAACCCGATCAATTTGAGAAGCTTTGAGGTAGTTTTCTATGCAATCGATTTAGTCCAAGAAGCCAATGCGCCCTCTCTCCTGCACAACAAACGTCAACAATATCAGATTTGATGTAATCAAGAGATAAGACTAATGCCACAAGAGAAGTAACAGAAAGATATCATAGATCACAATGATACTAATGATAACCCCCTGATACAAGCAAATGCCAAGAAAGTCGATTTGAAGAAGCCTTGCAAAATCGCCCTTGTTGAAGTCGCCCTCCTGTAAACAAGACAACGATTTCCAAAAAAAAGATAGATCTTACCACAAATTCCAAATGCTAGGTTGCAATAGACTTTCCAATCACCATCTAAGAACACCAGATGCAAAGGAGACCACAAGAATTTCCACAAGAAAGTTTTTCTATACCAATAATCCAAGAGCCAAAGACCCCTTACAAATGAGAAGCTCTCTCTTTTAAATAGGAAGGAGAGGCATCAAAATCCTAACCACTTTTTGAATGAGTGGCTAAGATTAGAAGATACAAATGTCTAATCAATGGTTGAGATGAGCTCAACAATAAAATACATGGATCACTAATAAAATATAATACGAGTGGACAAAATCGCCCTAGCAGAGGGGAATCCCACCAAATCATGATGACAAAATACAATAGGAAGCTTATGGTGGGTCCAAGGGGTAATTTTAGCCACCCTTGGTCAATCCCCATAGCACAATAATCATAAAATAATCATCAATATACCAAATCGTGCCTCCATGGTCAAATCGTAGGCCTCAAAAGACCTCAGAAATCATCAGAAAGTGCCATAAGTGATGGATGCGGGCCCCGATGAAGCTGAAACTGCTGGAGGAGGTGTGGAAGACATCGATCTATCATCACTGATCATCCCATGCCATAACATTGCCTCAGTAGCCCAAATCGATTTCCTCAATAGCCATTTCTACCAATCCTGAAATGTCTCGGGAAGCGTGAAACTGCCCCAAACTGCCTCCTGGAGTGCCTGCGCTGTCAAGGTGAGGGCACTAGTGTGTCCAGGAGGGGGGTAATATGGTAAAAACAAGTGGCTGGACCACCCCCTCCAAGCACAGCGCCCTAGGTCAACCGGATAAAAATCACATCTGCTCTAACAGGGCCTCCGACAGGCCAAAACTGCACTGGGATAGCCTACTGAGGCTCAATCATCACTGTAAGTGCCCGAAACTAAAAACAAACTGTCTCATTGGACTCAGAAGGTCCAAATCCATCCAAGATGTGTACTCATACACCATATGAGTCCCTGCATGATCAATATATATATCCAATATACCGGACATGGCAAATAATAATAATCTGTAAATGATCAAATACTGTTGTAAACCAAGAATCATCATCATAACCCTATAGCTGCTACATAGAATCATCATGTACATGTACATATACCATATATCATCTATCCATGCCATCACAAGGTCCAACCATCTCATGTCCTTGGTCAAACTAGGTCTAGCCAAGCCGACATGACCAAATATAACTCAAACCATCAATGGAAGCTGCTGCAAAGTGTCAAAGATTAATGCATGCTCTACAACTTATTCAAATAACAATTATGACACAAAGTAATAATTACTGGCGATCTAAATCCAAATATATAATGTCCTTAATTATTATTATTACTCAGATTAGACTTTCAAGATCATACTCACTTCATAGCTGTGATCAATTTGCTAGTGAAGGGTGAAGGCTAAAATAACTGGCTAGGCTAAGGGATGACTTGATTGACTTAACTTTGTGACACTTTGGCAAAGGGAAAGGGAATACACACCCTAGTATATATTGAATGAGCAACAACACAGGGAATGGCGGTGTCTCACAAATGGATGAGTTGTTCAAAGAGGGTTTATTCACCTTTAACAGATGCGCACAATCCATAATACAAATGAGGCCAGCAATAATTTTGATATAGCATTTAAGTTCCATTTCTTTTTGGGCCTGAAGTTTCCATAGCCTTGGTCTATGTGTGTTTATAAACACATTGCATAGATTTTCATTTATTTTAGGTTTTCTGCTGCAGGTGTGTTTTTAAGGCACTTGTTTACCTGAGCACTTCTAGGTGTGTCATGGACAGCTTGTTTACCTAGGTATTTACATTTCCAAAAGATATAACATTTTATTTTCATGGCCATTTTCATTTGGCATGCCTTTCATTCATGTGTGTTTAGAAACACATTGCATGAATGGGCTTTTCATACAAGATATAGCATTTCATTTTCTAGATTTTGTATTCATGGCAGCACTAAAAGTTTCAGGTTTAGCCAACACAACTTTAGTGACTAGGGGGAATTCCAAGGAACTCCAACTCACCATAGGTAAGTTTTGTCACCAACTCAGAGCCGAGACACAATAAACAGGGAAGCTCATCCAATACAGAGGCTACAGTGGGGAAAAGTCCTCCATGCCACCAGTCAAGTAGTAAGTCAAGGTGATAAACTAGAAGGTAAGCAATGGATGGATGAAAACAATGAATAATGGAGCCAACACTAGCAAGCCAAGGTATGGTGGAATGATCACCTCTATTCTCCCTAAGGAGGGTAAAACCAATGAGTATGAATAGTGAACTTCTAAGTCTGAGTAGGGACAATATAATATATATAATAAGATCAACCAGGCCCACATATCTATATGATCGCTAGATCATGACACTAAGTGCTAAGACATGCTATAAGATTAAGTATAAAAGCAATATAACCATAACACAATGATATACCTGCTGAGTCATATACTTGAATGCTCATCAACCTGTACCATCATCTGTCCTCTGAAACTGCTTCTGTAACTCTGGGCTCTACTGACTGCTCTATACCAATGGTATAATGGATACATCGGTCATCTCTCTGAGTGTCCTGAGACTTAGTCATGGCATGGGGAATATATGCTGTTGTCCATAATCTGATAGTGATCCAATATAGATGCTCATCTCAGCATCTCAAATGTAAGGGAACTAGCTAAATAATGTACTAGCATCAGAAAAATAATGTATGGTAGCCCAGCTACTATATATGTGATAACAGGCCCATAATAGCCTTGATCAAGAAGTTCAACTTTTGGTTTATCTCATCCGTTTGCAAGAGAAGCTCATTCCTTTCCTCTTTGGTGTTGAGGAGAACCTTGTCGAGTAGGGTTTGGTGGTCCAGTGGAGAGCCAGGGTCTTGTAATACTTCGTATCCCATGTCCTCGTGCAACCAACGTCCTTAACCCATGGTTGGGTTTCTTTCGCAATTACCTCAGGGTCTATTATCCTCTGCTTCTCCTTTACCCACTCTTTCACCCTTGAGATATGAACTCGGATGTGACTCAGGAGGAATGGCCTGGTAGTACTTGTTTTCCACGTCTGGTGCTTCAGTGGTGTGCCCTCATTGGGCCTCGACTTTCGCTCCCATGACAGATCCGCCCTCCTTGTCCTTGTCGCGCCATCCCTTTCAACTCGAGTCTTATCCCCATAGATTGAGCCAAGAGCCACCCTACAACCCAAACCACTGAGAGATGCTCACAGACCGTCCTAGCAACCACCGAAGACACTGTTACCAAGAGATCTTGAGGAACCCCATAGCCTCCCAAACATCTCAGAATGACAAGCTCCCAACCAATATATTTTCGTATATTCAAGTTCAAACCGAATTTAATAGAGTTTCCCCTTCGCCACCTACAATTACCAACACCCAACACCCATTGTGGCTTATGCAGAGGTCGACTCTTCTCTCCCAACACCCCATGTTGCTTCATTCCCATAATAGACTCATCCTCCATGTACTTCCCCCACTCAATTACTAGATCGAACATATCCTGCGTCAAGTACTGTCCATCTACGTCATCGCCTAAAGACCCGCAGATTAAACTCGAGAGGGGACATGCCAATTGTCCCTCCTCGCCTTTACTCTACATGAATGTCCTAAGCCAGGTGGTGGCTCCTTGCCGCCTGTGATGAATGCAGGGTGCTATCACTTAACTACCTTATGGGCCCTAACACCCCATCCAGGGATTATTAGTTTTTTTAACACCCCATCCAGGGATTATTAGTTTTTTAAATTTAAAAGGACTTTTTTTCTATTTCCAACCAACTTTTATATATATATATTTCCCAACCAATGTGATATATATTGTGATTGGATAAGCTTATTTTGTTAAATTATGGTAAAATATTTGTGTAATTAAAATTTGAAATAAATTTATATATTTTTTCTAAATGGGATATTTTTCTTTAAATTTAATTTGAATGGATAAGGGATTTCTTTTGAGAAATGTTAGGGTTGGTTTCATGTTATTGTGGATATGGGTTATGACGTCATATTTGGAAACGAAATAAAAATAAAAATGGTTAAGCAAGAAACTTTGGTATATTTTTGTTAGGGTTTAAATAGCCGACAACTTCGTTGTAATTTAGAGTATCTTAATTTCAAAAAAGTTATTAATTTTAAAGATAAATTATAGATAGAAATTTATTAGTTCTCCTTTTTGAATTTTTGAATTCACATTGATAAGTTAGACCTTTGGTAGTGATAATGGAAATGGGTTTGATCTACATCATTTATAAAATATAATTATGCTTTTGGTTACGAGTGGCTTTATTCCTAAAATATAAGTAATTTGAACAAGCTTGACAAGTCAAGTACAAGGAGAAACGAATGTTGTTGCTAACTCTTTATCTATACAGGAACAAGTCAGTTTCAGGGTAATTTGAACAAACTTGACAAGTCAAGTATAAGGAGAAACGAATGTTGTTGCTAACTCTTTATCTATGCAGGAACAAGTCAGTTTCAGGTTGTTAGGGAAATGAATGCTCTTGTTGATTCTTTATCTAAGACATGTCTGCAGATAGCAGAAGGCTACTAGTCCAGGTGATATAAGGACAATCATGGTGAAGTGACCTATGATCCTGATTTATATCTAGGATAATCTTGACGTTTCATCTCTGATCTATTGGTGATTGGGAGTGTCTCCTACAAAATTATTATCTTTGTTATTCTGGATCATTTTTGTAGAATTTGGTTTTGATATCAGTTTTTTGTTTATATGTAAATGATGTTCTTTAGAACACATCGATTGTATGCTGTGATCAATCCAACTTGCAGTTCTTTCTTGATTATGAGGAGAAAAAAATCCTCTAAGATCTTTTTTGATCCCTGTAAAATGTAAGATCTTTTTTGTTCCCTGTAAAATGCGATCTATTATATAAATATATTGTAATTTTTTTTTAGGGAAAAAAATACAAAGATAAAAACTCGACTTTTTGTTAGTTTATAAAAGTCAATATTAAAACAAAGAAATGTTAAACATAAAGATTAAAATACTTTATAGATATAATTTCTTATACCCAAAAAGTTTTATATAAAAATAAAAATCAATTTGAAAACCCAAAACCATTATAACCATATATTCATTATCACTTATAAAATAAAATTTAATAATCATAACTTTTTATTTAAATTTTTTTATATAAAATATAAATAAATCTTAAACTTTTATTTTATTTTCATAATGTAATTAAAATATATTAATATAAATATTAAATTTTCTCGCACTTTATGAGATGCGATGCATTGTTTTCTCGCACTTTACTGATTACCAAATATTTTATAATTCGTTACATTAAAACCCTATCAGAAAAGACTCAATAGTCTCCATCGCAGCGAAAATGTTTAAAGCACCGACATAATTTTTTAGAAAATGGAAACCGGTCAATTGTTTCTCGCACTTTATGAGATGCGATCCATTGTTTTCTCGCACTTTACTGATTACCAAATATTTTATAATTCGTTACATTAAAACCCTATAAGAAAAGACACAATAGTCTCCATCGCAGCGAAAATGTTTAAAGCACCGACATAATTTTTTAGAAAATGGAAACCGGTCAATTTCCTTCGGGCTATCATAGGCCGTTTGCTACATTAAATCTGACAGTTACGATCATCTTTACAACCTGATAAATAGAAATTCAAAGCCCTAATTTATATTTTTATTTAGAAAAACAAACTAAAAAAACTTCATGTTTAAAAGCGATCGTTAAAAGGCTGTAGAATTTCTCGTTCCTCGTAATAAATTTATGCTTTTAGTTCTACGGATCTGAAGGATTGGAGTATCGCAAGCATACGAGTTCGTTCTCTGCGAATATCACAAATCCTCTCAAACCCCGTTACTTCCGAAAAATATAATCATGTTAAAAATTTCAACTATTCGTCCAAAAATTGAACGAAAGCGACCGAACTGAGAAAACATACAAACAGTTTTGAAAAGCTTTAAACATAAATAGAGCAAAGGATTCCAGAAAAATCTATAATTTCAAAAATCACCTCCAATCGGTAATTTGCCGGAAATAAAAGAATTCCGGCCTGAAATCTTCCGTCAAAAACGTCGCAGAGATGAAGGAAATTGCAGATAAAGCACGCAAGACAGTAAATGTCTCTTTCAATTTCGTCCTTTAGGATAAGAATTGCAGTGTCTGGAACAATCTATGCGAAATCTTTGGAAGCGTGCTGGAGGAGGAAACGTCGTCCGGGCAAACATTTAGTGTTTGTTACACACAGAATCGGTCCGGGCAAACATTTAAATTCTCATATTACGGAAGATTATAAACATGTGGGAAGCTGGGTTTGGTGTCCACTTTATATTATCTGCACGTGTCTCCACCGAGCCTGCAGGTTCGGCGCCCGGTATGGAGCTATCTAAATGCCAAAGTGACAGGTACGCATGGAATCGGGACCCCAAAATTGTATTTGTCGTGTATGACACATTTTAAACTGACGAGGGTCCTACATTTTATAATGTGTCGAGGGTTGTGGATAATAAAACAAAAATGCCACGTCTACAAAGTACTTCTTGATAATGGACGAGGAAGTCAATATTATGCACTTCATACTCGGTGTTCCGCATTCAAGAGTATATCTGGTACTTTGCCAAAATATGATTATGTTGTCTCACTCACATGTCAATCGTTAACCACATTGATCACAAGACGAGCTCTATGATTTTCAATGTCGTAAAGAAAGTGGGGCTGAAACCCTAACGTTCATGGTGGCCTGAAACCCTAATGTTCATGGCGGCACCCGTGAGGAGCATTACTAGCGTTTGGTGGCGAAGCTGAACACCTGTTTTTCTTCAGATCTGGTAGGAATTACTGTTTCCTGTGGTAGGAATCACTGTTTCCTGTGCTTGGACTATGGCTTTTATCACTCTTGCCTTGTTTGACGGGGTTCATTTTCTGGGTTCTCATTGTTTGCGATTGTGGGTTATGTGGTTGCTGTCACCTGTGGGTCACGGGTGGACTTTTAGCTGTGTACAACTTTGTTTTTTTCTGAGTGGGGTGGTCCTTTGTTGCCCTGGAGTCAAGTATTTCATTTCCTGACAAACCTAGTACCAACCAGGTTAAAAAAGTGGGAACGTATGTTTTTTATTTGTTTTTCTGCCTTGTTTTGTAGTCTTTATGTTTTGGTCTGGGGGTTTTCAGGGATTCTCCCTTTCGGTTTTGTGGGCGGTTTTCTTGGGTCTGACCTGCTGGGACTGTTTGCCATTTTGGGGTTTACGCTTGCCCTAACTTTCCTCGGTGGCTTCCATTTCTCGGCTTACCACAACGGTTTTCTTGATATAAACCCTTTTTCAGTTTTTTAGGCATGGTGGGGGGGCAAGGGAATCATAGCCTGGGGGATCCTGTGGTCGCTGACACCCCCCTACGTGCCCCTGGTACTCCTTTCCCTTTCATGTGATTCCCGTGTGGGTTTGAAATCCCCTCTCGGTTCACGAGGTGGTGTTCACGCTCCGTCTGTGCATTGTAACCCGTCTGCATTTGTGTGTTTTGAGCCTCGCCTTGTTCCTTCTGAGGCGGCAAAGTTTGGACGGTTGGTCTCGTCACCAGCCGTGGACCTATATTCTACACGGAAATTTTCGTCGAAGTTTGCCAGAGGACATAAGGCTGGGGGTAAACTCATTTTTGAAAGAGAAAAGAAGATGCAACCATTATGTGTTTTCCGACATGATGTTACATTTTACATGGTTCAAGCGCTATCTTAGCGGGCGTTGGTTGGGAAGTTCGAATACCTCAATCCCTCGAGTCAAGAACTTCTGGGATGGATCCGGAAACAATGGAAACCACACATCATTAATATTCCTAGGGTTATTTCCCTGGTTAATGGATGGTATATCTTTTGTTTTCTCTCTGAGGAGGATCGTAGGCATATTGAAGACCGATTTTGTGTCTTAGGTATGGGCTCTCTGGTTCTCTTGCATTGGCACCCGAATTTCGACCCGCGTTCGGAAAAGCTGGCTCGTCGCCACTTATGGGTTATACTACCTCATTTTCTTATGTTCTGCTGGAACTTGCAAGGCTTTATGTCAGTGGCTAATTCTATTGGGAGGTTCATTCTCATTGAGGATGCATACCTTTTGGGTTTGGACCGCAGGGCTCCCCACATGCTCATTGAGATGGATACATGTGAAGGCCTTCCGAGGGATCTTGAAGTCATTTGGGATGGGGGCACCTTCGTTCAACATCTGGATTACTGGAAGGTGCCATTCCGGTGCCACCTTTGCAAAAAGATTGGTCATTCTCATGATTCCTGCTCGACTCACGTTGTTGCGGATGCTCCATAACAAGACTTGGCATCGTCTTTGGAACTAGTCCCCTTTGATGAGGGACATCTCTTCCCCATCCCACTGGACATAACATCAGTAGATAAATTTGTGGGTAAGTTCAATGATACTCTCCCTGTTTTGCTCAAATTCTTATCTGTCGATGAGATTTCACTCTCCCTTTCGTTATTAAAAGATAGGTTGGGGGGAAATGGTTATGTGGAGTGAATAAGGGGGTTGCTTCGGGGTCTGTCTCTTCACAGGTGACTGCTTTGGATGCCGATGAAGGTGGTGGTTTTCTCTCTTCTTCTCCTGTCTTACCCTTCGATCCTGTTGATAATAGGAGTTTGGCTGGTAAGGAAATTACCCCCGATATTCCACCTTTGGGTTTGGTGCGTTCTGATTTGTTGGGTATTGAACTATCGTCTTCCCCTCTTTCTGATACCCCCCCTATATCTACTGGTCTGACTCGACCCCCCTTACTACTTTTGCTTCGGGGATCTCTGAGGATACCTCTGTTATCCCAATCTCTTCCATTTTTAAAGGAAATGTTATAATCCGTAAACCTAGAAATCCTAAAAAGCGCAGGAACTCCTCGGACGCAAGGTTACGTTCTTCACCTGAAGGCTCTAAAAACATTAATCCTAAGGTTTCTTCCTTGTTTGAGAAAGGTTTTCCTGGTGATACATCCCAGGTTGCGTCTCATTCTGTCGAGGCTCTTAGAAAATTGGCGGCCCTCAAAGAGGTTAAACGATGAATATCGTTTCTTTCAATATTCGTGGATTGGGCAGCGGTCTGAAAAGAGCTGCTTTTAAGAGGTTTATGGAGGTTGTGAAACCGAGTGTGATTATTTTGCAAGAAACTATGGCTAAGGTAGTTGATGCTTGTAATTTTCTTCTTAAAATTAAACTTGTTTGGAGGGTTTGTGCATTGGATTCCACAGGTCTATCGGGCGGTTCCGTGGTTGCTTGGAATCCTGTGGTTGCAGAATTAAAAGCTTTTCAAATTTCTGTTGGAATTGTGGTGGAAGGTAGACTTAGTGGCCTTGCCTCTCCCATTCGCATTATGAATATATATGAGCCTTATAGAAACAAAAGTTTTTTTGGGAGCATCTGAGAGCCTAGTGGCGGTCTGCATGATCCTTGTTTGATCCTAGGGGGCGACTTAAACTTTACTTTGTCAGGGAATGAGACGTGGGGCACAGGCAAATTATTGACCCTTTGGCGGATTTTCTTAACTCTACATTTGATGCAATAGGTTTGATTGATGTGGCTCCTAACTAGTTATGCCCTGCGTGCTCGAATGGGCGGTGTGGACAGGCTGGGATCGCCAAGAGACTTGATCGCTTCTTCATTGCTGAGGAGTTGGTGGATGTATTGGGTAGATATCGGTCTTGGACTTACTCTGTTGGCATATCAGACCACAAAGCCATCATCATGGATTTAGACTTTCAAAAAAATCATAATTTTTACCCCTTTAAGTTTAATCCGGGATGGTTGGTTGACATCTCCTTCTGTGAGTTGGTGCAGGAACATTGGACTTCCTCATCTCGTCTTGGAGGTCCTTCTGCTCTGCATAAACTTGGTATGAAACTAACTAAGCTTTGGGATGTGGTGGTCAAGTGGGAAAAAATTAAGAAAAAGGAAAATACTAAGCTTTTGGTCCGCATTGAATAAAAAATACAAGCTATTACAGGAACTATGGATGATGCTTTCTTCTCGGAGGAGCGCAAGGTCTTGCTTACGGAGCTGGAAACTAAGAGACAGACTATTCTTGCCCAGATGGAAGAATCCTGGCGACAGAAAAGTCGGGCCACCTAGCTAAAAGCTGGGGACAATAACACATGTTTCTTTCATAGATATGCTAATCAACGACGCTTGGTGAACTCTATCTGGGACATACATGATACGAAGAATGAGTTGATCTCGGGGACATATTCACTAAAAAATGCTACCGTGGAGCATTTAAAAAACGTTTACACGACCGATTCGACAATATTCCTGGAAAGTCAGCTAGCCACTATAAAAAAATTTCCCTGCTACTTTTCGCAGGAAGACTTTTGGGAGGTTGGTAAGGCAGTTACAAAGGATGAGGTACTCAAGGTTCTGAAACTATTTGCAGCTGATAAAATCCCGGGTCTTGATGGGTGGATGGTTGAACTCTATCTTCATTTTTTTGATGTTATGGGGGAGGATATCACTGTTGCTGTTAACGAGTCCAGGTTGAGGGGGATTGTTCTGGATACACTTAATTCGACTTATCTTACTCTCATCCCCCAAAAAGATAAGCCGTAAGTGTTCAATGATTTTAGACCCATATCATTATGTAATCTCCTCAACAAGATAATTTCCAAAACTATTGCGGAGATGATCAAACCCTTTTTGGTTAAATTTGTTTCTGTTGAGCAATTTGGTTTACTAGATCGTCAGATTTTGGATGTGGTGGGGGTAGCTCAGGAGGGTTTACATTCGGTGAAGAGAAAAGACATCAGTTCTGTTATCATGAAGATGGATCTGAAAAAGGCCTACGACAGGGTTGATTGGGTCTATATCCAGTTTATCCTTTTACAGATTGGTCTTTCGGTGGATATTGTCAACTGGATTATGGCATGTATCTGTTCGGTGAGGTTTGTGGTGCTTGTAAATGGATCATCTACTTAGTTCTTTAAGGGAAATCGTGGGTTGTGTCAGGGATGCCCCTTATCGCCGTATCTATTTATCCTGGTTATTGAAGGACTTAGTATGTTGATTAAGCGTGCGAAGCTAGATGGACATATCTCTGGGCTAAAAGTTGCTAACTCCCTCCACATTACACCTCCTGTTTGTTGACGACGTGCTTCTCTTTGGGATGGGCACTCTCTCGGAATGGAAACACTACCATAGCCTCATTTCTCTGTTTTGCCGAGCGTCAGGTATGAAGGTTGGTATCAAAAAGTCTAGTTTGTTATGTCATAAACTCGACGATTTGGTTTTGGAACATATTTTGAACCTTTTGCCTTATCCTTAGGGGAATCTGGAGAAGGGTATTATGTATCTTGGATTCTTCCTGAGACCCTTTGATTATACGGTTCGTGATTGGCATTGGCTCATTAAGAAATTCCAGCATAAGATTGGATCATGGTCTTATTGGTGGCTATCTTTGGGTGGATGGCTTACACTTATTCGCTCAGTGTTACAGTGTGTCCCATGCAGTAGAAGGAGTTGGAAGAGTCCTATTCCAACTCGAGTATGGTGGTTATTTGGAGGTTGGCAGAGTACTGCTTGTTCCAGAGCTGAAGAGGAAATTGCTCTCAGTTTTAGCTCTGGAGGATGATAGATATGTGATCCTTCATGTGGGAGGGCATGTTTATATATATCCGGTGAGTGGGGGCTTGGGTGCAGCGAGTTTGCTAGGCATCAGTGATGGCAGGGTATACCGAGTATTGGGGCATCGCGTGAATGGTGAGCCTGGTGAGAGATCATATTCAATGGAAGCAGTGGTGGCTGTCAGTGTGGAAGATTCATCCATCTCTGTGAGGAAAATAAGTTGGTATGATATGGTTCTTCAGGATGAGCAGGAGACCTTCAACAGTTGATCTAGTGCAGGTATATGAGGGGCATTTGGATTCAGAGGGAGCTTCAGTTGTTGGAGGGAGAGGACTTGAGGGAGATCTAGGTGGATTTGATGCCATTAGTGCCTACCTCGCTAAGAGGAGTGTTAGCATTTTGTAGCTAGGAGGCACTCCTGCATCAGGTGCCTAGGTGCAGGGGTTAGAGAACTTATGAAGTCTCGTTATATAATTCATAAGTGAATTTATGAGTTTTATTAAAGTTATTTATGATGTGACTTTTAATTTAAAAGTGAGATGTACTTTATAGTGATTATAAAGTGAATTTTAAATCATAAAATGTCTTTTATGTTATAAAGTGACTTTTATATTATCTAGGGTTAAGTGACTTTTCAAAAGGAAAAAATTATTATATAGTTCACTTAGGAGTTTTAAGTGAATTTGAGATTATATCCCAACCCTAGATCTCTTGGCTTGGATTTGATCTCAACCGTTGAAGTTGAAGAGTCATGTGGAGTTACCCTAATGAGGAAATAAATGATGAGTTTGAGACTTCATTTACACACATCTCAAGAAGAGGCATGCATCTCAAGAGGAGAGGAAGAGTGGCACAAATTCCAAGAGAGAGTCTTGGAGGGAAGAGGGAGTGACTCGAATCCCTGCTAGCTTTTCTACTTTTAATCAATATTATCTAGGATCTTAATTGAAAGAATAACATGCACAACATAACATAATAGACACAAATATTTTCGTCGGGGAAACCATAAAGGAGAAAATCCCGCAACTTCCTCAGAGATAGAATCGTCACCAATACAATATCACAAAAGTAAAACCCCAAAACAAAGATGGTCTTCTGTAGCTCCTCTCTCTTTCTCCTATGCGAACTTGTCCTCTCTCTCTCACTTATGCGAACTTATGTGAATGAGTGTGTGTTCAAATGAGAGAGCTCCACTCTCTGTTTATACTTTATCTTTCACTTGACCTTTTCACTTTCTAGGTCGGTCTTAGCTAAACTTGACTGGGCCGACTTATTTAGGGAACTTACTAACCCTAATACAACTGACTCTAGGGGGAACTATTGCCCCGAATTACAAAGGAGGATTTACCTCAATGACTTTACATGACCAAAAGTAATAATGACATCCCCAACCAAAGGAATAAACATCTCCGTCGGAGGTACAAATAAAATACAATAATAATGACAATATAAAATACAAGTGAATATGTTTCGAAGTTACAATTACAATAACACTCCCTCTTAACTAGGAAGGTATTCTCTTGACACAGTCATCAACACATCTGGACACAAGTCTTCGTCTCCAGATCATCATCAGTGATGGAACATCATCATCAATACTGGATCATCATCGTCGCTGCTGCAATCCTCATCATGTCGATCATCGATTGGTGACATCTATCGAATATACTCGTCATAAGAAGTTCTGCAGAGCCAACCCTTTTTCATGCTAGATGTAGGCCTAGCCCTCATGTAGGTCTTCATCATCTATGTGAGCAAGCCATCAAGTAGGTATAGCCCAGGACCAGTCATTACATTTCCCTCGCAAACACATGCGTCTCCTACTGTTGCCTCATCATCTTTAGATCATCTCATCATCACACAGAGTGTCACGTCCCCTCCCATCGATCTAATGCAAGGAAGGGAACCTGACTAACATTTTGGGCTTAATTGGAAAACTTAGCCCCATTCATGAATAAGAGATTCATAATAAATAAAACTCATGTGTGCAGATTCATACTCAAATAAACACAACGGAATGAAAACATTATCCACACACAATTGCATCATGCATTCAGCATATCAATAATAGTCATCAAATTAAAACATTACAGAACACATAATCGACATAATTTAAACCACAGAGAATACTTATCTTTAAGATGAAGCTGTCCAAGAAACTGACTATGTGAGAGCAACGTTCCACCCAACCATAGGTCTATGTCCAGCCTATATTCTCTCAGCCGAGAGACCACCCCCGAGATGGGCTGTGTATCCACTAAGGAGGAACTAAACATGCTCACTCACAACCATGGTTTCACACAAACAATCATTCTAAGCCAACACACAGTTGGGTTTATCAAGCATTCTAGAGACAAAGGAGGAGGATGCTAAGCCAATGAGCTCAACCACAGAGCTATAGACATCTCAACTAAATCCAAACAACCTTGGCACCCACAATACCTACCACACCCAACACAAGGAAGTTCCCCTTCTCTGCTACACAGTCCCTTAGGTGCCCCTTCCCTCCCGTGCTCTTCAGGGTGGGCATAGAAAGGTCCAAGCTGCTAAATCCTTGATATTCTAGTCTTCACTGGGTTTGTAAAACAATTCCAACCCTTGTTCTGTCTTCTATGTCATTCATGCTTGGATTTTCTTAATTATATGACCAAATGACTCTATCCTGTAATTGGATTTTTGGGCTACCAAATCAGGGTTTTCCTATGCATTTCTAGGGACCTAACACTCTCAAACTCTCCCCAAGGTTTAGGTCTATGGATCCCCCATTGGAAATTATTGTCCACACAAATTTCTGGGCGTTATTGGCACTCCAAAACGTGACTTAATTCAGAGTTGCAATTTCTGGTTTTTCTCATTGTTGGGTATGTGTAATGGATGAAAAATGATGCTTAGATCTTCAACAATGGAATGGTAATGAGGAAAAATGAATTCCCATGAGGTAGAGTTACTTGTGGGTCAAGTAAATAGATCTCATACCTTGCCATACGAATTTCTGGGTTGCCCATGCTCCATTGAAGCCATGGACTGATTTCTTCAACCACTTCCTTACAATAGAATTAAATGTCAGCAAGGAAATTCAAATGGGTTCTCAAGATGACATTTGACAGCATATGGTTCAACCCCACAACCCCCTCACCATTCCCTTGTGAATACACATGCCCCCCTCTTATTAGTTGCTTCCATAGCCAATTTTTGGTATTCTATTGCAATATTAATATTTACATCATTTTACAATGTTCCATGGCTTAATAGCACATGGATAACGTAATATCAAATAATTTCCGAGCATCCACTAGCGGGGCCTTGGCCTTGAGCTCCACGCTAGGGAAACATACATCACATGTATAAAATATTTACATTAAAAGCCAATATATCCTAAGGGTCAAAATGGGGGTATTACATGGAGCACAACCCAGATGCACATCACATGTCCCACAATAGTCAGCTCGCGTATACCAGCATGGGAGGACAAACCTGCCACCATGCAAGATCCTTCCTAGGCGCACACACAGTGTCTTATGACTGGTGGGCATCTCCAGTATGGGAGGCACGAGCCTACCACCATACGAGACCTTGTCTAACAACATGAGAGGCACAAGCCTACCACCATGCAAGACCCATCCCTTACATCTACCAACATGGGAGGCACTGGCCTACCGCCATGCAAGAATGGCTCAACCCTTACATATACCAAAATGGGAGGCACTAGCCTACCACCATGCGAGAATGGATCAGCCCTTACATCTACCAACATAGACTAGCATACCACTGTGCGAGAATGGCTTGACCATTACATCTACCAACATAGGAGGCACGAGCCTACCACTATGCAAGAATGGCCTGACCCTTACATCTACCAACATAGGAGACACGATCCTACCACTATGCGAGAATGCCCATGTGCATATGCATCTTCCGGACTCGTCACTTCCTCTTGGAAGGAACCTCGATCTCAAGAAAACCAAGCTTCTCTCTGAAGTACTCGAACTTCACTTTAGCTAGCGGCTTGGTCAACACATCGACTATTTGCTCGTCCATCTCAATATACTGGAGCTTCACTGCCCCTCTCTGCACCATATCCATGATATAGTGTTACTTGATATCAATATGCTTCGACTTGTAATGGAACACCGGGTTCTTGGACAACTTCACACAACTATGGTTGTCACAGAATATACAAGTCACCTCTAACTGGAGATCAAACAAATCAGACAGTAGTTTCCTAAGCCATACTGCCTCACAACTAGCTGAACAAGCTACAACATCCTCTGCCTCGGTTGCACTCAGTGCCACACACGACTGCTTCCTACTAAACCAGGAGATCATACTGGATCCCATACTGAAGCAACATCGTGAATTTCTCTTCCTATCTACGGCACTTCCTGCCCAATCCGAATCAACATAACCCTGCAGGTTAATCTTTTGATTCACATCATACTTGAGCCCATAATCACCTGTACCCTTCAGGTACCTCAATATATGATTTGTAGCAATCAGGTGAACTTCAATGTCTTCAATAGGTAATTTTATGGATTTGTTGTATGCTGAGTTTTCGTCGAATGTTCTTTGAAACAAGTCTCTCTTGTAGGTGATGGTGCATGATATTTCCTACAAGTCAATTTAGTTGCATCGTTAGAAACATTTCATAATTTTCAAAAAAAATTCTTATGCATAAGGACATAGGTGACACAGTTATGCTGAACTAATGAGTCTTAAACTTCTATTAATCTTTGCGGTTGAAAAAGGATGTCAAAATATCAATGTATATGGTGATTCAATGAACGTCATAAACTGGACTAAAGGAATTCAACAGTGCAAAAACATTAGATTAGCTAATTTACTTCTGGACATCAGAGAGTTGCATCACTCATTTGACAACTTTTCTTGCAAACATGTTTATAGGGAGAACAACGAGGAGGCGGACGTGGCCTCTAAGGAGGGCTTGCAATTGGCATTGGGGCTGTGGAAGGTGAAGGAATTTAGGGATGGGGAAGTATTGGAGTACTACCATCGCCCCTTCATTGAATATGCAGCTCAATGAACTGGGTCACTTTGAATTTATTTTTGGTTACTACTGCAACACTTGATAGACTGTTTTTGTTTTTCTCTATTGTACTATTTTTCGGAACATTTTGGGTCTCGGGGAGCCGGATGTAATATTTTTTTGACATAACAGACTTGGTATCAGACCTATATGTATAAGCTCTATAATAGAGCTCTCGAAGAAGATATTTTACTTGTTTTTACAGTCACAGTCTTTGAACTGGTTATGGCCTGCACACTAGATGTGCATATACAAAATGTAATTTTGTTCACCTATGATGAAATGAAATTACGTTTTTTTTCCCAAGAAAAAAAAGGTCACATAGTTATGCAACTATCTTAGCCAATGTTTCAACACAACATTCATCCATATCCCGCATTCATACTGTAACTTTCTAGATGCCTTCCATCTCTACCAGAAAATTGTTAAGAGTGTACACTACTACCAACATGTCAGCGAAGTAGCAATGGAATGTTGTACAGTACCATAGGCCACTTAACCATCACATACATATTGGTAGTGTTCTATTCATTGTTCTAACATACTTAATCTAGAAATATGTAAACGACTGAACAATATTTAAGCATACAAGAAATGACAATTCAAATACTTATCTTTGTTTGTTTGTTGGGTGGAATCCCTCTTGATCTTTGCTTCCTTGCAGGAACTACTGAGTATTTGACAGTGTGCTCCCTCTTCATCATTTGATTTTGAGGTCCTATGCCTTATGATCGGAAATGTTGAGCAAGTATTCTACACTTGTTCTTTGTACTGGAACAGACTCTGTGTTCTCCTTCTTCTGCATCTTTAACCAATGCCGAAATGGATAAGAGGTTCTTCCATAGAGCATTGATCCTTATTTGTTTCCAGAGTCCAACTTTGTAGGATATTTTCCTACTCCTTTCATGTAATACTGAAAGTAATCTCTAGCTTCACCTTATGAGGTGGAACCTTCTGAATGAACCCTTGTAACGGGTTACCTTTATTACAATACATATTCTTCATCACTTGAAGAATAATCTCTTTCTTCTTCTCTGGTTCTTTTCCTTGTAGGTTCATTGTCTTCCGCGGTGTGAGTATGATGTCTCTTCTTGTTGGTCTTCTTATTGTGGGAGACACTTATGTTTCTGGGACAATCTCTATAGTAGTGCCCCTTCTCATCACATGTAAAACATCTAATGTTGGATAGATCTCTTCTGGGTTTTCTTTGTCTATCGTAGTTCTCCCTCTTACTTTGATGGTGGTTCTCCCTCTTGCTGTGATGATGGTGCTCTCTCTTGTTGTGGTTTCTTCTAGCGTGAGCTATGAGAGCTTGATCATCATTTGCGCCCATCTTCTCTTCTCGTGCCACAATTCGAGCTTCTTCTTGTGTACATTCTTCCCATAGTCTATTGAATGTGATCAACTTCTTTCTGGCACATATCCCTTGAATGAATGAGTCCCATGATCTTGGGAGACCATTCAAGGTGGTAATCACGATATCTTCTTCTTCTACCTTTTCTCCAACTGCTTCAAGTTGTTCCTTGATATGTGAGACCCTTGTGAAATAGGATTGCATGGTCTCCGCATTTTGAATCTTCACATTCTTAAGCTGGTTCCTCAAGGTCATCTTCCAATTTATATTCTTCCCTTCAAATAGCTTTTTCAAAGCATCAAACATCTCTTTAGGTGTCTTCAAAGATGACACACGTGGGATTAGATGATCTTTAATGGAATTTGCAATGATTCTCTTGGCCTTAACCAAGTTCTTCTTATGTAAGGATTTAGCCTCATCTCCCTCTGGTGCTGGAATCTCTTCATTCACATACTTGTCCAATTCATTTTCTTCAAGGACAAGTGCAATCCTATACTTCCATGCTCGAAAGTTATCAACCCCTTCAATATTATCCTCAAGCTTGGTGTGGCGAGACATCTTTAATGATAACTTCAAATGGAAATAGCAAAGCTTTTAGGTCTTACCACTTTAAGTTGCCAAAACTAGTTCTAGAGCTGACTAACATAGGGCGTGTAGGAGAAACCCTAATTTTCCAAACATGGAATTTGGAACTTATGATTGAAAAAGAAGATTCTCCTCCTCAAGGCAAGTTTCCCAATGTACTCACTTCCCCAAATATGTGAACAAAAACCCAAAAATGCCGATGCCCTAGTTTTCCTCCGGCAGTAGTGACGGGCCAAAAAATGAAAATTCTTGAAATTGAATTATGCTTTGACAGGATGATGCGCCCTCCTAGGGATATTTGAATTGACCCTCTTTTCAGGCTGATTTGTGGAGGAAAGTGCCTAGAACAGGAAGCCCTAGTTTCTCCCAGCAACAATGACAGGGCCAAAAATGAAAATTCTCGAAATTCGATTATGCTTCGACAGAAAGATGCCCCCTTCTAGGGAGAGTTATCCTAGCCTCCTTTTCTTGATGATCTGTGGAGAGAAGACCAAAAATTAAGAAGCCCTACCTTCCGTAGCTGCACAGTGTCTTCTTTTTAGGTTAGCTCTGACTCCATGTTATATTTTCTACTTTTAATCAATATTATCTAGGATCTTAACTGGAAGAATAACATGCAGGACATAACACAATAGACACAAATATTTTCCTTGGGGAAACCATAAAGGAGAAAACCATGCAACTTCCTCAGAGATAGAATCATCACCAATACAATATCACAAAAGTAAAACCCCAAAACAAAGATGGTCTTCTGCAACTCCTCTGTTTTTCTCCTATGTGAACTTGTCCTCTCTCTCTCTCACTTATGCAAACTTGTGTGAGTAAGTGTGTGTTCAAATGAGAGAGCTCCACTCTCTATTTATAATTTATCTTTCACTTGACCTTTTCACTTGCTAGTTCAGCCGTAGCTAAACCTGACTGGGCTGACTTCTCTAGGGGACTCACTAACCCTAATACAACTGACTCTAGGGGGAACTATTGCCCCGACTTACAAAGGAGGATTTACCTCAATGACTTTACATGATCAAATGTAATAATGAAATCCCCAATCGGAGGAATAAACATCTCTGTCAGAGGTACAATAAAATACAATAATAATGACAATATAAAATATAAGTGAATATATTCTGAAGTTACAATTATATTAACAATCCCTAGGAGAGTATTTTTGTGAGTAGTAAAGAGGAAAGCAGGCAGTAGCAGAAAAGAGGCTTGAATATCAAGGTGGAGGATTGAATCCCTAGGAGGGCACATTTTCCAAGGTGGGCACGTTCTCCAAGGAACTCTACAGTCATCAATAGTACTGTTCGTACAACCAACTCTTGTGGGGCCGTACTGCTGGGTTTGATTGCACAAAAAATAAGAGAAAGTAGCTTGAGTTTCTGGGAAGTTTCATGGCAGAAGTGATGAGGCCGTACTGTTGAACAAGTTGGGCACAAATATCAAGGGAAATATGTTGCAGCTATGTCTGTACTAGTTTGTATAGTCTGGACAACCAGTAGGGCACATTTCTCAAGGCATCCTGTGCATAGTTTTCAAAGTGATAATTTGTCTCAAATTTCATGGAGTATTTTTGTCTGTATTGGTGACTTTATGACTGTATTAATTGCTGATGTACTTTCCTGAGAAGTATTACTGCCTTTTAATAAAATCCTCTTGACTGGTTTTCCCCAAGGTGTGGGGTTTTCTAGGGTCTATTTTTTGACGAAAAATAATGTGTTCATATATTTTATAGTCTCATGTTAAAGTGTTTTTCTGCTGCAAATTTTGCTTTCAAGTACTGTATATTAGCTACAGGAAGTTGCTTATTTATGCTTGTGAAAAGTACTAAATTTTAGTCTGATATCAGAGGTACTGGAAGTGTTTGACAAAATTTCAGTGTGTTACAGAAGTCTGATTTTGTCATTTTCTTAACAGGTTTTCTTAATTTAGGATTGCATCATTCAAGAGATTTGGTAAATAATCCTAATCCCATCGAATGCTTTGTATAAGTTCAATTGACATACTCAAAACCTGTTTGGAGAGACTAGATATAGAATTGTGGTAATCCTATGTGGATTTATAATCCAAAATGTTTATATCACTATCTGAACTCTCTTTTTTCCTTCTAGAAAAATTGACAGGTAGTGGAGTCTTTCATATGTGAACAAAATGGGCGAATCACCTTCTACAATGTTTGTCTTTTAGATTTTGCATCAGCATGACAAATTTTTTAATGGCATCTAGTATATTAGGGCCTACCCTCTAAAGAGTGGTTTTCATGGATGAGATTCATATATGATGCTTACCTACATTATGGATATTATACTGAGAAAATATGACATTTGTTTTGGAGTTATAGATTTGCACTATTGGGACTTTGGAATACTTGGTTATTACAAAAGCCTTAACATGCTTTTATTTCACTTTTAGTACTTCCCAATCAACATCTTGATTAGTGGAAAGGTAACAATATTAAAGGTTAGGATTTTTTTCCATCATCATGCCCACCTTGTGATCCTTATTAGCATTATCCCAAGATTCAAACCATACGACATTTATTTTGGAGCTGCATGTATGCACATGCTAGTGGACAATTTGGAATACTTTGTTATGATAAAACTCTTAAGATGCTTTTTGATGATGATGATAATAATGATTACAATCCACTAAAACCAACTTTGATTTATTAAAGCTAAAGAAAATTGATATGGAATTATTTGATTTGTTTTATGATTGAAAAGATTAAAAAAGAGTTTTCTTAACTTTTAGTGCTTATCAATTGATACGATTCATAAAAAGTTAACAACATTAACAATTATGATATTTGTCCATCACCATGCCCCTATTGTTTGCATTTTCCATGATGACCCTCCCTTAGTGATGGAGCTAAACATGTCAGTACACTAGAAGGGATTTGAATCTTGGTAGAGAAAATATCACCACACATACTTAATCCACTAATTAGCAATGACATTAATATTGTCATGGTATAAATAATTTTATTTGATTTATTATAAATGGAAACAAATCATCAATTTAATGTCAATAAATATTCATATGGAAAAATTGTTGGCATGCGTGAATATAGTTTTTGCAACATGCCATGTTGTAAAAAAATTATGGTTATAACTATGTGAAAGTTTTATGCTTATAACATAGTTATATTAATTAATTATATATGATAATAAACATTGAAAAAATAATTAAATATATATGACATAAACTTTGAAAAAAATACTGTTGCTTGTGATAGAATTAGATGAAGATATTTTTTTCTAAATCTAAATTGCTAATGTATAACGCTTCGATTTCTGATGTGTTGTGAAGTTATTAGTCGCCATTGCTAGAGCATTTAAACAAATACCGATGACCTCATTCCAATGTGGAATAAATACTTACTTCAACATCTAGAATAGGGATTTGAACCATGTACCTCTCTTAAGCAAGATCAAAGACTTTACAAGTGAGTCATGGAGGTAATCCACATAAAGGAAAAATAATCATAAGTTCAAGAGATAATTGAAATAAGCAACTTAGAACAATTGAAAGGTTGAAAGAACTTTTAAATTATTGAAAAAAAATCCATATTTTTTGTCACTAAAAGTACCCATAAAATTATATCGTCACAAATATACAGTAAGAATCAACGAGAGGGAGATTAAGGTTTCAAATGCAAGATGTCCAACACTCACGACCATGGCCTATCAAGGAAATAACACAACAACTTGGTACTCATCCACATTCAAGGGTTTGAAGCATATAGGTCCAATCATCTAGCTAAAAAAAACTCATTTGTTTAAGTTAATATAGGAGATTCACATATGCTTGAGGAGGCCAAATCAAGTCCATCCTATGCATGTTCAACTAATTAACTTGGAATTTCCATGCATTTTTCATGGTACCAAGTATATTTGTAGCAATGAAAAATTGAATTTGAAGTTTTGTGGTATGAATACACAGCCCATGGAATTGGTTGTCAAAATGTTGAATTAGTGAATAACGAGGGATCAAACCATGTTTGGTTTACTTCTAAAAAGTATCTCTTGAAACTTGAAGGAGTCACTTCTAAATGGTTGCTCTATGAAAACCCAAAAATAATTTAAGGAGCTTGCGACTCCTAGTTGTTGGCGAAAACTCCATTCTTAGCTCAATGGATGCTTTATCATTGAAAAAGTAGCCTCAATGCCTACTATGTCCTTTATATAGGTGGTTTTACAACAAATGGAGTTTTTATTTGGGCCATGACTTGATTTGTCAATTAAATGGACTCCGTCCTCAACTCTCGGACCTAAATCAATGGATTTATTAATCTTAGAAACCACTCCTCAAGGAGGAAACACATATCTATCCTTGTGCTCATAGTTTTTCTTGTTGTAGACTTTAACTCTAAGGAAGAAATGGAGTGCATCCTTCACTTGAGTCCTTGATTTTTGGAGTCAACTTATGTATGAAAACCTAATACTCTTTTTTCACCCCTCCTCTAATTATATTTCTTTATCACTTGTGGGTTAGACCTACCAGGTTTTCCCTTGTAACTCTAGGAGATGAACTCCCCAACACCATCCATTGGGAACACTCTAGGGAATTTTTATTTATATCCGTTGAAACCTAAGAAGGAATTTCACCACCTATATAAAGATGAACATTGAAACGGGCATCACAATAGTTTCTTCTAAAGAAATTTGCATAGATTGGGGATGCTTTTACATGGAGCCAAAAAGTTGGATTATGAACAATTATCTTTTAAATGTGTAATTCTTTGCTTATAGGGAATTATGAATGATTTATTCAAAACAAAAGAAATAATAGATTCCCAATAGTCTTCTAAGGGTAGGAACATGAAATATAATACTCAAACAAACACTTGGTCACATGATGTGAAGGAATTCCATTATCTTATAGACGTAGAAAATCCATCCAAGAATGATATCCTTGAAGACCAAGATTTTTCAAACAAAAATATATAATATGAAATTGATACCCATCTAAGGAAGATATCTCTCAAGAAGATGAATAAATTCCAATAATAAAAAACATGGTTCAAGAAACTAAATCAATAGTAAGCTCCTCTAAAGGGGGATGGCCAAAGAAAAAAACTATATCAGAGTAAATAAACAAGAGAACTAATCCATTAAAAAATCATAATAATGAGAGATAATCAGACAAATGATAGACGATCTATATAAATTAGTTGAGAAAGAACAAACCATTGTTAAGATTATAAAGGAAAATAAAGGCAACAAGATTGCTTATATGAATCTTTGATCGAGAAAATGAAAGGGTTATGATTTTATTTTAAAGCCGTATCTAGATTTATTTAGTGTTCTTTCATTTATATGTATAAGAGGTTTGAACAATACATGGTTGGAGTGTACCATTTCACCGAAATTGTACACTTAATAGATTTAAAAATTATAAAACAATCACATGAACGAATTGCTATACAAAGACCTATTATTACCAAGTTTGTAATCCTTGAGTGTTCACAATATTAGCACTTAAATAATGATGATTATAGTTGTCATTGATGACAACACACTAATGACAAAGGCCAAAAAGTGATGACATGGCAGCAAGCATGACAAGGTAAATGAAATGGCACAATGCATAGACAAGCATGACACACATTATGAGATCAACACAAAGACTGGAATGATGACATGAAGAACATGATGGATGACATGGAAAGCATGAAAAATTTATGATGTGGAAGATGCAAGACAAAGGCAAAAGAATATGGCAAGGACAAGGATGATGACAAGGCACCTGCAGGCATTTTTGCTTAAGGCATCATGATGCAGGCATTTGGAAGGCCCCTTGCGGGCATTTCAAAGCTCTCTTACGGGCATTTCAAAGCCCTCTTGCGGGCATTTTTATAAGCCCTGCGGGCATATTTGAGGGCTACTATAAGGCTTGCGGGCATTTGGAGGATACCTTGCGGGCATCCTAATCATCCCTTGTAGGCATATGAAAGGAAAATGAAATAACTCCTGCGGGCATATTTGAAGGATACTCCAAAGGGCCCCTTGCGGGAACAATCAAGGACAGTGCGAGCATATCCAAAAGGCCCTTTTGGGCATGAATTTAAGCCCTTGCGGGCATCTTCCACACCCATTGCGGGCATTTTATGAAGGTTTGCTAAAGGCTCTTGCGGGCATAAAACTAGAGGTCATGCGAGCATAAAGACCATGATGTTGTTGCAAGAAAATCAAAATATAATATATATTTTAAATGAGGATAACATGGAAATGGTGTGATGGGGTCAGCCATCCTAAAATAAATCCTACTTGATTTATTATTTAATGATAAAAATAAATACATTCTAGAAGCAATAAAATGATATGAGATGAAAATATGGAGTGTGAAGGTTTGGGTCTTGGACCCATAAGTATTGGTATTTGAGGACAACCACCTAGTTGATTATTAAATTAAAATGACTTGGCATACCATTAAACAAATCATTTTTTATTTATTTAATCTCCTTAATGATAAAATAAGAATAAAGAGGACAAGTCGGCCTCCGGGATTGATGGAAAGAAAATTATAAATAGAGAACGCGTTCTTGCTTTGAAATGTGAATGAGGTGTCAAGAATTTTGGAGAGAAGAGTGAGCTTTGATTTTTTGTGGGTTTGGGTTTTTCGGGGCAGCAACAGATGGTCTGAGTTTTGGGGGCAACAACAAGCATGTGGAGCAGAAAATGATTTCATGAAGTATCTATTTATCTTTGATTAATATGCAATGAATATCTGAAGCTCGGTGCTGGATAGACTGATGATAATGTTGATGTTGTGCTCAGGGACATATATGATATGGGAAGAATACTGAATGATGTGCTCATAATGATGATCTGAATACTGATGTGCTGATATGATGAATTTTGATGATATGGGTTTGATGGCATAATGATGAATGTTGTTGGTGTGATCCTTGAAGACATAATGATGTGCTCAACATAAAGACAAAGACAAGTGCTAATGTGGATAGTTTTGGACAAGACAGAGACGGGTGTTGATGATATGTGTGTGTGATGACATGACTGTGTATACTGTATTGTAAATGCAAGCTAGTATTGCATTTGAGGTTTGGATACCTCAACCCTTCTTGGATGGGTATAAGAAAACTAGGTTGGGTCCTGGATAAGGAGTTGGTGCTCTTTGTATTAGTAGGTGCTGATTTACCTTAACGGTTGTAGCCGATCCAAAACAAATACAAAAATATTACAAAGATTAAAATGTCTTGTGTTTCTTGTGCTGTGATACTTGTTATCGTTCAATGATTTAAAAGTTTTTGATTCATAGATGATTAGTGATGAATGTCAATACAACAATGATGTAAGTGGAAGTATAATACATTGATGAATTGTTAGTTGATTGGTAGAAGTTGAAAAGGGTTTTAAAATTGGCCTCACACTGATTCACCCCCCCTCTCAGTGTGAACATTGTGTCCAACAAATGACACTTCAAAATTTCAAGCATTTCCAAAAAAAAATGTTGGACAAATGTACAATGCTACCATAAAATAGTGGAATTGAAAATTGGTGCTTAAACATGAATATTTATGAATATAGGGTGTCCTTATTAAGTATTTAATGTGAAGGAGATCATTCATGTAAAAGTTGGCATCGTAGCATGCACCAAGAGTTGTCATTTTTGGACCCTTCATGAGAGCATAATTTAGATAGGGTGTTCATTTTATGGAATTATAAAACCTAAAATATGAAAATTGTCATTTTGTATTAGATGGAATTTTAATCGATGCTGCAACATTTAGATAATTATGTAATTTGGGAGCTCCTAATGCATGTAATAAAATATAAATGCAAATAATTATTTGTTTCTATGATTTGTTGATGATGTATACATAAATACCAATTGCTACTCCACAATCCAATTTCAATCATTAAAAATAATGTTGTATAAGCTTTAGTAGGCTCAAACTTGAGCTTATTTAAAGTCAAGCTAGTGAAATCCAAGATCAAATAGTTTAATTATCCAACAGTATATACCAAACCCATGCAGTGTATTTCCAAATAAATCTCTAGATACCCAAAATAAATCTGCTAAAAAATTACTACTTGACTTGTTTGACCTCTTTTAACCCAAACACACACCCAAGCCTCAATAAAGCTCCAAAATTTGATTTTCAAGTTGATTAGTGTATATTTTAACCTTGACATTTTTAAGTTTCTATAATTTCAATCCCATGCCAAAAATCATTTGTTGTGCAATCTACATCTTTAACACAAAGTACAAATCAAGCTTGAGTGCCTAAAGAAAATGCATGTTGGCCTATCAAAATGCATTCATGAGGGAAACCAAATATTATTGGATTATGTAAATAAGATTCTTAACAATACCAAGATACCATATTTTCTAAACTATTTGCACCTTTAAGACCTAAGCTTTCCAAGGTAGGTTTTTCACTAATTTTGTAATATTTGAGATTCACTAATTTTGTCATATTTGGGAAATGAAAGAAAAAGTCACAAAAATGCATGTTGAGGTTTGTCTAGAGACTTAAATGATGAGATGAAAGTTTTTATTGAGTGCTAATGACATAACACATATTCCCATATGGTTATACTCCATTACCCATGAATCAAATCGGATCAACATATAATTTGTCATATATTTTGGTGCTTTTTGGGTGGAACAATTGGATGAATTGACTTGTAGGACCCATTTTAGGGGCATATCTTCCTTTGTAGATTTGGGGTTCAAAACCTTCTAAGGTATGTTTGAGGGCTTAAACGATGTTTTTTGGGGTCAAATTTTTTCAAGCATACCTTGCACACCCTTGACGCCATTTTGTACTCTGAGACCTTTCCAATGGTGTAAGAATCACCTCAGTCGGAGTCCATATGAGGAAGTTATGCCTCCCACAAGTTGACTTATCTAGTTGACCACCATGATACCGAGGGGATTCCACTCTAGCTCTCATTATCCACACATGTAGAGATAGTCATGTGTGAACTTTCAAGAACATTCTAGAGGGTCCAAAACCCTAACCCTAATATGGAGTTGAGGCATGTACAAACCCTAGACGACTATTGGGCTATGTTAAAATATCGGGCCGTTAGAAAGAAAAATGGCTCCATTTTGATGATTCTATTGTATTGTTCCATAGATAAGCAATAATATGGGAGTGGATATTAGGGCATAATAGGAGAAGTAGATCCTGCAGTAGCTATGCAGGCCACAAAATCATAAGTAACTCCATTGTGAGTACCACTTTCTTTGTATTTGCATTACATATTGGAGAAGAAAAGAGTAAGGCATAGTCCTCACTTATGAATGGGTTTTTCTCCATAGTGGATTTTCCGAGGGTACTTGTGTTATTTATGTGGATCTGTTGTTTTTCTCTAGTTATTTTCTTTCAGTTCCAATTTATTTAACATTATGTGGAATTAAGCCAACGCAAAGAATAAAGTTGCAAGATCTGTTGTGATGAACTCTTCTAGTGGAATATCCATGACAATTTACATATTATATTGGTATTAGAGCAGTTTTCTTCTAGGTTTTGTGGGAAATTGTAGGATCTAGGAGTTGGCGAATAAAGAAAATTCTTCAAAACCTAGACATGGCGGATGAATCCAGTGAAGAATCAGGGGGTGATTATGAAAAACGATTTGTAAAGTTGGAAATACAAGTTGTTCATATCTCACACAATATGTTAATCCTCATGACAACTCTAGAGAGCAAGTTTGGATCTTTCGGTGATTTTGGAGGCTCTAACTCAAAGATCAGATCAGAGGGGAAATTAGGAGGCAAAGGAAACCCAAAAAAGGAGCTACGGGAAGATCCCAAGAAAGAGAAACCAAGTTCCATTTCCATTACCATGTCCCAACCATTATTTAAGATGGAAGCGAAAGTGGGATCTAGATATCAAGCCCTACCAAGGTGAGATTGATGCTTTAAATTTGAATTATTAGTTGTAATAATTAGAGGTCTATTTTAATATCCAAAACATAGATGAGGTGCATAAGATTTTATTTGCTCGATTAAAATTAGAGGGCCACACATTAACCTGGTGGGAAATCCATATGGAGGCACTTAGATCAGAGGGTGACGTTGATGTATTTGTAACTTCGGAAGATATTCACTTGTATATTACATTCGTATTTTATTGTATCCCCAACAAAGATGTATTATTCCTCCGATTGGAAGTGTCGTCATTTGTATTTGCAAGTGTCACAAGTTACATTGTAAGTGTCGTAACTTATATTTGATGGGTTATTAGGCCACCTTATAGGGGTCGACCCAGTATGGGTTAAAGGTTTATTAGACAACCCTAGTGGGGTCGGCCCAGTGACATGTGGTAATGGGTTATTAGACTCTCCTAGGGGAGGTCGGCCCAGTTAGAGTTAAAGGCAGGTCAAGTCATTGTATAAATAGAGAGTGTGACTCTCTCATTCTATTCATTCACTCACTCACTCACTTCGCATTAGTGAGAGAGAGGAGGAGTGCGCACAAGTGGAGGAGGAGAATCTATTAGGAGACTATCTCTTGTTCTGGGGTTTGATCTTTGTGATCTTCGTATTGGTGCTCATTCTATCTCTAAGAAAGTTGTGGGGTTTTTCACCTTCTTGGTTTTCCCCAGTGAAATTCTTTATGTCTCTTGTCTCTTATGTTTGATATGTTGTACATGTTGTTCTCTCAGTTAAGATCCTATATCAGATTGAATTAAATGCTGAAAAAATAACATGGAATCAGAGCTAGCCTGAAGGAAGGCATTGTATGGCATTTACGACACTTGTTGCACTTGCGACAAATTGGAAGCTAGGGCTTGGTATAGTAAAAACTAGTCATCGTGGCACTTTTGCTATAAATTAGTTTTGGAGAAGGTTCAGGATCTGAAACTTTTACAGGTCGAATATGAAATGTTCATGTACCTTGTGCCCGAAGCTCAGCCTCAGATTCATTGTACTTTGTGATATATGATCTGTACCAGTTAGGGTTTCTGCCTCTTCCAGAATGCAGTCTTAGACAGGTGACCTAGGAAAAAAGGTCATATCTTGGGATAGGAATCTCCAAATGGAATTCCGTAAAAGGTAGAAGTTAGGGAACGGATTGTAGTTTCATAGGTCCATGTTTTTAGAGGCCTAAGTTGAAACAGTGACACGTGGAACTCCGTACAAGTTCTCTATACTGTTTCATCCCATAAACAGGTCACATTGCGACACTTGGCATATCTCTCTCTCAAAGAATCCATTAAATCTCAGATCTTTGGGGTTGGAAATTTGACAGGTCAGCCTACCACAGTGCGAAGTTTCAGAACCTGAGGATACAAATTTCAGAATTGCACCAGAAACAATAAGGCATATATTTCTGTCAAATCAGAATTGGATTCTGAGCACTTCCATTCTTGGCTTGTCATTGCTGCGGGAAATTAGGGTGTCTGCAAAAGTTGAAATTTTTGGAATATGATACCATGGATGGGTGATCCTCATCAAAATCGAAATTTAGAGACCAATATCGAAGTTTTTGGTTGGGTAGAACCCCGGGCTCTATCAAACCCTAGTTCGGGCTTTTGACTAGAAAACCAGAAAAATCAGAAAACCAGAATTTGACAGAAGCTGCAGATATGAAACTCGTAGGTCAATTTTGAGGGGTCAATTTTTGGAGTTTTCAAAACTGAGCACACCATCTTTCTCTCCTTAGTCATATGCATCTCCCTGTCCAGACAGAAATTTGAAATTGCATGTTTGGATTTTTAGGGTTTCTCTGTCAAACCCTAGCCAACTCGAGATACAGTTTCAACAAATCAAAGTGGATTGGGTTAATCCTAGAAGAGAATGAATTGGACACCTACATAGGTGAAGAGATTCCAGTTCCAGAGGGAGATGAGGCTAAGGCCTTACATAAGAAGACTACAAGCAATCCCGATAGGTATGACTTGAGGAGATACAAGTATGTTTTAAAATCTCTTCATGACTAAGTTTGTCTTCATATTATTGAGGTTAGTACAATCTTGATTAATTTTAGAATTGTCTTATCACCTTAGTAAAAGTATGAATGCATGTGAATGATAGAAAACATTCATTGATTAGGGTTATGACACTTATGATTGTACTAATGCACTGTGGTGTTGTATGAGGATGATGTGGTTTGCTAACATGAAAGGTGCATCAAGAAAGACAAATCAAGTTCTAGATCAAGAACATATGACCATGGTGACATGAATACAAAGACTCATCCATATCCATTGATCACATAGAAGCTCTACTTACGAGGTATGTATAATTTGGTTCTACAATGCTTAACTTATGAGATATGTAGGTTACTAGCACAAGGTCTCTAAATCATTGAAGAGAACAAAGAAGACATTGTTTGGGTATGTTAGACATAACTCGCAAACATGATAATCCAGGTATGTTTTTCCTATATCAAGTTAGAATCCTACCTTGTGTTAGGATCTCATATAAGTATACTTTTGTATGATTGATAATGATTATTCATGAAGTTATAGGTTTGAGTAATCATGGGTTTATGCATATTATGCTTCTTAGTTTGATTAATGATATGACAAACTAGAAGAGTCCTATGGTCAAATAAGAATATGCATGAGTAAAAGAAGTCCTACCTGAAACCTTGAATACTAACGCTTGTGATAAATTACCTGTGTATGAAATGAACATGACTATACATGTTTAAGGTTATTTAGAATCATAATGTTTTGATAATATTGAGATTATACTAATGAATGTATGATTATGTATGAGATATTGAGGATGACACAATGATGACACTAGTGCACACTTAAGAATGCATAGTGGTCCAGGATGGATAGAAGTTCAAAGACATAAAAGATATCATAAAGGAAGCAAAGATCAAGAGGGAGCACACTTCAGTTGTTCCTGCAAGGAAGCAAAGATCAAGAGGGAGCACACTCCAGTAGTTCTTGCAAGGAAGAAAATATCAAGAGGGGGCACACTTCAGTTGTTCCTAGAAGGAAGCAAAGATCAAGAGGGAGCACATTCTAGTAGTTCCTTCAATGAAGCAAAGATCAAGAGGGAGCACACTCTAGTAATTCCTGTAAGGAAACAAAGATTGAGAGGGAGTCCACCCAACAAGCAAACAAAGATAAGTATTTGAATTGTCATTTCTTATTACTTAAATGATGTTGTTCATTAATGTACATACTTATGTTCCTAGATTAAGGATGTACATTATGTATTTTAGAAAAGTTGCATTAATGAACAAGATACTACTAATATAGTAATGGGTAAGTGGCCTATGGTACTGTACAACACTCCATTGCTACTTATCTAGAATGAAACCTCTTTGCTGACATGTTGGAGTAGTGCACACTCTTAACAATGTTCTGGTAGAGATGGAAGGCATCTAGAAAGTTATGGGATATGGATGAATGTTGTATTGAAGCATTGGCTAAGATAATTGCATGACTGTATGACATATGTCCTTATGTGTAAGATTTTGTTCTGAAAACTATGAGATGTTTCTAATCATGCAATTGAATTTGACTTGTAGGAAAGATCGTGTACAATCACCTACAAAAGAAGGACAACGACATTTGTTCCAACAACGAAGTTCAAGAAAACTACCTATTGAAGAATCTGAAGTTCCCAGGATCTGGGATGCAGTAATGGTAGGATGCCATGATCGAGCAGTACCAGTTGATCATAAAGAATGATGTTTGGGATGTGGTCCCAAGACCAGAAGGGAAGTTTGTTGTGACTTCCAAGTGGATCTACAAGATCAAGCATGTTGCAGATGTTAGCATAGAGAAATACAAGGCAAGGTTTGTGGCTCGTGGATTCTCCCAGAAAGAAGGGATAGATTATGAAGAAACTTTTGAACCTGTAGCCAGATACACTTCCATCATAATAGTACTTGCTCTGGCTGTAGTGATAAAGTGGAAGATACACCAGATGGATGTCAAGACAACTTTCTTGAATGGTGTAGTCGAAGAGGAAGTGTATGTGGAGCAGCCACTCGGTTTTGAGACACATGACAGGTGTCATATGTGTGCAAGTTAAAGAAAGCCTTGTATGGCTTAAAGCAAACACCTAGGACATGGTATGGCAGGATAGACAGCTTCCTGTCTAGTTTGGGATTTACCAAGAGTAAAGAGGATTCCAACCTTTACTACAAGGTCGAGGAAGGAAATCCAATGTTACTCCTACTATATGTGGATGACCTATTTGTGACAAGTGAGGATAGATTGATTGCCGACATGAAGAGGAAGCTTGCTGCCGAGTTCGAGATGAAGGAATTGAGTATGATGCATTACTTTATAGGCATGGAGGTGTGGCAGAGTGTAGATGGAATCTTCCTTGGACAAGGGAAGTATGCAGTAGAGATCCTGAAGCGGTTCGGGATGATGGACTGGAAGGCCATGGCCACACCTATGGCATCAAACCTAAATCTATTGAGTGATGCTTCATCATATTCGGTTGCTGCCATGATGTATCGTCAGATGATTGGGTCCTTGATGTACCTGACGAACACAAGACTAGATATTTGCTTTGCTGTGAACACTTTGAGCCAGTTCCTGACGCATCCTAGATGTGTTCACTTGATTGCTGTAAAGAATATTCCGAGGTACCTGAAGGGTATGGTTGATTATGGGCACAAGTATGATGCGAATCGAAAGTTTAACCTTGAGGGTTATGTTAATTCAGATTGGGTAGGCAGTTCTTGAAATAGAAAGAGCACTTCGAGGTGCTGCCTCAGTATGGGATCAGGTGTGATCTCTTGGTTTAGTAAGAAGCAATCCTGCATAGCACTGAGTATAGACAAAGCAGAGTATGTCACAGCTTGTTCAGCTAGTTGTGAGGCAGTATGGATAAGGAAGCTACTGTCTGATTTATTTGATTTCCAGTTGGATGCTACTTGTATCTATTGTGACAACCAGAGTTGTGTGAAGTTGTCTAAGAACCCGGTTTTCCATGACAAGTCGAAGCACATCGAGATCAAATATCACTATATCAGGGATATGGTGTAGAGAGGAGCAGTGAAGCTCCTGTATGTTGAGACGGATGAGTAGATTTTAGATGTGTTGACCAAACCACTAGCCAGAGTGAAGTTTGAGTACTTCAGAGAGAGTCTTGGTGTTCTTCAGATAGAAGATACTTCGAGGAGGAAGTGATGTGACACATTTGTAGGAGCCATTCCAAGCATGGTGGCAGGATGATCCTTCCCATGGCTGTGGATGTAAATGATGTGTGATGAGCGTCATGATGATGCTCCGGATGATGCTATGTATGATGATGATCAGGATGCTCATGTGTGATGAGCATCAGGACGATGCTCCAAATGATATGCATCAGGATGATGCTATGATGATGATTAGGATGATCATGTGTGATGAGCACCAGGACGATGCTCCAGATGATATGCATCAGAATGATGCTATGATGATGATCAAGATGATCATGTGATGATGATATGCACCAGGACAATTCTATGATGATGATAAGGATGATCATGTGATGATGATGTGCATCAAGAGGATGCACTATATGATGATCAGTATGATCATGAGCATCAGGATGATGCTTCGTGCGAGGATGATCAGGTTGATCATGAGTATTAGGGTGATACTTCGAGGCTGTGTATATGTGGAAGGTTGTGCAATAACATGTAATAGCTCCCTGGGAGATCCGATAGGTTGAGCAATAAGATTGTAATCAGTTCTGGGATGCTCTTTCGAGGTTTTGCGAGGTAGGCATGTAATCCGTCCTGGAGATATCATAGGTTGTGTTGGGCAAGTAATGAGTCCTAGAGATGCTCTTTAGAAATCTTGCTGGGCAAGATGCTCTTTTAAGGTTTTGCCTGTTCACATGTAATCTGTCCTGGAGATTCGATAGGTTGTGTTAGGCACGTAATGAGTCCTGGGATGCTCTTTAGAGATCTTGCTGGGCAAGATGCTCTTTTAAGGTTTTGTGAAGTTCACATGTAATCAGTCTTGGAGATCCGATAGTTTGTGCTAGGCACGTAAAAGTCCTGGGATGCTCTTTAGAGATCTTGTCGGTCATGTTAGGCACATAAACGTTCCTGGGATTCTCTTTTAAGGTTTTGTGAAGGTTGCATGTAATCAGTCCCAGGAGATCTTGCCGGTCGTGCTGGGCACATAAAGGATCCTGGGATGCTCTTGTCAGGTTTTACAAAGATGCACATAATTAGTCATGAGGTTCCACCAGTTTCCATGCGCAGAGATGATGAAGACCTACATGGAGGCTAGGCCTACATCCAGCATGAAAAAGGGATGGCTCTATAGAACTTCCTATGACGAGAATAATTGAGAGATAGCACCAGTGATCGAGATGACGAGTACAACAAAAACAATGACGATGATGCTCTGTGATCCAGTGACGATGATCAAGCTCCAGAATTGAAGACTTGTGCTTATATGTATTGATGACCTGTGTCAAGAGAATACCTTCCTAGTTAAGAGGGAGTGTTGATGTATTTGTAACTTCGAAATATATTCACTTGTACATTACATTTGTATTTTATTGTATCCCTAAAGGAGATGTATTATTTCTCCGATTGGAATTGTCGTCATTTGTATTTGCAAGTGTCACAAGTTACATTGTAAATGTCGTAACTTATATTTGATGGGTTATTAGACCACCTTAGAGGGGTCGACCCAGTATGGGTTAAAGGTTTATTATACCACCCTAGTGGGGTCATCCCACTGACAAGTGGCAATGGTTTATTAGACTCTCCTAAGGGAGGTCGACCCAGTTAGAGTTAAAGGCAGGTCAAGTCATTGTATAAATAAAGAGTGTGACTCTCTCATTCTATTCATTCACTCACTCATTCACTTCGCATTAGTGAGAGAGAGGAGGAGTGCGCACAAGTGGAGGAGGAGAAGCTGCTAGGAGACTATCTCTTGTTTTGGGGTTTGATCTTTGTGATCTTTGTATTGGTGCTCATTCTATCTCTGAGGAAGTTGCGGGGTTTTTCACCTTCTTGGTTTCCCCTGGTGAAATGCTTTGTGTCTCTTGTCTCTTATGTTTGATATGCTGTACATGTTGTTCTCTTAGTTAAGATCCTAGATCAGATTGAATTAAATGCTGAAAAACTAACATGTGATCTGCCAGTAAGTAAGTGGGAGGATTTCAAAACCCCCTTAACGTCCCAATTATACCCTATTGTGTATGTAAAAGACTAATGGATCTATTGGAATTACTTTAGGAAACAACAAGGGCATAGTGTGCAAGAACACATCACTGAATTCAAGAAGATAGCTATTTCATTGGGTATCTCGCCCATGAATCTCGATGTAATCCTTAAGTATTTGGGGGTCTACAAAATCATTTATTGAAGTAAGTGATGCTTTTCAAGCCCAAGTCAATTATTGAGGCATGTGTGCAATCACAATACCTAGAGAATATACGACACAAGAAAGGATGACCAAGTGGTTCCAAACACAAAGAAAACCATGACACTTCTAAGGAGGGGAAGAAAAAGTGGAATGGAAAATATAAGAAGACTACATCCATGACACATCAGTGCAAGAATATGAAAAACCACTATAATCATTGTAACATTGATGGTCACACTGAAGAAACGTGTTGGAAACTACATCTGGAGAAGGATTACAAGAAGAAGAACGTTCTAGTTACATATTCGATCAAACATGTGGAAATAAAATCATATGTGGATGAGAAGATTGTATGTGCTTTAGTGTAGAAAGAGGTGAATCTAGGTAGCTTTCATCATAAGGAAGAGAAGGAGATTAAAAATCTTCCATATCAAGATACAAATCAAGAATAGCAAGGTAGATGCTCTATTCGATTTTGGTTCACAAGGCAATATCATAGAAGCCAATCTGGTTAGAAAGCTTGGTTTGGAGGTTCATGATCATCCTAACCACTATCCATTGGGTGGGTAAAAAAGGATATAGAGATTAAGGTCATGAAACAATGTAAGATCAAATTTGCAATAAGTGCAAATTTTATTGATGGAGTGGAGTTAGATGTAGTACCCCTTGAGGTGTGTGGTGTGGTGTTTGGAAGCCCCTACATGTATATGAGGGATGCAGTCTTCATGAGGAGAGAAAACCAGTACCACCTGATCAAGGATGGGAAGTCATTCATCATCAATGCACATAAAGGTAAATCAAATATATCTTTGGTAAATGCCAACCAAGCTAAAAAGTTGATTAGTGCAAGTAAGAAACATGGTTTTCTTTTCTTATGAGAGAACTAGTCGGGTGATGAATCAATAAGAGTAAAGGCATCCTTGGAGGGATGTATCAAAGATAAAAACCATCGGTTGGAGGAGTTACTACATGCATACAAAGGATTGTTCCAGGAGCCTAAAGGGATACCACCTAAGACATAAGTAGAACATGAGATACAATTATTTCCTGACTCCCCATTACCAAAATATTGGGCTTACAATTTATTTTGGAAGCAAATGGAGTGAAGAAGCAATTGTAGAAGTTCTTGGAGCACAGGGTGATTTGACCAAGCACCTCACCTTATGGGTCACGCATCATCATCGTATCGAAGAAGGATGGGACTTGGCGGATATGTATTGATTATAGATCTTTGAACAATATTATACTTAATAATTGGTGCTCTTTGCTCAGGATTGGCGATTTGTTAGACTAGTTGTAGCATGCTAAGTACTTCACCAAGTTGGATCTCAAGTTGAGATACCACCAAGTGTGTGTTAAAGAAGAAGACACCTGGAATATTGCCTTTAAGACAAGGCAAGGTTTGTATAAATGGTTGGTCATGCATTTTGGTTTATGTAATGCACCAACTACATTTATGAGAATTATGAAGGATTTTTTGCGCCCATATTTAGATTCATTTGTTATAGTGTATTTTGATGATATACTAGTTTATAGATCTACCTTGGAGGAGCATATAGAACATATCATGCAGATGTTAGAGACTCTAAAAAAAACATTAGATATTGGCTAATATTAAGAAATGTGAGTTTTATTAGTAGCCATTGGTGTATTTGTGGTATGTGATTGGTGGAGGGGAACTCAAGATAGATCCTGCAGATATGGATGCCATAAAAAAATGGCTAGTTCCTACTAATGTCACTAAAGTTAGGATCTTTTTTGGGGCAGCACAGTACCTATAGAATTTTATCACTTCCTTTTTAGTGGTAGCTGTACGAATCCATGTCATAATAGCGAGAGATAAGGGTTTCCAATGGGGAAATAATTAGTAGAAATATTTCGATGAGCTAAAACAAAAGATTAGTCAAACACCAGTTCTTGCATTTCCTAACTTGCAGAATATTTTCTAAGTGGAGATAGATGCAAGTGGGTATGCCATGGGAGTTGTTTTGATGCAAGGAGGTAAGCTAATATGCTATCACTTTGAAATTTTTCATGGGGGAGTCCTAAACGACCCTACCTATGATAAGGAATTCTATGCCTTGGTTCAGGGTATTAATAAGTAGAAGCAAGGAAACCATTAACCACATAGATCACCAGCCACTGTAGTATTTGCATGCCCAAAGTAAGCTACAAGAAACCAAACATTATAAGTGGACGAGGTTTTTGAAATAGTTTTATCTAGTCATAAAGTACAAGAATGTCAACACTAATAAGTTGGCAGACATGCTTTCAAGGCTTCCCACATCCAATATTACAACTTTGGGGACTCTTATGCACATGGAACCTTTTACCCATGATGCATACAAAGAGGTATACACAGAAGATAGGGACTACAAGGAGGTGTTTCAATAGTTATAGGGACAATTTCATGTAGAATAATGTGATAGTAAGACTGATTGTCATCTTCAGAATGGGTTACTCTACAAGATAGATAAGCTCTACATTCCTAAAGGTGAAATATTGCATCTTATCAAAGAGGTGCATACCTCCAAAGTAGTAGGGAATTTTGGTGTTGGGAAGATAATTGCTAACTTACAAAGGTATGTGTATTGGACCGGAATGTAAGAATATGTATCACGATATATTATGGGATGAATACTTTGTTGTACTAGCAAGCCTAGTAATAGAAAGCAATGCCTATACCATCCCATACTTGTACCATCTCGACCTTGGGAAAGCATTTCCATGGATTTTATGGGTGGTTTACCAACCGTTAGGAAGGAACATGATTATTTTTTGTGTGTCGATTGGCATATTCAACAAGATGTGCATTATTATGCCTTGTAAAAAGACCATAAAAGGACAAGAATTGACATACATGTTCTTTGAGCAGGTCTAGGTTCACTTTGGGATACCAAGGAGCATCATCTTAGATAGGGATACCAAATTTCTTGGTGCCTTTTGGACTGCACTTTGGGAGAATATGGACACTAAGTTGAATATTTCTACAAAATTCCATCCACAAATAGATGGGTAGACATAAACAATCAACAATAATTTGGTGCATATTTTGAGGGGTTAACATCTGAAGACTTCAAATGGAAATCTAATATATATTTAACTCTCTTATAATAGTGCAGTCCACACTTCCATTAGCAGGTCCCCTTTTGAAATTTATTTTGGATATTTTCCACCTTCACCTGTAGATGTTGTATATGGACAACAAGGGGGAGTGAGGAAAGACACCACAGGTGAAGCATTAAGAGATGAAAATATTATTGATAATATCAGGGAAATCCATTTACAAGTACATGAGACATCATAGGAAAATTACAAGGCCATACATGGCCAACACAGGTTTGAGAAATCATTCAAAGTGGGGGATAGAGTTTGGTTACAACTAAACAAGGAAATACTACAGGGTCTTGGTAAGAAGATCAAGGCTTTGCGGTATTGGATAAGGTGGGATATAATGCTTACAAACTCAATATACCCCCATATATGTGCATTTACTAAGTGGTGAATGCAAAATATTTGAAACTCTCTTTCATGTTAGATCAAGAGGCAGAGTAGGTCCTACCTACCATAGAGGACTTATCACTAGATGATCAAGTAGAGTTGGAAAAAGAAACAGTTTTGCAGAAGAAGTCCATAACTACTAGACATGGGAAACATGACCTTTGGTAGATTGGGTTGAAAGGACAACTTCTAGGAAAGGCTAAATGGTAATCTAGGGAGAAGGCAAAGGGACAATTTCCTCACCTCATTTGGTAAAATATTATGGGGACCAAAATCCTCCAAAAATGGGGAGGTATTATCCAAATTGGATCAATATATAATTTGTCATTATTTTGGTGCTTTATGGGTGTAACAATTGGGTGAATTGGCTTGTAGGGCCCATTTTAGGAGGAGGCCTTAATTTGTACATTTGGGATTTGTTTGAGGGATTAAACAATATTTTTGGGGTAAAATTTTTGCAAGCATAACTTGCATTCCCTAGACTCTATTATACAATTTGAGGCCTTTCCAACAATGTAAGAATTGCCTCAATCAGAGTCCCTATGAGGAAGTTATGCCTCATGCGAGTTGACCTATCCAGTTGACCACCATGGTACTGAGTGGATTCCACATCATCTCTCATTACCCACACATGTGTATCTATTCATATGTGGAATTTAAATCACATTCTAGAGGGTTCAAAACCCTAACCCAATTCGGGAGTTGAGGCATGCACAAGCCCTAAAACTAACCCTATATGACTATCATGCCATGGTAAATACTAGGCCATTAGGAAGAACAAGGGTTCCATTTTGATGATGTTATTATATTTTTCCATAGTTGATAAACAATAATGGAGTGGATATCATAGCATAATAGAGGAAGTGGGAGATCCTATAGAATCCGTGTAGGCCACAGTGTTATAGGTAACTCCATATCAAGTACCACTTTATTTGTATTTGCATTACATATTGGGGAAGAAAAGAGCAAGGCATAGTCCTCACTTCTGGATGGGTTTTTCTCCATAATGGGATTTCAAAGGGTATATCTTGTGTTATTTATGTGGATGTGTTGTTTTTCTCTAGTTATTTTCCTTTCAGTTCTAGTTTATTTTTTTGGAAATACTAAGAGGGGGGGTGAATCAGTATTGAGCACTTTTTACCATTTCAAACATTAATTATATCATGTAAACATTAACCATTAACAATTTTATTTGTCATCACATAAACCATACATAGTGAACAATAGATTTAATGTGGAAACCCAAATGGGAGAAAATCACATAATGCTTTTCTTATATAATAACAAGATTACATTCATAGGAAGTACCAACTTCCAATATTATCCAGAACCGACTGGAAGGAGGCACCAACCCCCTGATTCATAGGCACCAACCTGAAGGAATATCCAACTCCTTGATTTACCAGCACCGATTGGAAGAAGGATCCAACCCCCTGATTTACAGGATCCAACTCCCTTATTCACTAGAACCAACTGGAAGGAGGCTCCAACCTGAAGGAAGCTCCAAATCCCTTATTTAACAGAACCAACTGGAATGAGGCTCCAACCCCTTGATATCAAAGGATCCAACCTATCCTTTCCCCATCCTGTCACCCTGATATGAATAAGAGAATCAATCTATGACTTTCATTGTCTCTGCCACAACCTATACCTATATCAATGTCTCTGTCAATCTATACCTTTATCAATATCTCTGTCAACCCGTATCACTACCTCTATCAACCTGTCACAATCACTATCTTTTCCACAATGCCCCAATCACTGTATCTTCAACTTGTATCTCTGTCTCTATAAAAATGTACCTATATCACTATCTCTATATCTATATCAATGTCCCTTTCATAATCATTGCGTCTCTATCTCAATGCCACAATCATTGATTCTGATACACTGCCAATGTTAATGTCACAATGCCACAGTCAATGTCACATTGTGTCAATATCTATCACACTATATCAACCTGTACATGCCTCAAATATATACCATGAAAAGTCATCCATTCATTTCATTTGAATCCTCACCTTTTACATCATAGGCATTTTCAAAATATTGAGCACTTTAAGATATGAGCCATATGACAAAACACAACCATGGAATATACCAAGATAGAAACTATGATCTATGCCAAGAACATTGTACAATATTCCCATATAACCATAATCTATACCAACAAATAACCAATATCTATGCCGACAAATCACCAATATCCATTTCAACAATATGCCAAGATTATCACCAAGACCTGACATGCCAATATCATCATAAAGTATGCTAAGAGAGAAGCACTAGAGCATGTACAAAATTCATACCTTTTTCAAGACAACAATATGGAACCAAAATAAACCCCATATCATGTCATTACATATCCCTTACAACAATACTTTTAATGATCAATAAGTTTATGATTCCAATACCATATGCAAAAGTTACGCATTATTTATTCAACCTTATTCTCTTGAATTTTCACTATCACTGTCACTGTCACAAACCCTGAATTCCAAAAAGTATAACTATAAACCTATAATGAATCATAATATGAAACTTCTAACACATATTATTTAATATCTATACTGCATCTCCTCCAAGGGGCACTCTCTGAAACATACTGAATCAAAACATATAGTGAAAATTGTAAGTTTTAAACCTTAACAGTGAAGTACAAACTTATATGATTCTTAAGCATTTACAGAAAAACACACAATGGCACTCACATTACACAGAGATTTTCACCTGGAAACCCTTAACCGGGAAAAAACCAGCAAAACTTAGAGCCGCATAGCTCCTTTTTCATTATATGTTTATTCTGCAGCATCTAAAACCCTAATTCGTTTACCCGAATTAGGTTACAACCCTAATTCCTTTTACCGAAATTAGATAGAGTACAATGGGTCGAAAATCGCGAAAAAGCAAAAAGCAACCCAAAAAATTTTGCGCTCCGCGCGGACTCCGGGGGCCTAACGGCCCCCTCCGTGTCGTTTCGGAACCTAACGGTCCGAAACGAAGGGGGTGGGCCTTGTCGGGCTACCCCCCCCTCTAAACCCCCCCCCTCCGGACGCGCCCGGTGCAGGCGAATCACTAGTGCCGTAGGGATCGTGTTGTACACGCAGCGACCATGTGAAGAGATATAACATACCCATCATTCTCCCACTTGTTGTTCTCTTCACATACAGGAGAAATTTATGACTTCAACAATTCAGGGCAACAATGCCCATGTTCTCTTTGCACCAAGAGAACTTCTGAGTACTCACAGACTTTGTCAAAGAGTCTGCAACATTTACCAAAGTGTCAACCTTCTCCAGCAACACTTTGTTCTGTTCAACCATGTCTCTGACGAAATGGTACTGCACATCAATGTGCTTTGTCCTCGAGTGATAAGCAGGGTTCTTTGCCAGAAATATTGCACTTGAGCTATCACAACCAATTTTTACTGCATTCTGAACAAAACCAATACCTGAACACAATCTTTGCAACCATACAGCTTCCTTACTTGCATGGGTAGCTGCCATGTATTCAGCTTCTGTAGTTGAGAGTGCAACTACAGCTTGTCTTCTACTCATCCAACTGATTGCTCCTCCAAATAGATTAAAAACGTAGCCACTTGTAGATCTTCTGTGATCAAGATCTCCAGCCCAGTCAGCATCAGCAAATCCTTGTATATCTATCTCTCTGTTTAGGCCGGGTCTTCCTTGGTAGCAGATTGCAGAATCTGTAGTGCCACGCAAATACCTGAAGACCCTCTTTACTGCAGTCCAATGTTCCTTTCCTGGTTTTGACATGTATCTACTCAAAACTCCCACTGCATGGGCTATATCTGGTCTAGTACAGACCATGGCATACATCAGACTGCCAACTGCACTAGCATAGGGAACATGAGACATGTCCTCTATCTCTTCTTGTGTCGTGGGACACTGTTCTGCAGATAACCTTACACCTACAGGAATGGGCACCTTCACTGGTTTGCTTTCCTGCATATTAAATCTCTTCAATATCGTTTCAACATATTTCCTCTGATTTAACCAGAGTTTCCTGTTTTCACGATCTCTTTTTATTTCCATGCCCAAAATGAAATTTGCAGCACCAAGATCTTTCATGTCAAATTCAGATGACAGCTGATTCTTGACATCCTTGATGATTTCCTTGTTGTTTCCAATTAGCAACATATCATCAACATACAATATTACATAAATAAAATGATCACCAATTAGCTTAAAATAAACACAGTGATCAGCTTTGCTTCTTGAGAAACCAAGTCCCAGTATATAAGTATCAAATTTTTGATACCACATTCTGGGAGATTGTTTCAAACCGTAGAGAGACTTTTTCAGCTTACAGACAAGCTCCTTTCTTCCTTTTACCACAAACCGTTCTGGTTGCTTCATATAGATCTCTTCATTAAGATTTCCATGTAGGAAAGCCGTCTTTACATCCATTTGTTCTACTTCAAGATCAAAAGCAGCAGAAATAGATAAAAGAAATCTAATAGAAGTCAATTTTGCAACAGGTGAAAAAATCTCACCAAAATCGATGCCCTCAATTTGGGAGTAACCTTTCGCTACTAGTCGAGCCTTGTACTTCTCCACTTTACCTGCTGCATTTAACTTCTTCTTGAATACCCATTTGCTTCCAATAGGCTTTCTTCCTTCTGGCAACTCAACCAGATCCCATGCCTCATTTTTGTCCAAGGCATCCATTTCTTCTATCATGGCCTTCTTCCATAGTTTACTATCTTCTGAATCCATTGCCTCTTTAGCAGTTCTAGGATCATCATCAGTAATAGATAACACAAAATTAGAACAAAAATCAGGGGGACTGTACCTTTCAACTTGCCTTCTTTCTCGGTCAGATCTCCTCAATACCGGAGTCTGTGGATCCGCCTCTTCATCTGATTCAGACGATTCTGCCTCCTCATCTGATTCAGACGAATCTGGTTCCTCAAAAGAGTCACCTCTTTCATCCTTGATATCAAAGTGTAGCTTCTCTGAATCCTTTTCCTTTGGTACATCATCAATCTTGGAAGTGCTTTCAACTTCTCTGAAGATCACATCTCGACTGTAAATTGTTTGCCTTTTTACTGGGTTCCACAGCTTGTAACCTTTCACTCCATCCTTGTAACCAATGAAGATACATTTTTCTGCTTTATTATCCAACTTGCTCCTTTTCTCCTTTGGAACATGTACAAAAGCATCACACCCAAACACTCTGAGATGAGAGAGAGAGGGTTTCTTACCAGTCCAAACCTCATGAGGTGTCTTGTCAACCAACGCTGATGTGGGTGTCCTATTCACTAGGTAACACGCAGTGTCAACAGCTTCTGCCCAGAATTGTTGTGCTAGCCCTGCACCACTGAGCATACTCCTTGCCTTTTCCATCAATGTCCTGTTCATCCTTTCTGCAACCCCATTCTGTTGAGGTGTGTATGGAGTAGTCTTTTGCCTTGCTATTCCACACATTTTACAGAACTCCTCAAATTCACTTTCACAGAATTCTCCACCGTTATCTGTTCTGAGTACTTTTATTTTCTTCTCAGTTTGATTCTCTACAAGAGCCTTAAATTCTTTGAATCTATTAAAAACCTCAGATTTCTTACGCAGGAAATAAATCCAAGTTTTTCTTGAGAAATCATCTATGAATGAAACATAATACACAGATTTACCTAGTGATGGAACAGGCACAGGTCCAAAAACATCACTGTGTATTAATTCTAAGATTCCTTTAGCTCTTACAACACCAGATGAGAATCGTACCCGATTCTGTTTACCATATAAGCAATGTTCACAGAAATCGAAATCTAATGTGAAGTCTGACATGCCTTCAGCCATACTTTTACCTTGTAATAGTCGAAGACCCTTTTCTCCAATATGTCCCAGCCTTCGATGCCATAGCGATGTCTTCTCACTAGAGACAGTAAGGACTCTGTCTCCTTCATTTTTACCCTCAGAAACAATAGTGCTGTTACATCCATTTTTGAAGGTGCTTCCCAACAACTTGTATAGAGTTCCAATCCGAACTCCCCTCATCAGCACCAATGACTCTCGAACCATCTTGCATGTGTTCTTTTCAAATAAAGTTTTCACACCTGCATCATCCATTTTACTTACAGATATAAGGTTTCTAGCCAACTTTGGAATGTGCAGAACCCCGGGAAGAGTTTTAACCCTTCCATCTTTGAGCAGTAGCTTGACCTTTCCTCGACCTATGATTTTCGCTACCGAGTTGTCTCCCAGAAATACATCTCCTCCATCATACTTTTCGTATTCAGAAAACCACTCCCTGTGAGGAGTCATATGATAAGACGCACCTGAGTCAATCAACCACGAATCATGCTCTGCATGTGTACTTGAAGATGCCAGATACACATCTCCTCCTTCCTCTGTAGATTCTTTCCCATCTGCGGATGGAGCGTCATTAGGTCCTCTACTTTTATCAGTAATTTTCGATTTACAATCCTTCTTGTAATGCCCAACTTTTCCGCACTTCCAGCATTTTCTTACAGAAGGTCCTGGAGATTTAGATCTCCCTCTAGATTTAGATCTACCACCTGAAGACTTATTTTTAGATCTGTCTCCAGGGCGACCTCTTACAAATAAGGCATCCTTGGCTGAACTGTCTATGGATCTCCGCCTCATTTCCTCCGATAGTAGGGATGCAACCACATTCTCGAAGTTTAGCGTGGTTGCATTACTCCCAATAGCTATGACCAGATTATCCCATGAATCTGGCAAAGAGCACAACAGACTAATACACTTTTCATCATCATCAAGTGCAATACCAACAGATGTCAACTGACTTACCAGAGTATTGAAGGCGTTTAGATGCTCTGATACAGAGTCTCCATCAGTCATCCTCAGAAGGTACAATTTCTTTCGCAGAAATAACTTATTTACCAGGGACTTTGACTGATACAGATTTCCCAGTTTGTCCCATAGCTTCTTTGCACTGTCTTCTCCAGATACGTTCACCAATACCGAATCTGCGAGGCAAAGACGAATGGTGCTCCTTGCTTTTCTTTCCAGCTTTTCCCATTCTTCTTTTACCATACCAGAGGGCATGGTACCTGGATCTACTGCGATCCACTGTTCTCTATCTACCAGAAGATCTTCCATCTTGAGCTTCCATAGCTCAAAGCTCTGACCATTAAATTTCTCAATCTCGAATCTAGAACTGCTCGCCATTCTTTAAAGAAAAATAAATCACCGCTGCAAAGCTCCCACTGAAACCAGGTTTATCACAAATCCAAGATCGAGCCAAACCCTTGGAAACAAAGGCGTCCCTCTGAACCCAAAAATGCTCTGATACCAAATGTAAGTTTTAAACCTTAACAGTGAAGTACAAACTTATATGATTCTTAAGCATTTACAGAAAAACACACAATGGCACTCACATTACACAGAGATTTTCACCTGGAAACCCTTAATCGGGAAAAAACCAGCAAAACTTAGAGCCGCATAGCTCCTTTTTCATTATATGTTTATTCTGCAGCATCTAAAACCCTAATTCGTTTACCCGAATTAGGTTACAACCCTAATTCCTTTTACCGAAATTAGATAGAGTACAATGGGTCGAAAATCGCGAAAAAGCAAAAAGCAACCCAAAAAATTTTGCGCTCCGCGCGGACTCCGGGGGCCTAACGGCCCCCTCCGTGTCGTTTCGGAACCTAACGGTCCGAAACGAAGGGGGTGGGCCCTGTCGGGCTACCCCCCCCTCTAAACCCCCCCCTCCGGACGCGCCCGGCGCAGGAGAATCACTAGTGCCGTAGGGATCGTGTTGTACACGCAGCGACCATGTGAAGAGATATAACATACCCAACAAAAATGCCAAACTAACATGTTTAAAGATGATTTCTAAGTCATTCAGAAGACCTGAATTTCTGAGATCATATCTCCGAAAGTATAGTGAACCAAGATCTAAAACTTGAACCATATATTATTCACATTATCTGCTACTTCCCATCTAGGGGCATAGTCAGAAAATTTCTGGATCAAATATATAAAGAAAATTCCAAACTGACATGTTTGAAGATGATCAAAAACCCTAACTTCTCGAGGTCATAGATCCGAAAATATAGCCAATCAACATCTGGAACTTTACCACAGGTTCATCAAGATGTCTAATTCTCTCATCCGAAGGTCACTTTCTGAATCATCCTAGAATATAAGATATAGCAAAAATTCCAAGATGACCTGAAATGGATTTCACAACAAAAATCCCAAATATAAATCATCACAAGATTTCATCTTCCACTAGAATTTAAGCCTTGTTCACTTCATCTACCCCTGAAATTTAGTCCTCTACTCTTGTATGTGATATATGTAATTTTGATTGATTGAAAATGAAAATTTCCATCTCTTATTTATACTCCTCAAGGGGGCTCCAACTCATTTTTGCAAGAACATTTTACTCTTCCTTAAAAAAATTGATTTCCAATTTTTAGGGTGTCTCAAGGGTTAGTACCCCACTTCAAGGATCCATCATGACATTTCACCAAAACTTCAATATCACTCCATATCTTATTAAAGGGGCATTAAGGATTTTCCAGATCATCATACTTGGTTGACACATCATTATTTATTGTGGAGATCCTTGCCACTTCATGTGGTTCAATGGGCCAAAGTACCACAACTTTCAGGGTCATGTGGACCAAACATCATTATTTTGGGGATACTTCAAGCTTCAAACCAACTTGCTTCAGACCAACTTTGGGAACTCTATAGGGCCTTCTCCACCATGGGTTATGTGACCCAAACCACATGGTCATGTGGACCCAACATCACTATTTTAGGGATTTCTTCACAATTCTTTTTGACATTTATTCAAGGAAAATTTAGGGACTTCCTTACACTTCTCATCATCATGGTTAAGTGATCCACCATCATGGTCATCTGACCCATTATCGTGGTCACATGGACCCAACATCATTTCTTTAGGAAATTATTCACACTTCTTTGAGACACTTCATGGAATCCTTTACACTCCACACCATCATGGTCATTAGGAGCTCCTATAGGGGCTTTGCACCACTTGTGTACAACTCAAAGTGTCTTCTCGTGAGGGCCATGCATAACTTCTATGCCATAAGGGGACTGCTTTGGAGTTATGTACAATTGTGACAAGGATTTCAAGGGATTCCTAAGGATGATTAGGGTTTCTCTAGGGGATTCAAGGCTTCACCTTGACACAAATGGAAACACTATAGATCTCTTCACCCTTTTGACATCAATGACATCCTATTTGACATCAGAGATAACTTCTTCCAACAATATCCCATTTTGGCATTGATGGAAACAACTTCAACTCTCTCTCCCCCTTTGGCATAAATGACAAAATGGTTGAAGCAACTTTATTCACTTGCTCCCCATGAGATTATGCTGGATACCCCTACCAATATGATTGTCTTCTATGAATTTGTTTTGTTGATATTTTTCTCCCTTGCAGAAGATAAATTTACTTGAAAATGAATTCCTTATGAAAATATCTTTCTTTGCTGAAACTTCTCCCCCTTAGACTTGGCCATTTCTTGAACCTTTTTGAAGTATCTCTCCCTATGTTCCTCAATGATTTACCAAACCAATGCTCTTCTTACTTTTCATTGATATTCCTTGCTTATTAGTTAGACACCCCCTCAACATTATCCATAATATTGGGAGTTTTTATGCGAGATTGTTTAGAACAGTCTGTAATGCTGCTCTACTTTAGGAGCATCATCTGTAAACTTGACACTTTTCATTTTTCTTGTTGATTTGTTTTTAATACTTGAATTAGCAACTATTGCAGGTATGTCCTCTGAGAATTTTCTATTGACTTGTTTTTCCTTCACATCTTCAACATGTACTATCGATTCCTTTCTGTCTTCAATCCTGGGATATGTTCTACTTTCATTCAATATGTTTCCCATTTTTAAGATAAGCAAATTGATTTGGTTTCATGTCCTGACCTTTGAAATTTCATCTTCTATAGAGAGGACCAATCCAAAAGTTTATTCCTTCTATCCTTATGACTTCTTCTTCTAGACTTTGTTATACGACTTTTCTTTCATGGAAGTCTCCATCATACTTTTTCATTTACGAGCTTTGTGTCCAAAGTTGTGGCATTTGTAACATTCAATATTATGGTTCATCATACTTCTACAATCTCTGTCCATGTGTCCATAATTGTTGAAAATGTAACATTCAACATTGTAGTTCATGTGGACATCTCCATTCCTTGCTTGATCATTTCCTCCATAAGATTTGCAGTCTCTAGCCCTGTCTCCAAAATTGTTACATGAAAAAAATAACCAAAAAATAAACTTTAGTTCTTGGGAGAAAATAAAATTATTTGTGATGTAACTTATCTGTATCTGTTCTTCCTTGAATCATGCTGACTATGAATTCTTTCTTTGTAATATTTTCCTTGATGGGAGCTTCTGAGAATATCTGCGTAACTCTTAGAATTTTCTATATTTTCCTTTTCTGGTATCCTAGAGCTTTCACTTTCTTCAATGCCCTTCTCGAACCTTGAATTTGTCTTCAATTGAGTAGCTGTCTTGTCCAAATATTCCTTTAGAGAAAGGATCTCAAGTTCTTTCTTTTGAAAAATTTCCTTCTTCTCTTGAAGTTGACTTGTTAGGTCTTCTTCAACTTTCTTGGCCTCTTCTATTTGACTTTTTAGACCAACAATGGTCCTTTCATATTCTTTAATAATATTGTTTGACCTAGGTCTGTTGCCTTACTTGTTAGGATAGTTTTATACCTTAAAAATCTTGTAAGCCTTGAGTTTTTATTTCATTTCCTTTTATCCTAAAGTTTTGGTTTGTTTTTGATTTCATGTTTTTAATATTCTAGGTATTTACAACATTTAGATTTTAACCTATGCTCCTATAGGATGTTTCGAGCTCATTCAAAATGTTTTCTATGGTTTAAAAGTTCTTCACATACATTTCATATGGACTGACATCATATGATGATTATTCAAGAGAGTGGGTACACTTTCAGCTTGCCAAACATTAATATTTTGCAGGTGCTATTATTTCATTAGGTGAATTTTGGAATTGGTGCTTGATTTGAAGGATGACATCTGGTTTCATTGATATCATGGTTAGAACATTTGTTTAAAGCCACGATACTGTATTATTATTCACCCCACCTGTTGTACTATGTAAAAAGTTCAAAATGCTATGAAGAAATCATGATTCGGATCATCATAGGTCCTGAATAGTACTGCAACAAAACCCTATTTCCTTCCCATGATTATTTGTTGTTGATAAATCAATTCTCGCTCTGAAAATCTAAGATAGTATGGTGTTAGGGTTTTAGGAAAGCTTTCCTCAAAGCTCTCTTTCAATCATTTCTTCCTCAGTCACATTTGCAGTTATGGAAGAAAATAAGAAGCCTCAGCCGAGTGGCCACTTGCTCAGAACTGAACCTAGAAGCGTGGAGTGGATGGAAAGATTTCCCGTGGCTATTAAAAGACTCAAAGAATTAGTATGGTTTACTATGTTTGAAAGGATGGGTGATCATCATGAAGAAGTTTCAAGGGCCTTATGCCAAAATTTAAATGGGTCAACAGTTAAGATTGGTAATCTTAAATTTTCTGTGACATAGTTGTCAATTTCTCAATCTATCGGTGTAATCCCTGTGGGAGAGAAATGGTATAAATGTCAAACCATTCATGAGGATTATAACCAATACCTTTTTCCAGCACATAAAGACCCAGATTGGAGTCAGGGTATACCCAGGGTTTTCTTACAGGAGCAGTGGCAGGATATCTTACGTATCATACAAAAATATATCACCCGCGAGGGAATATTTGCGACCATATACAGGTACCATATGGGATTTCTATAACATGTTTCAAGTATCAAAAATCTAAATCTCCCCTTTTTCTTGTTCAAAAGTCTGGGCAAGATGTCTTCTAGGGTTCGAAATCACCCCAGCTCTGATAGTCACAATGTTTTCCATCATGGACTAATTAAGTTACTGATTATACAAGAGTTAAAAAAGGGAGAAAAGTCTTGGCCATATTTTCTGTTTTGGTCGGGTTTTAAAGGAAAGTTTGTAGAAATCGAAGGTAAGAAAAATTTGAAACTGTCCAAGAGGAAAGCCAAGGAATGTTCTGGCAATAAAGAGAAAGAAACCCAACCAGAACTACCTAAAAAATATGTGGAAGGTCAGAAAAAGCTTAAAAAGATGGAAGTGCCCGAGAATGATAATTCTGTCATGAGTCCAGCAAATGAAACAGAGATGGTTAAAGAAACCAATCGGGTTTATTCTCTTGATGAATTATCAGAGCATACAGGACAAATATCTGAACCCGACGAAGTCTTTTTTAGGCCTAAAACTCGATCTGTCAACAAGTTAAGAATGAATATGAAAGCACTGCTAAATCCAAAATTCAAAAAAGATCAGGTCATAGACTTACAAGATTCTTCTACAGAGGATGAAGAAGATAAGCAATCTAAGAAATTAGAATTTGCTTTGCTTCAAGTTTTAAACAATATTGAACAGAGTCTCAAGAAAGTTCCAGAAATCATCCCTATGGGTTGTATTCAGAAATTTGGAAATGAAGACATTAATGAAAATACTACTTCAGTATTCTCGGGTATAGAAGTTGGAGAATCATCCAAGAAAATATCAGAATATCATGAAAAGCATGCTACAGGGTTGAATAATGAAAAGATGAACTGTGAAGAATTTGAAAACAAAATGAAAAAAATAGAAGAGATGAAGGACAAAATAGAGACGGACCATTTTAAAAAGTAGAATGAACACATCAATCTGATAAATGATGGTTTGGTGAAGGAAAATACAATGCTGAAGCAAGATTTGCAGGAGGTAAATAAGAACTATGCAGAGATGATTCAGATAGCAGATGAAGTTGTTAAGAGAAGAAAATTAGCTCAGGAACATAATGAACAATTAGAGAAAAATCAAGAAGAGCAGGAGCTAAAAATGAAACTCAAGCAAAAGGAATTGAATAGGCTGCGAAGGAAATCACAAGACCTAGATGGATTGGCCACTCTGGAAGAGCAACTAGAAGACTCTAAGAAGGTTACTTGTCTTGACATATGTCAAGTAGAACTTAGATTATACCTTTTATGATTTTCTTTTGCTATAATTAGAAGACTTAGCCTAAAAAAGTGGATCTGTGAAACAAACTTTTGAGATCCTATCTTTTGCTTTAATTCTATATATTATGTAATATTTTGGAAAAAGTGGTGACACACATGGGAGTCGATCTACTGGGAATGGTGCAGACACTCAATGGTTACATATGCAAGAACTTCTTTTACATTTTTGAATGACAGTTAATATACTATATGGAGCTAGGCCTTTAATCTATATTGTTTTAATGTTCTTTGGTTCAGTTTGAACTCTTTATACATGACTATGATGTAGATGTTTTCTATGTTTCATTTCATATATACAAGTGAATGTTAAGTACTTATTGATATTTGAAATGTGTTTTCAAAATTCCAATACTTTCGCATATGCTACAAATGTAGACTGTCAGTTTATTATTTGCAGTTAAATATGTTTTGAAAGCTTATCTCCTGTGCCTCAAAATGCTTTGTCATTCATCTTTGTAATATTTTTGTCTTTTACATTTCTATTTTTGAAGCGTTTAGATATCGAGTCTCTATTGGTGTTGTGCTACCTTGTCTGATTTTTCATTGTTATCCAAAAATTCATAAAAGAAATCCTTGATTTCTAAAGTGCCAAAACACTGCTGTCCCGTAGTCTAGGTAGCAGACTTTAGGGTAAACAAATATATTTCATATTTCCTTTTGAATTCTTATCATCCTCATGATATTTTTGCAGCTGACCTTTTAGTAACCGATTCTCATTTCTAAGCTCTTCAATTTCCATGTTTTCCAAATTCAACTTCTTCAATTCTTTCTTTAAAGAGCCAATTTCAACTTCTTATGCTTGACAAGAATTTTCCTTTCTTTTACATGATTCCTTCTTCTCTTTTAGTTGAGTTGATAATGTTTCTTCAGTCTTCTTAACCTCTTTAACTAGCATTGTATTCTCTTCTTGATACTTCTGCAGTTGTTCCATTATCATGTTTTTCTTCTTTCTTTCTTCTGTCAAGTCATCTAGGGAACTAATGAGTTCTGCTTCAAGATCTACAACCCCTTCAATTTATGAATATATTTTTTTTCTTCAGAAGCATCGCTTTTAGAAACTTCATCATTTGCTTGTTAACGTTCTTCATTTTCTATATATGACCTTTCCTTTTGATTGTCTTCATGTTATTGATTGAGATATCCCTTTGTGTAGAGGTTTTGTAGCTTGTCCCAGTGTTCTTTAGCTGATGTACACTTTCCAACTTTGTATCTCACAAGATTATATAGTCCATGCAATATGATATCCATTTCCATTGCATTATTCTTCCTTAATTCCTTCTTGGCTGCTAGTTTTGGTGGCCTTTTTGGAGCGATGTAACCATTCACAACATATTTCTAGATATCAAGACCTTGTGCGTGTAAATAGAGTCTCATTCTTATAATCTAATGATAAAAATTTGATCAATAGAAAAGAGAAACCCAATTTACAGAGTAAATACTTTCATGTTTATCCATGTGCTCTAGAGATCTTCCTTCTAGGTGTTAGAATGTCTTGAAGGAACCGATGCTGATACCAATTGTTGAAAATACTCAGAGGGGGGGTGAATCAGTATTGAGCACCTTTTACCATTTCAAACATTAATAATACCATGTAAACATTAACCATTTACAATGTTATTCATCATCACATAAACCATACACAGTGCACAGATTTAACGTGGAAACCAAAATGGGAGAAAACCACAGAATGCTTTTATTACATAATAACAAGATTAAATTCATAGGAAGTACCAACTTCCAATATTATCCAGCACCGACTGGAAGGAGTTACCAAACCCCTGATTTACATGCACCAACTTTAAGGAAGCTCCAACTCCTTGATTTACCATCACTGATTGGAAGGAGGTTCCAACCCCCTGATTTATGGGCTCCAACCTAAAGGAATATCCAACTCCCTTATTTACTAGAACCAACTAGAAGGAGGATACAACCCCCCAATATCACAAGATGAAACCTATCCTTTCCCCATAATGTTTCCCTGATATGGATAAATTAATCAATCTATCACTGTCACTATCTCTGTCACAACCTATACTTGTATCACTGTCTCTGTCAATATGTACATGTATCACTATCTATATCAACCCGTATCACTACCTCTGTCAACCTGTCACAATCACTATCTCTGTCACAATGCCCCAATCACTGTCTCTACAATTTGTATCTCTGTCTATATCAACATGTACCTATATCTCTATCAACATGTACCTGTATCACTGTCCCTTTCATAATCATTCTATCTCTATCTCAATGCCATAATCAATTACTCTGACACAATGCCACAGTCACTATAACATTGTGTTAATATATGTCACACTATATCAAATTATACATGCCTCAAATCTATACCCCAAAACAATCATCCATCGATTTCATTTGCATCCTCAACTCTTACATCATAGACATTTTCAAAACTTTGAACACTCTAAGAGATGAGCCATATGCCAAAAGATAACCATGGACTATACCAAGATAGCCACTATGATCTATGCCAACACTATCATACAATATGCCCAGATAATCACCATGATCTACACCAAAAAAAACCAAGATATATGCCAACAAATCACCAAGATCTATGCCAACAATATGCCAAGATAATCACCAATATCTGTGCCAATATAATCATAAAGTATGCCAAGAGAGAAGCACTAGAGCATGTACAAAATTCATACCCTTTTCAAGACAACAATATGGAACCAAAATAAACCCTATATCATGTCACCATGATTCCGATACCATATGCAAAATGTACGCAAGATTTCTTCAACCTTCTTCTCTTGAATTTTCACTATCACTGTCACTGTCACAAACCATGACTTCCAACATGTATAAATCCAAACCTGTAATGAATCAGAATCTGAAACTTATACCACATGTTCTTCAAGATATCTACTGCATCTCCTCCAAGGGGAACTCTCTAAAACACCATAAATCAAAACTTATTATGAAAATTCCAAACTAAACTGTTTAAAGATGTTTTCTGAGTCATTTAGAATACCTGAATTTCTGAGATCATAACTCCGAAACTGTAGTGAAATAGGATATGAAACTTGAACCATATATTATTCAAGATATTTATATTTAACCTCCAAGGGGAATAGTCAGAAAATTTATGGATAAAAAGATATAAATAAAATTCCAAACTGACTTGTTTGAAGATTATTCAAAAACCCTAACTTCCTGAGGTCATATCTCCAAAAATATAGAGAATCAACATCTGAAACTTATACCAAAGGTTCATCAAGATGTCTTTTTTATCTCATGCTAAGGAAAATTTTTGAATCATCCTAAAACGGAATATATAGCGAAAATACCTAGATGATATGAAACAGATTTCACAACAAAAATCCCAAATAGAAATCATCACAAGATTTAATCTTCCACTAGAATTTCGGCCTTGTTCACTTCATCTACCCCTGAAATTTGGTCCTCTACTCTTGTATGTGATATCTTCAATTTTGATTAATTGAAAAATGAAAAGTTCCATCTCCTATTTATACTCCTCAAGGGGGATTCAACTCATTTTTGCAAAAACATTTTACTCTTCCTTGAGAAAATTGATTGCCAATTTTTAAGGGGCTCTCAAGGGTTGTCCATTTCAAGGATCCATCATGACACTTCACCAAAACTTCAATATCACTCCATATTTTATTAAAGGGGCCTTAGGGATTTTACACATCATCATACTTGTTTGACACATCATTATTTCTTGTTGGGATCCTTGCCACTTCACGTGGTCCAGTGGGACAAAGTACCACAACTTTTGGGGTCATGTGGACCAAACATCATTATTTTGGGGATACTTCAAGCCTAAAACATCATTATTTTGGGGATAATTCAAGCCTCAAACCAACTTGATTCATACCAACTTGCTTCGGAACAACTTTGGGGACTCTATAGGGCCTTCTCCACTATGGGTTATGTGACCCTAACCACATGGTCATGTGGACCCAACACCACTATTTTAGGGATTTCTTCACAATTATTTCCGACATTGCTTCAAGGAAACTTAAGGGACTTCCTTACACTTATCATCATTATGGTTAGGTGACCCATCATCATGGTCATCTGACCCATTATCGTGGTCATGTGGACCTAACTTAATTTCTTTAGGAAATTCTTCACACTTCTTTCGGAACACTTTAGGGACTCCTTTACACTCCACATCATCATGGCCATTATGAGATTCTCTAATGGATTTGCACCATTTGTGTACAAATCAAAGTGTCTTCCCATGAGGGCCATGCACAACTGCTATCCCATAAGGGGACCGCTTTGGATTTATGTGCACTTCTGACAAGGGTTATTATTCAAGAGATTCCTTAGGATCATTAGGGTCTTCTCTAGGGTATTCAAGGCTTCACCCCGAAACCAATGGAAACACTATAGATATCTTCACCCTTTTGACATCAATGACATCTTGTTTGACATTAATGACAACTTCTTCCAACATATTTATCATTTCATGAAATTAAGCTAACAAAAAGAATTAAGTTGTAAGATTTGTTGTGATGAACCGCTCTAGACGTGGAATATCCATAGTAGTTTACGGATCAACCCAATCCTAAAAGGTTTAAAAGTTATAGGTACACTTGAGTTCTCAAAATAGAGTAAATACAAGTTAGAATTAACAAAGAATGCACTCCTAAGGAAAAATTGAACTTGATAAAGGTTGCGGATCCTTATTATATTATAATATACATATATATGCATGCAAGATAGCTGATTGGACTACTCAAGCTTTTCCATCATCATTCAAGTAGAATTTGGCACCTTAGCATAACATAAGACTTGTCTCAATTTTTTCAAACAATAGATAGTTTTAGTATGTTTGTTGAGGTTCAAGCTAATAGATAGGTGTGGGATTTCATGATTCATCCTTTTGAAGTGTTAGATCATGAAGAAAGTGGATATCTAGGCCTTGGTGTGCATTTATCCAAATTTAATGTAAAAAACAACCAAGTATTACTTTGGCAGATCCTATTTGGGGAATTGGAGAATTTGTTGAAAAAAGTGGATATGAGGTATTGTTCTCGATGTGAAAGAATCCAATCTAGTCCTTTTTTTTCATCAATTAGGCATATTCAATAATTGGCATACATTTTGCTAGGCCATATTAGCCTCATTTGCAATCTTTGTCCAATAAGCCAATTTTGATCTATCTTGTAACATGAGGGTCTCAAGTTTAAAATTGAAGATAAAACATTATGGAAATGTCAGAAATCATCAAGAATACCCAACCAATGTCATATCTTGGTTTGTGTGCTTGTATAGGTCAAGGTGTGCATTTTAGTGAAGACTATATTTTTCCAAGGCAGAAAAAATAGGAAAATTCATTGAAAGCACCATTTTGACGAACCTTTATCATTTAGAAAATGGCTAGTGTTGAGAAATTTGGAAATATTTTTTTATGTAAAAAACAAGAGACTACAAAAATAAAGTTCCTTATCTCACATATATGCAATTATGATGCCTTTGTGTGTATTTTTCAAATGCCTATCAAATTGCTGGAAACACTTTGTTTTTGTAATTGATTTTCATTTTTGAGATTTAGGCACTAAAAAATTTCAACCCAAAATTCGACGAGAAAATCCGACGACATTCGACGAAACAGACTGTGTCGTCGGATTTCACCTTCAAAATTACGAAATTTGATTAAGTTTTTTTAAATTCACAGAAAGATATGTCGGATATCCGACAAGTGTCTGATCCGACGCCTGTCGTCGGATATCTGATGAACATTTAAATTTGAAAGTCTATAAATTGCGGACTTCGACATTTTTGCTATACAAGCGACGATTTGCGGAATTTATTTTACAGACGGTTTGCGGAAATAGTGAGGTGTGGAGCTTGATTTTTTAATATCAATGATCTTCTTTCAAGCTCTTTGTGAGAAAATGTCAAATATCAATATTCCTGATCTAGAAGATCAAAATCGACAGTTGCTTGCTAGATTGTGGGATGGACTGAAAGGAAATTGTGATGGGAAATGTTATTGTACATGTAGTCAATGCAGGGGTTTTAAGAGGAGAAGAATAAAGATCACAATAGCCATAAAACATTGTAGGGAGCATGGACACACTGAGGGGGGGCATGAATATCGTCTATTTGTAAGTTTTGCATTATAAATGTTTTTAACTTATATCTATTGATGGTTTCATGTAATTATAAAGGAAAGACATCCTACGACATATCGTCTAGAGGAAGTGCCTTTAGAAAAAGTACTGTAGGAACATGGAACTTTGAATAATGGAGAACAAGTTAATGACCATATTGAAGAAGATGATCATACAGATAACATAATTGAAGATGATGGTACAAATACATTGATCCATGATTAATTTAATGTTAGAATGGATGATGATGATGATGATGTTGATCATGAAAATGATGACTTTGATGATGTTCATGATTTACCTCTTCTTGAGAAGGCATACAAACCCTATATGAAGGCTCTAACACAAATATTCTCTTTTCTATATTGTTGATAATGAATTTGAAGGTTATGAATGGTCTTTCAAACATATCAGTCACATAGATGTTAAGGTATGTAAAATATTCCATCACATATATATGAATATTGTGATAAAGGTATTCTTTGTTCCTCTAATAATTTTATTGTTAATTCATAAGTCAAATTAATACAGATGAAATGTGTTTCATTAATATTGCTTATATATTATATTAATGAGATTTTTATTTTAATTTGTTGTAGCTTGATAGCTGATTTTTTGTTACCACCGTCAAATATTTTTCCTCGCACATATCGAGATTTATCTACCATCATGAACTGAAATTGGAATGCGGTATGAAGAAATTCATGGATGCCCTGATGACCATGTTATATATTATAATCAGCATGAATTTGCAATAGAATGTGTGGAATGTCATATCAATAGATATCGAACAGATCAAGTAACAAAAAAGGTGCCTCACAAGGTTCTTCGTTATATTCCCATTATTCCATGTTTGCAACAACTGTTCAGGTGCAAACACATTGCACAATTTATGGATTACCATGCAAGGAACAGAAGTCAAGATGACATTATTCTAATTTCTGCAGATGGGTCTGCATTTAGAGATATGGAGAAAAAATGGCCTCACTTTAAAGAAGAACCTCGTAATCTTAAGATTTCTTTGGAAGCAGATGGTGTCAATCCATTTGCGGAGATGAGATCCGTTTACTCGGTGTGGCCTATTTTTGTTATCAACAATAGCATTCCTCCATGGTTGTCAATAAAGAGGGAGCACATAATGTTGTCGATGATTATTCCAGGTATATTGTGTCTATATCTTTTATTTTTAATGTAGTGGCATCTCATTTGTCGTATTTTGTTGCATAATTTCATATACATATATTTTATTTTTCTCTTGTGCATGGTTTATATATGTAAATGGTACTCATAATTATATATTTTATATGTTCAAATCAATCAGGTAAGTACCAAGTTAAAGATATGAATGTATATATCGAACCTCTTATTGACGAGCTACTAAAGTTATGGAATGGCATCACTATGTATGAGGTATCTAGATCAATACGACAAAGTCAATTTCAATTCCATGCAATGCTTGTATGGAAAATACATGATGCCCCAGGGTTAACCCATTTTTGTGGTTTGTAATTATAACTTCCACTTTAATTTCATTATTTAATTTTATGAACTAGTTAATATACTATGCATGCATGTTTTTTTAAATAATCCATTCATTTTATATATAATTATAATTGACATAGATATTCCATCTATTTATGTAGGTCTTCAGACAAAGGGAAAATTTGCATGTCCAGTTTGTGGTCCTAAGATCAAATCTCGTTGTTCAAAAAGATTAGGAAAGGAGGTGTTTGATGAGTATAGGCACTTCCTCTCTAAGAATCATAGGTATCGAATTAGCGAAAAACACATATTCAATGGGAATCAAGAGACTGCATTAAAACCGCAAAGAATGACACCTCGCCTATGGAAGTTTCAATATAATAGAAATCATCAAGGTACGTATGAATCATCTCATATCATGAAATGTTATGTATCTTTTTTTATTTGTGTTGTTTACGGTAATTGACATTGATTTTTTGTAATTTCTTTATAAACAATTATTCGTGATGGATGTCGTGATCATCATGAAGGCATTTATGGGCTTCCATGAGGAATGAAAAGTTATCCTAAACAATTCAGTAGGTTTCCCTACTATGAGGACCTACAAATTGCTCATCTGTTTGATACAATGCATATCGGAAAGAATGTGACTGAAACATTATGGCAAATATTGGATGGAAGGAGTGAGAAAGAAAAAATTGTCAAAATTTACAAAGACATTCAAGAAGGAAACCATGCAATGAAAGACGTCATTCAATTTCATAGAAATAGAGACTAAATTAATATAAACTCACTTCCATGGATGTTAACGGAGCAACAAAGTAATGTTGTAAAAGCAGTCATGCGAAAAATTAAATTTCTCACCGTATTTTGTGCGAACATGAAGAATATCATAACAAAGAAAGGTGATTTTGTTGGGGTGAAAACACATGATTGGCATGTCTTCATGAAGGTAGTTACTATGGTATGCATATATATTTTTTATTCCAGTACTGCATATTGTTGGTTTTTTGTTTGTCTACTCTTTGTTTAAAAAATGAAACGATTTGTATATTGTTACAGTATGTTCTACCTCTCTCTCTCCCGGACAACTTCGACAACAATTTCAAACACGTTATATATAATCTCGGGAATTACATGAGGTAATTAGCATTTTTTTGCATGTGCTTAGTGTTTGTTTAATTCATCGTAGAACTTATATTTGATTTTTGTGCACCAATTCATGTTTTGTAATATAATGTTTTTTTTGTTAAATCTCATGATTGGTTTGCGTCACTTGTAGATGGTTGTCATCTAAAGAAATCCATAAAGAAGATATAAAGTATTGGAGGAGAGAAATTCCTCGTCTCATGTATGAAATGCAGAAGCATCTACCTTCAACATTTTTCAATGCACAGGAACACTACCTCATACACCAAGTTGAGGAGATTGAATTGTGTGGACTTGTGCACTCAATGTTCATGTGTATGGTTGAGAGGTAGATTAAATTTATGAAGGGTTTGGTTAGAAAACGAGCACGTGCTGAGGGTTCTATGATGGAGGGATATATGGTTTACCAAAACATGTTGTATATTAGTGAATATATTCCTTAATTAGCGTAAAAGCTCAATTTACGTCGCATTTGTGATCCAGACTCCAATAACAATTTCGAAGGGGAGTACCCGAAGGGGAAAAGTAGATCGAGAAAGGTGAAAGGTAATATAATACATTTGACTGTTGATTTTTAAGTATATGTATCATACATATTCTATATTGCATCAATTAAGAGTGTATACTTTGTTAAGTGAATATACATTTGTATTGAATTTTAATTTTATTGTCATCAAACAGTTGGTCGAGAGTGGGATGCACTTCATTTATATATCACAAACAATCTTGATTGGATGAAGGTATGGATTGAACGATGTGAAAAATCTGGTCATGGAATATCATGGGAAGGTGTGGCTTCATTGGTTAAAGCAACACATCGCAATGGAGATACCAATCTTACACAAAGGGAAATAGATTTAGTATATGGTGTCAAGCACTCTAATTGCAGATAATTAAATATCAAACACACAGAGCGTATGAAATTTATTGTCAACCCGAGAAAGTCTTTTTATTTCAAAGGACAAGTGCACAATATATGCTTAAACACAAAACCATTAGAAGTGAATACTTTTATCTTCTATCATCCATGTTCATCCCAAGAATCTATGCAATCCCAATTGCCTTCTAACTGCTATACTACAATTCTTTTCTATTATGCATCAAGCAGAAATGATATCAGATCTAATCAACGATTGCAAGAAGGAAATCTCATTCGCATTCTAAAATAATCACTTGTCTAATCTAATCAAGCTGGGAATCATAAAGCATGACCTGAACATTACTCTAGAACTTTAATGAAAGAGATCGAAGCAACTGTTCTAAGAAACTGAATTGCAAAATATAAATCAATCAACACATAACAGGAAAGCTAATTTGTAAGAGCTCCTGGGATTACGTCTCAGCTGTAGGATGAACACAGCAGTGTGAACAGAAATTGAAATATGTAAAACAAACCTGAATCAGTCGACTGTTATTCGATACCATTCACTAATCTCACGAAAATATAATCATTTACTGAGAAATCCACACAATGAATATTGCTGCTGCGTACAAAGGGAAGAACAAAGCATCACACAACAAGAAAGATGAAATCCTAAATTAACACAGCAATCTCTGTGGAAGACGGGCCCAGTCTTCACACAGAGACGCTGGTTGAACAACACTCTCTTTAACTCAGAAGTAACTCCTTATATTAACAGAAGAATGAGTACACAGTTTTGGCTTGGCTGCTAATACAAGATAAATTAATTGTTTGCTGTCCAACCCCTCGGTCGAGGCAATTCCCCATATTTATACATACAATTTGCAACGTCTAAACCTATAATTGGGCAGCCATGAAGATCTCTGATCTTCAGGCGCCCTAAATAATCTAGCTGTTACAATGCGTGGCAGAACTGAAATATCCAAATATGAGAGGAGTTATTAACTGTCCCAAGAGTAGCGGTCCTTCTAGCTCACAGCTGGATTCGAGCAGCGACATACTTAAGATAGCACTTTATGTTACAGCTACCCTGCCACGACTGTGCCTTGATTGACGATTTGAGCCCCAAGGAACCTTCTACAAGCAATGGACGTCCCTTCCTCCATGACTTGTTCAGCTCCGATCTTCCTGCAGTCTATTTGTCTTACTACCTTCATAAATCGCATCATGTTAGCACAAATTAAGAGATGCACAGCTTTAATCATCACAATCATAAATATTAATACAATAAAACAATAATCGGCCATACCTTGGTAAATTGGGGAATAAGATAAGGACAATAAGTCGAATTGCCAAGGTAATTGGTGTAAGACAAGGGAAGGGAGGATGATAAATGATGGTCAAAAAGGGCCAATTCTGGGCTCAACATCTCCCCCCAACTACCCTGTTGCATGTCCTCATGCAACAACCTGCATCTGAATCTTGAACTGAGCTCTGTCCAGGAGAGAGGAAGGAATGTAGGTAAATCAGGCACCTCATCTACCTTTTTGAAAAGCTTCTGTGAGCAACCCGGCATCTTCCAACTTCACTGTTTCCCTTCCACTGCTACTTGCTGATATCTGAGAATGCACTTGGTGTGGTGGGAACCTTTCTTCAGTTCTCTTATGCTATGCCTGGGGAAGTTGAAAAGACACCCTCAATCTGAATCCAACTCGATGACACCTGTAGGAGGTGGAAGCACTGGTTCTTGTGGGACAGTGTCTTCCAGCGCGTCTAATGTTAACAGGAGAGTTGCTGGTTCTTGTGTAACAGCAACATCCTTTAACCCATCTTCAGCAGCTACCTTCATTGCTTTTGGAGACACTGGTTCTTGTGTAACAGTGTCTTCTTTGTCATTCTGCTGCTGAGATTGAATATCCTTTTCAATTTGCAGCTCCTCCTCCAGGATTTCAGTGTCACCTGAGCATGGTGTCTGTACCTGTTCATTGTCACTCCACTGTGTATCAGGGATGATATCCACTCCCAGGTTATCTCCCAGCTGCAATTCAGGAGTTTTTGTTGCAGCCTCCAAGGATGTTGGTTCTTGTGTAACAACATCCTGGCTTACCTTTTCATTCTTCTTTTGCTGCAGCTCCTCTTCTATGAGTTCTGTATCATGAGAGCTTTCTAGAGTCACCACCCAGAGTTCATCGTTAAATGCCAGAGTATCCTCTGTCCTAGCTTCTTCTCCTGTCTGCTCAGTCGGTTGGACGGTCATATTCAGGGTTGCTGGTTCTTGTGTTGCAGCATCCCGTTCCAACTTATCACTGTCCTGCCTTTCCATTTCTTCTTCTAAAATTATTGTGTCCTGGGAACGTTCTGGGGTTACAGCACAAAATTCTTCGCTATCCTCCAGAGTATCCCTTGGCTCCATGATCTTCGTGTCATGGGAACACTCTGGGGTCTCACTATATTCTTTTATAAGCTCCAGAGCATTCTTCATCTCTCGTTCCTCTCCCATCTGTTCTATGATTTCTATGTTGTGGGAGAATTTTGGGGTTGCCATACATTCTTTATAAATTTCCAGGGCATCCTCCACTCCAAGTTCTTCTCCCATCCGTTCTATAATTTCTGCATCATGGGAAGTGGCAGCTGCAGCAAGGATGTTTAAGGGTGCTGTTTCTTGTGTGACAGCACCTTCTTTTTCCACTGCTTTCCCTTCTGTGGCTACAGGCTGCTGTGCTGAATATGTGCTAAGTAAAATTTTATGGCCTGCTTCCTCAAAGATTTCCCCACAGGTGGGGCAGAGTATTCGCTCATCCTTTTCCCCAGCTCCAGCAGAAGCTGATTCCTCCACTTGGTCTGCAGCCTCTATTAATGTGTACATTTTTCTTCCACCCTGCTTCCTGCAGGTTTCCTTCCAAGTTTCCAGCTCCCTTCTAAGTGCTTGGAGGTCCTCTTTCAGCATTGCATTCTCATACAAGAGTCCCTCAACTCCAGGCTCTTCCTCCACTTGCCTTTGTGGAGCATCCCTTGGTTTTGGTGTAAGGATTGGGGGTTCAACCTGTGTTTCTAAGGTTGCCCATTTTGTTCTAGCTGCCTCTGCTGCTGTGATTGATCGAGTTCGTTTCCTTCTGATTGGTGCCACTAAATCAAACTCATTGGTGGCCCTTTTCCTTTTCTGTGGTGTTTTCTTTTGTGACTTTCCTTTTTGTAGTGTTTCTTCTCGTGGAGCTGGAATATAGGGGGGCAAAACTGAAGTTAAAGGAATATTTCCCTGCCCCCCATGCTGTTCTTCTTCAATCACAGCTCCTCCCCCTACCCACTCCGGTGAAGACTCGATTGTGACCAGCTCAATCTCTTCTTCCATTGCTCTGGCTCCGTCATCTTCAGGTTCCATTGTCGCAGCATTTGATGCTGCTCCAATTTCACCTTCTGCTGCCGAAGCTGCCCTGTTATCTAGGTTTTCCACGAGGGTTTCATCTACATTGTCGCCTGATGGCTCTGTTTGTGCTTCCCCTCGCTCTCTTTCAAATGCAGTGTCATCCCCCACTGGTTCTGCTTGTGCTGGGGATTCATACACCTCAAATGGCTCTGCCTGTGCCTCGGGTTGTTCTTCCTCTGTGGTTTTGCCAACCCCTGATGGTCCTGCCTGTGCCCCCTGTTGTTCTTCTTCCGTTTCATCCCTCCCCCCAACTTCACTGGAGGAACTCCGGTCCTCCTGTTGTGGCGGAACCGGTAATTGCTGTAATGGAATGACCCTCAAGGGAACAGGTTGCTGTGGTCGGGTAATGAATTGCTCCCATGTTATATTATGTTGGGCCAGGGTTCTTACAATAATTAACTTAATAAGGCCATGGTGGGTGAGGGAGGATAGTGGGTTCTTTGCATACTGAACAAATGTTGCCATATGACGCAAGTCGTGCAATAGATAAAATGGAATATTCAACAAAATGCCATGACGGAGATGAGAAAGCAAAGGAAGTTCAGAGTTGTACACAGTTTGGTATCTACCTTCGCAAGTTATGTATTTCTTGAGAAAGATAGCGACCTGGTCCCATGGCTGCGGCAGTGACTTCAATGCAATCCCTCTCCTGGATGCGTCAACTTGCTCCCCTGGAAGTAAAAATTCTTCCCGTGCAACTGTTGCAGGAACTCGACGGTTAAACCAAGGTTTTCCCACCAACGGGATAGCTGTAACTTCGGATATAATGACCTCCGAAACATCTATACACAGCCCCCACACCGTGGAGTGTGTTTTAGTAAGATTCAAGGCGAATTGCAGGGCTGCGTCCCGATCGAATCCGTCCAATCGTTCAAAGAACTCGACCCAGCCAGTAGCTTGAAAAATGGCCAGAACCTGCAGATTCCGTCTAAGTTCCCGGGTATTGAAAGGTTCATGGCGAACTGGAATGCCCATGGTCCTGGCTGCAAGATGAAACTACTGTTCGACAGAGTACAGGATCCCAGAATGGAAGTTGCAGCACAGAGAATGCATGAATTGTTGAGCGGAGACGTTGAGCGAATGAACTAATTCGGAAAGTTAAGCGCAGAGAAGAGTTTAAAATTTGCATGCCGAATTGGGGAAGGTGGCAGTTATTAGTATTACGTCGTACGAGGGAAAGGTTTAATCAGGTATAAATGGTGGTACGAGTGAAGGTACGGCCAATCTCGTTTAAATGATATCAATACTTAATCACGTGATAAAGGAAAGCCATACCTCATAAAACTGTGCGTCGAAAGGCTGCGGAAACTGGTGGAGCATGGAGTTGGTGACGTCACGGAGCCGAACGCGTGCACAGTCAGACGTGGGATCATGATGACTCGGATAAGGCACTAATTTCCTCCGCCGGTAAAACACAAGGCGTCGCATCCTCCGGGTTAAAATGATGAGTTCGCCGGCAGGACTGGGATGAATCAGCATCATAATTAGCAGGTTGAACAATCCTTCTGTTAACACGGGAGTTACCACTGCAAGTTGCCAAAGAAATGATCACACGGCCGATGAAAAAGCTTGTTGCAGCTGGCAGAAAAGAAGTTACAGCCACCGGAAAAGAACTCACGGCAGCCGGAAAAAGATTTACGATATCAGGGAAAATTACGGCTGTCACGGGAAAGTTTTACGGCGGCGGGAAAAAAACTTACAGCTGGCGGGAAAAGATTTTACGACTATGGGAAATATGTCGCAGCCGCTGGAAAGAAATGACAGCTATGTGGAAATGATGTGGAGGTGACTTGGTCAATGAGGTGGCAGCCGTCGAGAAATAAGGTGGCAGCCGGGAAAAAAAAAAAGGTGGCAGCCGTCGGGAGGGAAAAAGATGTTGCAGCCGCCGAAGTTACAGCCGCCGAAATTGCAGCTGCCGGAATTGCAGCTGCCGGAGTTGCAGCTGTCGGAAAAGATTTGACGGCGGACGTGAAAAGGACATTACGGCTACCGGGAAGTGAAATGGCCGTGGCTGGTAAATGGAGTGGCAGCTGCGGAAAATGAGATGGCAGCCGTGGGAAATGAGGGGGCACTAGCTGGTGAATAAGGTGGCAACCATGGGGACGATGAGGTGGCAGCCGCGGAAACTGGAGTTGCAGCCGCCGATGTTGCAGCCGCAAATGTTGCAGCCGCCGATGTTGCAGCCGCCGGAATTGCAGCCGCTGATGTTGCAGCTGCCAATGTTGCAGCCGCAAATGTTGCAGCTGCCGAAATTGCAGCTGCCGGAAAATATGTTGCAGCTGCCGGAAAAATATGTTGCAGCTGCCGGAAAATATGTTGCAGCTGAAATTTTTTTTTTTTTTTTTTATAACACAAGGACAGCACAGGGAGATTTTCATTACGGGCCCAAACTGATTGTTCTCCTGGCACTTCCCTGAAAATTTTTTTTTTTTAAAAGACAACAGCAAGCAAAGAGATCAAATGCAAAGAGAAAGAAAACGACAACTATACGCTATAGCAAGAAATTATTTATGTACAGCAAATATAATTCTCAGTTTAAGATTTGGCAATGGTAGAGAAATGTTCCTGCTCTGGTGCCAATTGGTAGTTTGGATCAGCATCAATCTGTGAAATGAATGCATCTTTCGAAATGGGCTTCCGATACAGTCGCAATCTGTGGCCATTAGCAAGTAATGGTATACGGTTTTCATCAATGGTGACCAGGCGAACAGTGCCGTTGTCAAATACCCTGTCAACCAAATATGGACCCAGCCATCTTGTGCGTAATTTCCCTTTGAAATCCTTCTTGAATCTGGAGTCGTATAATAGTGCCCAGTCTCCTTCACGGAAGATTTTCTTTTTGATGAATCGGTCATGCCAATTAGATCTCTGTTGCTGAAGCAGCACAGTCTGGTCTACCGCAGCTAACCGTTTCTCATCCAATTCATTTAATTGATTCAATCTTCTTTTCTAGGCTTCTGTTACATCCAGGTTCATTTCAATGGCTGTTTTCAGGGTCTTGATCTCAAATTCAATTGGAAAGATGGCACTCTTACCATACACCAGATCATAGGGAGAAAAGCCCGTGGTGTTGCGCCAAGTCGTGCGATATGCCCACAGTGCTTCTGGAAGTCTGTCAGCCCAATCCCTTCGATGGCTTTTAACTGTTTTAGTAAGGATTGCTTCGATAACTTTATTAGTGCTTTCCACCTAACCATTGGCCTGGGGATGATATGGTGAAGCTATCTTGTGCTGCACATGATACTTCCGGAGCAAGGATTCAAATTGGTGTGAAATAAATTGTGGTCCCCCATCGGTAACTACTTCCTTTGGTACCCCAAAACGGGTAAAAACTTCACTGTACAGGAAATCAATCACCGCCTGGTCATTTGCCTTAGCCAAAGCTACAGCTTCTACCCACTTGGTCATGTAATCTGTACACACCAAAATGTAAACCTTCTGTTTGGAAGGAGGGTTGATAGGACCAACAAAGTCCAATGCCCATCTATGAAATGGTTCTAGTACCACTTGGGGCTGTAAAGGCATCTGATCTGTCTTATTAGGTTGGCCCATCCTTTGGCAGCTGTCACAGGACTGAACAAATCTCTTAGCATCTCTGAACAATGTCGGCCAATAATAGCCCATCCGCAACGCCTTATGTCCTGTTCTTTTATTTGCAAAGTGTCCTCCGCAAGGTTCATCGTGACAGGCCTTCAGTATATGAAAAATCTCATCTTCCCTTACACATCTTCTAATTTCAAGATCAGGTCCTGTGTAAAAGAGATGGCCTTTGAGCCAACAATACCTGGCACTTTGCTGAATAATTTTTCTTTTCTCTTGTTTAGACATATGTGGCGGAAGCTTCCCTGCAACCAAATAATTAGCAACGTCTGCATACCAGGGAGAATGAGCTGAGAGTGCGAATAAATGTTCATCCGGGAAAGCATCCTCAACAGGTGAACTGTCATCACTGTTAGTAAATCGTGATAAAAAATCAGCAACAACATTTTCTTTTCCAGGTTTATCTATAATAGTAATATCAAATTCCTGTAATAATAAAAGCCACCTGGTTACTCTGGCATTAGTGACAGGTTTATTCATTAAATACTTAATGGCAGAGTGGTCAGTATGCACAAATGTAGGATACCCAGTAATGTAATGCCGAAACTTATTAATAGAATAAACAATAGTAAGGAATTCTTTCTCAGTAACAGTATAGTTTAGTTCAACAGGGGCTAAGTTTTTACTAACATAATAAATAGCATAAGGTACTTGACCATCTTGCTGTCCTAGTACTGCTCCAATGGCGGTATCAGAAGCATCTGAAGAAATGTGGAAAGGTATGGTCCAATTAGGTCCCCTCAAAATAGGGGCTGTGAACAGTTTCTCTTTAAGCTTATCAAATGCTGTCTGGCATGCTGTACTCCATACAAACTGTGCGTCCTTCATTAATAATGACAACAAAGGAGAAGCAAGTTTGGAGAAGTTTTCTATAAATCTCCTGTAATACCCAGCATGTCCCAGAAAACTTCGCACCTCTTTCTGAGTTGAAGGAGTTGGTATATTCTTTATCACCTTAATTTTTGAAGGATCCACTTGAATACCGTCAGTAGAGATGAAATGTCCTAATACCACTCCCTCACTCATCATCATGTGGCATTTTTCAGTGCTTAGTGAGAGGCGAGCCTATTCACAGCGAATTAAAACTTTCTTCAAATTTTCCAGTGCTTCTTCAAAGTCCCTGCCATAAGGAGTAAAATCATCCATAAAAACTTCCATGCTATCATTAACCAATTCAGAAAATATGCCAATCACAGCTCTTTGGAACGTTGCAGGTGCATTGCACAACCCAAAGGGAAGCACCCTGTAGGCGAACGTTCCCCAAGGGCAAGTGAAGGTGGTCTTATCCTGATCCTCTGGAGCAATCTGAATTTGATTGTACCCACTGAACCCATCCAGGAAGGAGAAGAACTTCTTCCCAGATAGGGTATCAAGTACCTGGTCAATAAAGGGCAGAGGAAAATGATCCTTTTGTGTAGCTTTGTTCAGCTCCCTATAATCGACACAGACTCTCCATTTACCATTTTTCTTGGGTACAATTACAAGTGGGGAAACCCACTCACTGTCTGAGATAGGATAGATGAATCCTGCTTCCAAGAGTTTCTGGATTTCTTCCTTCACTATATCCCACAGATTGGGGTTCATGCGTCGTTGGGGTTGACATACAGGCCGGGAGTCGTTTTTAATATAAATATGATGAGTGCACAGACTAGAAGGAATACCCTTCATGTCTGTATACTCCCAGGCGAATGCCCCCTTACGTTCCTTCAAGATATTGGTTAGGCGCTTTTGTTCTTCTGAGGAGAGACCAGGATTGATGTTCAAAGTTCTTCCAGGCTCTACCTCAATAGGAATGCTTCTCGAGTTTTTCAATACTGGGATTATGTTTGTGTCATTGGCTAGTGCTTCCTCCGTAAGCTGTTCTTGTTCTACTTTACCTAGGGTACTGTTCAGGAGTTGATAAACTTCCTTGTCTACTGAAGCAGGTTCGCTAATGAAATTATTAATGGCATCGTCTTCTGTTTCATTTTTGAAGGTTAGTGCCTTCCCTATTGTTAGTAATGGCTGAACATCTTCCTCTTCTTCCTGTTCTATCCAAAGGGAGGTTTCAGTTTCTAGACTCGGCCGTGCTGGAGGGTATAGGGTGAGGTTTTTGGTTTCCATGCCATCAGATATAGTCATAGATCCTGATCGACAGCTGATGCAAGCATCAGCTGTAGCCAACCAGGGCCTTCCCAAAATCAATGGATGTCCCCCCAGCTGTGATTTTGGTTGTAATACCAGAAAGTCGGCAGGGTATTCCCATGAGTCTACTGAAATAACAAGGTCGTCCAAAATCCCTTCGGGTCTGATGGTGGATCTGTCTGCCAATTCTAAGATAGTAGGGGTCGGTCTAATATTGGTGAATCCGAGCTTCTTTACAGTCTCCATTGTTATAACATTGATCGCAGCTCCTAAATCTACTAGTACGTTGGGTATCTGTGTTTGTCCTATGTGTACAGTGACAGTAGGATTGCCGGGATCCTCATACTTGGTTATAGGGGTTTTTCCAGTCATTAAAGCGGATAAATTCCCTATAACATGAACAGTAGGAGGATCTCTGGGTTTCCTTCCCGGTCTTTTAATGCACAGGTCCCGAACAGTTCTAGCATAGATAGGTACATCTTGAAGAGCTTGTAAAAGGGGAATCTTAACATAAAGGTTCTTCAATTCTCCTAAGAGATTGAACTGAGGTTTCCCCCCTCTTTGTGGCAGCATCAATCTCTCAGGGTAAGGTGGTTGCCTTACCAACTGGGTAGGCTGCGTGTTATCCACTTCATCGTTTAATGTTTCAGCCCTCCCATCTGAGGGATGCTCAGCATCTTCAGTGATAGGAACCGGATCAAATGGATGCTGGGAACTCTCTCCTTTGTCATACACAGTTGGTGGAATATTTTCTGCAGTTACACGTTCTACTATATTTCCAGACTGTAAGCGAATATCATTACAAGGTACAGGGGAGAGAGAGTAGGCCGGCATATTGAGAGCTTCCAATTGCTGGACTGTTTTATTATTTGGGTTAGGGTTAGGTTGGGCAGGCAGCTGAGGCCGTATTGGTATGTTAGGCACAGGATTATTTTGCAGCTGCAGCTGCGACTGCTGAGGTGGGTATTGAGGATATTGATGAAATTGAGGATATGGAGGATACGGTAACTGTTGAGGTGGAGGTGGTTGAGGAAACTGGTTCCCAGGATGGAAGTTCCTCCATCCAGGAGACCATGAAGTAGGTTGGTGTGGAGGCTGTGTCCAAGGACTCCATGAATTATATCCTTGCATCGCAGGTTGAGGGGAATTCCACTGAGCATAATTTGAAGGGAATTGTGTATTCAAATTATTCAAAAATGGAAATGAATCGGGAGACATACCTTGATTCCGGGGCTGCCAGGGTTTCTTCTGTGCAATGAAGTAGGCTGAATCCACCTCTGGAGTTGATGCCTGCAGAACAGCCTTTACTTGGGGCAACGTGGGGCATTCTTTCATATCATGGTTCAGCTCGCACAGCTGACACACTTGTACTTTGTCAAGAGGGCATTCTTTCAGTGGATGAGTCTTTCTACATCGGGGACAAAACACCCCTAGTGTGAGATCCTCCACTGCCTGTCTTTGCTTGGCCTTCAAGACGTCAATGTCTGAAGAGATAGAGCTCATCATTTCTGTTTTAAAGTTTTCAAGAAGATTGCCTATCTCTGCACGTGTAGCTCCCCCATTGGATGACTTCTGAGTTCTGTTGAAGACATCACGTTCCAGGTTATCTCGTTTATGCTGCTTATTATGCCTAGAAGATCCCCTGGAATATCTCTTACATAATTCCACAATTGTCTCAAAAGATTCTTTAGAGATATCCCCCTTTCCTAATAAATTTAGCATGTCTAAACAACCGTCCCTGATTCCTCGAAGCAGGATTATCTTAAGCACATCTAGTCCCATGTTCGTCTGTCCAGCTCTCTGCACATTGTACACCAACCTCTCCACAAAATCCTCCAAACTTTCATCCTCCTTCTGTACCATCTTGAATAACTCCTCCCTTTTGTCCCTGGTGTTACAATATTCTTGATATTTTTCCAGGAACACTTGCTTCATCTTATTCCAATTAGCAACAGTTCCTCCCCCAAGGCTCATGAACCATCGTAATGCATTGTCCTTCAGGGTGGCAGGAAAAAGATTCAACTTTTGAGCATCTGTGACGTAATCATAGCTGTGACAGAGGATATCGAATTCAAAAAGGAATTCGTCTGGATCCTGTGCCGCCCTGCCATGGAAGTGGGGTAACACCGACGGTGAAATGTTTTTCATAGGAGCTGTCCCCTCTAGCTGCTGTATTGGGAATTGCAATGTAGCCATAGTTTCTGGCGGGGAATCATCTTCATGATGGTATTGTACCACTGCTTCTTCCTCTTCGTTCTCATGTCTATTATTCATCTTTTCTTCTGTATCTTCTCCTTCGGTTGTTCCTTTGTTCCTTACCTCAGTTGTAACAGCTGCGTATTCTTCGGTTGTAACAGCTGCGTATTCTTCAGTTGTAACAGCTGCGTATTCTTTAGTTGTAACAGCTGCGTACTCTTCAATTGCAACAGCTGAATCAGCTGTTCCTTCTTTAGCAGGAGTATATGCAGGAATCACAGCTGCTCCTGTATCTTCCACTGTAGATCCTGATGCTGGCGCTCTAGGATCAGCAGGGCCTCTTTTGATAGGAGTCTCCCGTTGACGAGATCTGACAGCTGAATCCGTTTTGTCAACAAGGTCGTCGATGAATGTTCTTCTACCCAGCGGTGGACCTCGACCACGACCCGAACCACCTGCACTGTTAGTAATTTGTGGGGTTTTGGGGGTTGGGAGGTGATCGCGTTTTACCCTCCTCGTATTCATGCGAAGCAGATCATTTCAAAAACAACCAAAAGACTGACTAAAAGCAATTATCAAATACAACTAATGACTAGTGTTTAATTTTCATCCTTCCCCGGCAACGGCGCCAAAATGTCAAGCACTCTAATTGCAGATAATTAAATATCAAACACACAGAGCGTATGAAATTTATTGTCAACCCGAGAAAGTCTTTTTATTTCAAAGGACAAGTGCACAATATATGCTTAAACACAAAACCATTAGAAGTGAATACTTTTATCTTCTATCATCCATGTTCATCCCAAGAATCTATGCAATCCCAATTGCCTTCTAACTGCTATACTACAATTCTTTTCTATTATGCATCAAGCAGAAATGATATCAGATCTAATCAACGATTGCAAGAAGGAAATCTCATTCGCATTCTAAAATAATCACTTGTCTAATCTAATCAAGCTGGGAATCATAAAGCATGACCTGAACATTACTCTAGAACTTTAATGAAAGAGATCGAAGCAACTGTTCTAAGAAACTGAATTGCAAAATATAAATCAATCAACACATAACAGGAAAGCTAATTTGTAAGAGCTCCTGGGATTACGTCTCAGCTGTAGGATGAACACAGCAGTGTGAACAGAAATTGAAATATGTAAAACAAACCTGAATCAGTCGACTGTTATTCGATACCATTCACCAATCTCACGAAAATATAATCATTTACTGAGAAATCCACACAATGAATATTGCTGCTGCGTACAAAGGGAAGAACAAAGCATCACACAACAAGAAAGATGAAATCCTAAATTAACACAACAATCTCTGTGGAAGACGGGCCCAGTCTTCACACAGAGATGCTGGTTGAACAACACTCTCTTTAACTCAGAAGTAACTCCTTATATTAACAGAAGAATGAGTGCACAGTTTTGGCTTGGCTGCTAATACAAGATAAATTAATTGTTTGCTGTCCAACCCCTCGGTCGAGGCAATTCCCCATATTTATACATACAATTTGCAACGTCTAAACCTATAATTGGGCAGCCATGAAGATCTCTGATCTTCAGGCGCCCTAAATAATCTAGCTGTTACAATGCGTGGCAGAACTGAAATATCCAAATATGAGAGGAGTTATTAACTGTCCCAAGAGTAGCGGTCCTTCCAGCTCACAGCTGGATTCGAGCAGCGACATACTTAAGATAGCACTTTATGTTACAGCTACCCTGCCACGACTGTGCCTTGATTGACGATTTGAGCCCCAAGGAACCTTCTACAAGCAATGGACGTCCCTTCCTCCATGACTTGTTTAGCTCCGATCTTCCTGCAGTCTATTTGTCTTACTACCTTCATAAATCGCATCATGTTAGCACGAATTAAGAGATGCACAACTTTAATCATCACAATCATAAGTATTAATACAATAAAACAATAATCGGCCATACCTTGGTAAATTGGGGAATAAGATAAGGACAATAAGTTGAATTGCCAAGGTAATTGGTGTAAGACAAGGGAAGGGAGGATGATAAATGATGGTCAAAAAGGGCCAATTCTGGGCTCAACATATGGTTTAAAAGATAAGTAGACAAGCATATTAATCAACCACATTATTTATTCTTTTTGCAAACATATTGATGTACACGTTGATTTTTTTCCCTTTATGGCATAAATACACGCACTTAATCATAAATATTGGATCATTATGTAATCTTTTCGTGTATGGCTTGTTGTAGGTAAAAAACCATAAGGCTATGTGGTGCAATGGTTGTAGATATCGAATCAAAAAGTTGGATGAAACAAAGAAAACATCATATTGTGGGATATCTAGAGTCTTTGAGGTGACCAATGTTTCCTATAAAAGTGACATACATCCAGAACTCTCAGAAAATCGATACTATGGGTATTTGGAAGATATTCTTCAGTGTGACTTTAACTCCTTCAAGGTAGTTGTGTTTGTTGTCAAATGGTACAGGTTACGATTGAATCAACGTGATCCTGATAAAACTGTTATTGAACATGATAATGGATTTACCATGGTTAATACAAGGTTGTTTGAGCCAGGAATGGATCCCTATGTTCTTCCAACCCAATGTGAATAGGTATTTTACTCTGAGGTTCCAGGTAGAGTGGGTTGGTCATTTGTTGTGAGACACGATCCAAAGGGAAGGCCGAAAAAGTATAACATAGAGGAAGGTAATGAATATGGTCTCAAAGAAGAAGACGATGCTGAAGATGATCAACATGAGTTAGATGATCATGTTCCAGAAGAATATGTCGAT